>KK117162.1:450414-492560 GCA_000611955.2 Stegodyphus mimosarum
AGAACGAGAAAAGAGAAGGGGAGTTACAACGTAGTTACCCTTTATACCATTTCGGATCACATGATAGATTAATGTCCAGATGTTGGGTTCAGATTTTATCAGTAAGTGCACTTCACTTATTGCATATCAAAAAGTGCAGGGAGTTAAAAAAAATTATTGCTCTGTTATTTTTAGAATGAAAGGCAGAAGTTGTTAAAAGGCTTTTATTATTTGAAAGATAGATGATTAAATATTTTATATTTTACATATATATAATACTTGCATACCTACCTACATATTTGTGTGATAAAAAGTATGTAAAGCAAAATTATAACTTTGCGGGATTAATTTGCATTAATCCCTTAACTCTCTACTTTAATTTAGGTATATTTCTTTTCTGCCTAAAAATAGCAACTGCTTCTAATAAATCGCTGAATAAAAAATCTAATAAATCATATCATTTCAAAATTAATTTCTGTAATATGTTTTTTACATAACATTAATGATGCAGATACACAGAACCGTCAGCCAGAAATAATTTCTGAAAATTATTTATTAACCAATTAAAATGTGACTAAACCAAAGCTAAAATCATTTTGAACTGGGATTTCATCTTTCAAGGATCTTCCAACCTTAAACTCAGTTTTTCTGTATAGACACACACATGCTCATATCTACAGGAAAATATAATAATTAAGTAAAAAATTAGGTCTTAAAAGGAAGTAACAGTTTAACAGGAAATACACATATCAGAATTGAAAAGTGAAATTAATACAAGATGTATAAAATTGTTTTAAAAATTCCTTGGTGTTTTTCAAAGAGCACCCAAAGAATTTTCAATAGAGAACTGTTTGTGAATTATATCTGGATGATTGCCAGTTCTTGAAATAATTCAATATAAGTAATTAAACAGAAATCAATTAAAGTCCTTTAAAAGTGCAACAAAGTAATTTTTTTTAAAAATAATTTAATTAATCATTAAGATACAAAGTGCTCCGATGTATGACCTTAAAACAAAACTAACTAAAAATAAACACTATAAGAAAAATTCTCTAGTAAGAAACCCCGCAAAAAAAAAAAAAGGGGGGGGGGGACTGAAAAGCAATGTGCTAAATGAATAAGTAAATTTTGAATCAGAGAAAGAAAAATTAATTTAAAAAAGTTTTTTGAGGAAGCAAATTTATTAAGAAGAAATTTACTAAAATCAAAAAATTTATTAAGAAAAGTCAATACAGTAAAGTTTTCAAATTATGTATAAATGAAAAAACTTACAAAAATGCAAAAATTGAAAATTAAATACAGTATTCCTAAAATTTGGAAAATATAAAGTAAAACTGAATCAATTAGTTCAAATAACAAATAAATTAATTTGAATGGATTATTGAAAAGAAGAAAACCTACTGAAATGGTACATTTGCATGGTCATTCTCCATGTAACCTTTTGAGAATGCTGTTTAAAAAATACCCAAGTTGAGTGGTAGGTGGATAATGTAATCAAAAGGAAATAATAAATAGCAAAAGAAGTGTAAAACTGAAAAACGAAAATGTTGGAGATAATAAGTGTAGTGTTAAATTTGAAATAAAATAGGAATTCATTTTGTTTTAAAGTTAACAATTTTAATTAGTGTGTAAGTTGTGAAAAAAAATAAAAATTTATAATTAAAAAAGTTTTTAATTTATTGAAGTAAATTTTGGTAGAAGGTATAAAAAGATTATTTTTCATGTAAAAAACATTTCTAAAAACAATAGGTACAATGTGGGTAGAAAAAGTTATGAAAAGGCAAAAGGTGTGTAACAGTTAAGTCTTCATGTATTTAGCATATAATAGGACTGGAATCGTTGGTTTATTTAAGTATTGCAAAGCACTCGAAGGTTGTCTGCATGGTGGATGGAGGACTTTGTAAGGAAAACTGGCTTGTGTACTGGAATATAAATGGCTATTTGTTAGTAACAGAGATAGAGGGACTATTTGCAAAGTTACAAGGATATTTACAATTGCAACACATCCAGTAAATACTTCCAAATATAGTTTAATTAACATCTGTCTTAAGTAGCAATAAAATTTAAATTAAGACAACCTAATATTTGTTGGAGAAGTGGGTTAATAAAATTAAGTGGAATTTGAATTTTGATAAGTGTAATTTCTAGATATTTAATTTCTTGATTAATGTCTTCATATTTAGTGCAGATTTTTTTATAATTCTCAAGCGTCTGGTTGATGGTTATGTTAACAGGTACATTTTTAGAAATATTGGAAATATACTATAGAGTGTATAAATTTAATTATGGGAAAATAAAAAGTTTTTTTTATCAGAAGTTTAATTTCTTTGCTGTTGATAACTTTAAAGTCGAGTTAATCAATTTCCTTATAACTGCAATTGGTTTTATCTAGTTTTAAACATTATGGATCAATATTTGGTTTTTCATTTAACCCTGAGCTCTTAAAAATGTTAGTCATTAATGAATCAAAGTAAGATTAAATGTTTCTATTTTATCACAGTTTTTCACAAAACTGAATGTTTGTACACAAAGTAATAAATTGCAAATTGAGTAATAGGTGTTAGTGGAAATGCCAGTAATCATTAGGAATATTTTATCTTTAAATTTGATGAACTTATGAAGATAGGTAATGCATTTTTTAAAATTAAATAATTAAGGATGTTATTGAATGCTGGAAACAATTTGTAATAACCGATAAGATTGATATTAATTTTTTTTTTATTTTACAGAGGTGTATATGTTTTCAGAATCATAACTGATGATTAACAGTAATAATTTTAAACTGTTTTGATAATTTTATTTTTAGTAATCCAGTAATGGTTGGAGGGTAAATTGGAATCACGGGCAATATGAAAACAAACTTAATTTTTTTTAAATAAAGCCTGTCTTATAAATTTTTAGTGCTTTTTGTAGTAAACCTGAGTTTAATTGATGTTTTATAAAATTTTGAGAAAGCATAAATATTGGATAGGAATTTTAAATTTTTTGGGGGCAAGTTTAGTTTTTTCAGTGTTTTTTTTCATTGGAATTTGGAGTTTCATATATTATTTACTTCTCTTTCAATTAGTTCATAATTAAAATTCTTTCAGATGTTGTTAAACTTATTTGCTTTATGATTGCTTAATTAAGCAATATGAAGCACATGCTTAGACCATTAAGGAAAAGGGGGCACTACAAAAAGGTCCTTAGGTATTCAGGAAAGGGACACCGAATAATTTGCCATTGCCAGTTTTACCATGGAATACATGGTGCAGGTAAACCAAAACAGACAGAGAGAAGTTATGAAGAAAAAATTAGCATAAACATATGTGGACGCATCAGGATCTTTTAAGTGTTTAGAGCCTAAGTAAGACTAGAGCATGTTACCACTCTACATGTCTAAAGCATCCAGTTCTCCAATAAGCACCAAGTCACTTTCAGTCATCAAGCATATATAAAGGTGGATCTAAAAAAAGTTGGTCCTGTGTTCGGATAAATGCCTAAATGGATATGGTGATTATGTGGGAAAATGATGGCCAAGTATGCCTCTTACTTCCCTTCTTTATTTTCTTTCTATATTATCTTTCTTTTGTTCTCTCATTATTAAATGATTTGTTGTCTTCGTTCTAGCTGCAAAATGTAAAATACTAGTGTATTCTTCAAAAATCATAAATTTATGACTTTTCTTGCATTGTTTAATAAAGGAAATGCAGTGCATTAGCAGTAAAGTGGCATTTTTCATTGCAGTTTTTGATTTTGCATGCAACAGGGGCCAATGTTCTTTAACATAAATTTACAAAATCACAGGAAGTAATCAGGGGGGAAAAAAACTGCATATTATTTGCTTTGGAGCAATCTTATGATGCTTGCTGTTTAAAGAAAGCAAAATCTTCCACTGATGTAAGCTGTTGTATAAAAATTCTATATCAGAGTATTGTATTTGTATTAAAAGAAGCAGATAATAAAAATGCTTTTTTGCATGTAAATATTTTGGACTAGTTGCATTTTAAGAATTAGTGATTGCAATTTTTATTATTAGGTAGTATTTAAAATTAGCTCATTATTTAAAGAAATGCATCTTTCTGATTTGTTAGAAAAGTCTCCAAAATTTTTTTTTTTTTTGATTTGCTAGGTGTGCCCTTCTGCTTGTTATTCAGAATGTCAGTTTGTACATTTGTTAGGCTGTAGTTGTGAGTAATTGTGATAAACATTCAGGAACAGTCACATACCTGGGTTAGAAAGCAAAATCTCCAGGTCTGAACTCGTTTGAAGATCTGTGGCTGTCATTTGAACAAAATACCAAATGCCAAAGACCTTGTTTGGCAAACTTGAGTTCATGAATGCAGATATGATTGAATGTTTATGTCTCCTACAAGCAGAATTTTCTCCATTCCATAAAACATTATATTGCAGCTGTTATGAGGGTGCATGGAAATGTTAAACCGGTATATTCTTATCTCAAGAGACCTTTTCTCCAACAAGTTTATTTGGTTCCATATTTGACCAGATATTTCCATGACATGTTCAGTAGAATTATGAGATCCAGTTTACATCTATTTTGCTTCTGTTTTTGACTGGCAGGCAAACAGAAAAATGCCATATGAATTTAAGTTAGTTTCAATGGAGAGTAAGCATCCATGAATCTATCCATGAATTATATCTTATCCCAACATTTCTATGAAATCTTTCTTCCAGGTCAAAATTAAAAAATAATTAGAATTTTAGTTTGGTTCTGTGCTGACGCAGAATTGTAAGTTTGTGTCTGGGTGCTGTATATCATGCTTTAATCTTTAATTTGAGGTATAAAATAGCAGCATTTTGATATGTTTGGGAGTATATTTATGCTCTTTATAATATTAATTTATAATGTTCACAGAAAGCTTTTAGTTTATAAATTATAGCTAACTGGTATGGGGCTGTTAGTCGGGCAGAACAAATTATAAGTATTGACTGAAACATTTCATCAGTTTATGATTTTTCTGTGCTTTGCAAGAAAAAGGAAACTTTTGTTCCTTCAAGGAAAAACTAAATCACTTTTTGCATCTAATTATTCTTTTCTTTATCTATCTTTATATATTCTTGTTCTTTATTATCTTTATATATCTCGATTTTTTGTAAATGTTATAAATTGTGGTTGTCGGTGATTTCTTTTATATAAACAAGTCTTTTGTTAAAAATAAATTTCTTCATTTTGCAGGTTTTGTAGCTCAAGTTTTGATACTAACTTCATTGAATTATGTATAAGATCATATATTGTTTATGAAAATTTTTTGCTTCAACTGTTTTCAAATTTGTTTGAAAATGTGATCTGTATTTGTGACTTCAGTATTCAAATAGTACCACTTTTGAATCTCCTTTTAGGCGAGAGCAGAGCATAAAGTATGGAAGTAGCTATACAAGGCATTCAAAGAAAAATATTCGAAGGTTTCTGAAACATGAGCGATCTGCCAAAAAGCGCAGTCAGAAAATGGAGTAAGAAATTTTCATTTTTATTTTTTCAGTTTTTTAAAATTTTGTATTGAAGTATTGGGAACATTGTGATTTAAGCTCATGGACTACATTTATATCGCTTCAGATGTCTGATAAACATTTTATATGGTTCCAAGTAAAAACAGTTAACTGGGCTGTTCAGTGGTATAAATTTTGATTTAATATTAGTGCACTGATTCAGAATGGTAGCTTGTTGCTCGCTGCATAAAACAGTTTTATCTTACGAGCACTGTAGTCTTTTTATAAGAAATACTTCAAGAATATCATTCCCTATCTTATTTTTTGTCACTTGTCCATTTGTGTGTGTGATAAGTTGAATATATGCTTGATGATGAAATAGGATATAAACTGTAAATCCTAAAATATAAAAATGCATTTTTTTGAATAATTTCAGAAACTCATGCTAAATATTAGTTGTGCAAGAGGATGCAATAAAGAAGCAAGTGAAAAGAATCATCAGATGAGCATATGCCCATTTACCCTAAAATGTATGATAATAAAAAGAGTAGTGCTGATTGGATTTTAAATACTCTTAGTGAATGTGAAGTTAATGAAACAATTGGACCATTTTCTCAAAGTGAAATGCTATATTTGTCATAGATAAGCTTTAGCTAATATATGAAATGTATTTATGGAGCGCATATGGAACGTCCAAATTAAAGTTCACATGCACCCATTTTATTTTGGGATGCATGGTCCGAGATTATGCATTTAGTGTATATTTAATAAGGTGGACATGGCCAATCATATGAAAATGATTAAATGACCACCGAACTGAAAATAAGTATGTTATTCAAGGTGAGACTGCACTAAAAAAAAATGCCTGTTGTACAGTTACAACAGATTCAGAGAACTGCTGTGAATCAATGTTCAGAAATGAGCAATAATTACCAGTTATAAAACAATGAGTTGCAAAACAAAATTTTGCCATAACACAAACTTGATTATAGTTGAATTTCTGTCATATTTGATGATATTTGTAATGTGATGAAAATAATGCCAGTTTAAAATTTCATAAAAGTTAAGATGTTAATCCACTTTTCTTGCTGATTGCCTGCATTTTCACTTTTGGAATGGCAAAAGAGCATGTCAGAGGTTCTAGTGTTGCTGAAATATACAGACTTTTATAGGCTTGCCAAATCGAGTATATTGTTATGCTACTCATCCTTTTGAGAAGACATGCTGTGTTAGAATTGTTTTTGTTGGATGTAAACTGGTTGACAAATTTCACCTTCCAACTAAAAGTATTTCTTTCTTTGCATCTGTACTTGCAGCATTGAAGTATTCTGTCTTAATATTGATCTGATGATTAACATGCCATCGAATGCTTTGAGTTAGTTTACGTACTTTATCTCATAGATAGTTATAATAATGTGTGATTTAACAAGCCTATATGTTTGGATATTTGAGTAGTTCCAGGAGATCTCTCATTGGATATGCCTTTGGTTGCAAGCCCGAGTGGAAAAGCAATAGAGCAAGGCTCAGATTAATATCTCAATGCATGTGAGCTCTTATAGCAAGCATAGTATTCGTCATATAGAAATATCATCAGACATGGCAAAAATTCTATAATCATACTGGTTTCAAAACAATGGCTGTTTGGAATTGATTTGTATTTGATGGCATGTAGCTGGTAATTATTGCACATTGTGCATAGTCTATATGACAAATCAGGGCAATTTGCTGATGCTGTACAACGTTTTAATTAATCATTTTCTTCTCTCGCCTTATTCCATGCTAAGATTTTAAAATTTCTCTAATTTTCCATTGGAAAGGTTTCACTTACTGAAAACGGACCTAGCATGTGTGGTCTGAGACCATTGTGTATAAAATAAAGTTTACCTGACTTTTCATTTGAATTTTATACATATACACAGGGTATTTAAAAAAAGTTTAATGAACTCTAAAAGGTGGCACTTAATACAGAAATGGTTAATTTTTGTTGCAAGATGGATGACCAAAAATGAAACAAAGATGCTTGAAAGTGCTTGATAGTGAAGGTATGAAGGTGAGGAACAAATGCAAGAATGGTGTAGATAAACAAAAAGCAGCTTTAAGGAATTACTGTAATTTCATTAAAGAGCAATTACCAACTACTATGGCTACTACCAACATGCTGTGGCAACTAAAGAATTGGCAAACTTAAATATCCCCTAAAAGACCAGCAATAATGTAGATATACTGCTAATGTACCCAAAATATGGGAGCTTTCAGATTAATGTTTCATGCTTTTCTATATTATACCAATTCAGTTTACTGTCTCTCTTTTTTTCCCCTTTTTTCTTTCTTTCTTTTTTTTTTTTAAGTTATTGAATTATCTTTGCTGTCAAAATTTGTGAAATGGGAATATCTGCTGGGCAGATAAATTTTTCATGCTTTAACATAAATTACCAGTTCCTCACAAATATTTCTTTGTTCTTTAACCCTCTGAGTGGCACAGGATTTTAGATCTGTTATGAAGAAACTGCTATTTAAAAGCATTTATTGAGTTTTTATAATTACTTAATTTAGTCTGTTACTTCATTAACTTGTATTCATTAAGATAATATTTACATTATTTAAGAAAGCAAAAGATATCTTAAACTATAAGCTAATATATGACAAGTAGCAAAACTTCTGACGATCAGATAAAGCCGGTCATCACTCTCAGAGTTAATGTTGTGCTAAATTTCTTGTTTGGAAACTTAATTATTAAAAGAAATTTATTTCAGATTTCAGTTGTTTTTAGTTCAAATTCTTAAAGCGTTATATTATGAGTATACTGCGTGGCCCATGTTAAACTGAACTGGACATAGACCTTACTTGGTTGAGGTTCAGTTGATCTTGGGCCACCCGGTATTACATCAAAACCTTCAGTTACCACTTTTGTCTGCTTTGCTTATCGGAGGGACGTCTGAGTCACATAGGTAATTTCTATAAGGTTTTAAAAGTAAGGTGTAGATAAGTCTTCATTTTAGCTGGCCAAAGTTACCTATCATTGGTTTAAATTGTAAACTTTTACTGTAAAAATTTGTGTTTTGAGTAATAGAATAAGTAATGTGTTGATAAGATTACTTTCATGCATTTTCACATAATTTAAAATCCTGTTTATTTTCTAGATCTACTTCAAAAAACTCAAACGTACAGTATTCTGCTTTCCATGGCTCAGCTAAATCCCGGATAAGACGAGCTAAGTGTAATTATTCAAATTCACCAGGAATGGAAAAATTTGACTATTCTGTGCCTTTTAATATTGCAGAAAGCCCATATGGTGCACAATACGAACTGCCTTTTTTAATTGACTCTGAAACACAAACTGATATTCTTGAGACAAATGAAAATGTTGATAAGCCTTGTGCTAAGAACTTCATTAACTTGGTTCAAAATATTTCAGTTAATGATAGCATTTCAACACATGAGAATCTTGATATGTTTGCACAGAATTCTTTGCAGTGTGATTTACATAATAAACTTCTGTCTCAGACTCCTTCTTCAGTAAAGTGGCAAGTAATTAAGGCTGAAAATAGTTCCTTTGATCATGAAAAAAGTACAGGAGATAATTTGCTCTGTGATATAAATTCGGTAAATTGTCATTCCGCAGTGTATAATCTCTCACCAGTACATATCAAAAATAACTGTGTTCAGAATGTTTCTATTGTGGGAACTAGAAGTTTAAAGAAGCGGCGAAAATTTCATCAGTTTTGCAGAATGGGATCATTTAGAGGAAAATTTCTTCTAAAAAAATTTGGCAGTGTGCAGGTATGATTTTCGTTCTTTTGCATTGTGAACATTTGAAGAATTTAAAATTTTGATTTTTGATTAAATTTATTTTTTTAATAGGAAATCAGCACCACAGAAGATTCTTGTGAAAGTGAGGAAGACAGTGATTCCTTAATGTAATAAGAATTTTTTTAATGAAGCATATTAAATTGTTACCTAACTATTATTAAAATCTGTAAAATACGTTTATTAATTTTTTCAGGCGCTCACGTTATAGTTTAGGTAATATAAGTGAAAGTTCAATTACAAGTTCTGGTGATTCTTTCTCTGAAGAAGGAAATACTAGTGAACATTCCAGTGATCAGTATACTGGTGGTGAACTGTTATCAAGTCTGTCCAATCCTGATATTTCGCTCAGCGAAGACCATTTCACTTCTCAAAAGTCTGTTGGAGCAGATAGTGCTGAAAATGTTACACTTGAGGTAAATATGTTTTTAATTTCCTTTTCACTGGTTACTTAATTGTCTCTGCATGTCCATATGTATTAAATACCTCTTCATGTAGATTACATAGTAAAAGCCCCAAAAGTGGTAAATCCTAGTTTTTATTGTCTTATCATTTACTCTGATGAACGTAAAAATGCTTGTATACACATCCATTTTGCATTTTTGCAAAGCCATTGTAGCAGATGCCAAGATTTTCCAAATGCCAGAAGTGTTTTTTTCATTGTACTCTTTCCTTGTTCTTATGAAATACAATCCTCTTCTCATATCTTAAACTCAGTCTGTTTTTAATAGTCGTTATTTGGAAGTCATTTTAATGAAGTAAGAAATTAAAAGAAAATAAAATTAAGTTATATATTTTTTAACATTAAACTGAATCATTGTAATAAATTTCCTTTGTATTTCATATTTTGATTAGTTAAATTTAAATGCCAACATTTACCAGAATAGTTTGGTAAAATCCTAAAATAAACATGTTTACAAGCACTGTTACTAAGTTTGTTGTCATAATAAATGTGCTTTGATTTACTAATTTTGTGGGCTTTTATGGCATCATATATATGAGTTATGAATTTAGGATATCGATATTTCATATTTTGGGTAGAAGATTGAAAACTTGATTTACGAAGAATTTGCATCTTACTATCCCCCCCCAAAAAACTGCTTAGATGTTTTATAAAATGCTTAAAAATCTTTCTTAACTTGTCAGCTTAATGTTCTTTTGAATATAGCAGTTAAAAGTTTCTGCTAATTGTATAATGCACACTAAAATTGCAACACAATGATCAAAGCAACTAACAAACCTGAAATTTACATATTATGTATAACTTGCAGGACAGGTAAGTGACTAATAAGGCATTAATGTACCACTGGTAGCACTGTAAAGAACAGAACAGATTTTTCGGATAAGAAATCATATTTACATTTTTTATCGTAAAAAGCTTTAGTATGGCCTCATGTTAAATGAAATCCTTACATACCAGAATTATGGTGTATAGCTATTTTTAAGTCATATGGAGTAAGTGTGGAACTGATAGGGCAAGGATGGACGGATGCAGCAGTGTGTAGGATCACTAATCCACAAATATCAATGCTCATGAATGAAGATATCTTGTACACGTACCTAGTACAGATCATACAGCTATATAATGCAGTCTATCTTGAAAATTACATTGTTCAGCATAAGCACGGGTATTTGTGCATAATGGAACAATGTTTGCAGCATCATGGACTGTTTGCAAGGTGCCTACCTTTATAATTGATCACATGCATTTGTAGTATCATGATATCCATGCATGGCAGCAGTGTTAACCACTTTGCTTCCAACATTGAGACAATTAAATTCCCTGCTTGTGCCCATGACCTAGGAGCTCTGAACATGTGCCTAAGCATGTTTTGTAATTAAGTCTAATTTGCAAAAATTATTCGTATAAATTCTGCTTTTTATCGGAATATTTAAAATGTTCTAAATAATGTTTGAAATTTAAATAAGATATACAAAATATATTTTTGTGTGCCTTATTTAAATGTTATTTTTTATAATAGAAACAGAAAAACACAATTAAAATAAAAATCCAAAATGAGTTAATGTGTATGTTAATAATAATTATTATATTGAACTTATTTCTGTAAAATGATCAAGTATAAAACTTAAGTATTTAAATATCAGTGCCTCTTTTTATTCATATTGCCAAATTTACAGACAAAATTTTAAGCCACTTTCATTCCATGAAACATTTTAAAATTCTGAACACACATTAAAAGCATTGCATGTTTTACATTTGTTGAACAAAATAATGAATAATATTCATAATAACAAGGCTAACACTGGAATTTTCTTTTAATAAGTTATTGCAGTATTCTGACATAACTTATATGCATTTAAAATTTGAAATAAAATTTCAGCATATCAAATATGATACGATGAGCCACTAATGACACTTCGCTCTCATATCACATTTCACACAGTGAGCCCATGGAGAGAAACTGGAGCACATCATATATAATATCCTGGGAGCAAAGATAATAATCTTGCGTTATATGTTATCCTACCAGATCAACAACCTGGAATGAGATACAATATTTACACATCCTATTTGCAACTAGTATGCATATTAGACTCAGAGTGCCCAGCACTGCAGAGGTGTTTGATTCTGTGATATCACATCTTCAGGGCTGGTTTCTGTGAAGGCACCTGTCAGGTTCTGTCACCTGTCTGTGACTGACTGCACAATGCCTGAAGCATCTAAGCTTCATTATTGATCACCCCAAATTACACTGGTTATCATTAATTAAGGAAAATCACGAAAATGACAATTACTGAAAAAGTTGCGTATAGAATTTCATGAAACTGATCCACATTCTGCGGCACATAGTAAGGCATCAAATAACGTGAAAAAAATTACCAGACACGTATGATGTTATAGAAATTAGCACATGTATAAAATGAACAAATCGGATGTGTCAGTTTGGTATAAGAAAATTACCTGCAATATGGAGTATGAGCTCCTCTAGAAGGATTACAACACAGACAACAATGTGCAATGCTGTCAATTAGGCAGTCTACCAGTTCCATAGGAAGTGAGAGCCATTGCTCTTTCAAAGCAGTTGGAAGCATGGCAAGGGTCTGAAGAGGAGGATTGAGAGTATCTATACAGCTTCTTAACCCTCTCAGCGTTACGGCCACATTATTCCTTATAGAAGGCTGCCTTCTATATTCAATACACATGAAAATGTTTTCTATTTTTTTAATGTATCTGATTTCGGTTGGATTTATATTGGAAGAAAAGACATCAAGGTACAAAATGAGAGAGTAATTTTTTAATTAAAATCAAGAAAATAACACTTATTCATGACATTCTGAGGAACTTTGAAATTTCAGGGCTAAACCGATAACGCTTGGAGGATTAAAGCATCCCAAACGTGCTTGATAGGATTCAGGCCCTGTGATCTAGCTGACTACTTCATGTGCTGAATTGTATGCTGCTAAAGATAATCAGTCACAATGCCCTGTGCAATCTAGCATTGTCATCCTATAGCAGGAAATTACCAGCTATTGCTCCTGCAAAAGGATGCACATAAGCATCAAGGATATCATTTGTGCAGTCCTGAGCATTCGTAGTTCCATGTGGAAAGACATGGAGGTCTGAGTGTCTAACCAAAGTGATACTACCTCAAACACAGACACTGCCTCCTCTGTATATATATCTTTCCAAGATGTTTGATGGATGATAATGGGTTTCAGGTTCTCTCCAAATGAAAAAGCAACTTCCCGATCGCATGTTTAAGATAAAATTTTAAATGACTTTACCCCTGCCTCCCAGATTCTTCCAAAGTGAGGAGCTCTATAAGGGATAAACTTTAAATAAATCCTTTCGGATGTCAGATATTTAGTTATGAATTCATCGGGGGTTTTCAGCAAATTATATAGTTGCTTCAGTTCTTTGCTAGCCCCAAGAAATTTCAAGCTTATCACTAAATATAGATGTACATTCCCCTCTTCTAGAAATAAATAATTTAAAGGCTGCAATAAATGATGTAGAAAAATTTTAAACGATTCCCAGATGGACAGCAGGAGTCAAGAGGCAAACAAAAATTGCAACATTGTCTTGTGCAATATGCCCTTCCTGTGGTTTGTATATTTGATTACAAAAGGACTACAAAAGTCAATTCCGGTATGGTTAAAAGGAAAGGATGGATTTAATCTCTGTAACAGTAAATTAACGATCCTTTGATACAGCAATACTGGCTTTACCTTGGTGCAGCGAATGTATTCTCTAACGATCCTTCTAGCTAGATTATGACCACTTATCTGCTAAAACTTTTGTCTAACACTATGCAAAAGCACTTGTGGGGAGTTTTGAATATGATGGTCTAACATAATTAAATGAGTCAGTTTTTGATTTTTTGGTAAGACAGGATGTTTTGTGTTAAAAGGCAAGTTTGCTTCCTGTAGTCTACCACCTACCCTAATAACTTGATATTCATCTAAAAAACGGACATAAATTTTAACTGACTATTTTTACTTTTTCCTTCTCCATACTTAGCTCCTTGAATTCTTCAAGAAAAACATTGCCATTGCACTAAAAATGTAAGTACAGATGTTAGATGAACTAGGCACAGTAAAATTAAGTGTTTTCTTTTGGATTCCATCTTAAACCTTCATGGTGCTTTGTAAAGATTCTTCATAATGATACTCTTGTTTACAGTTAAGTAATTGATAAGGTTTAGATGCATCATTCAACGTTTTTGCCTAAGGATGGATTGAAATTGAAGTTTGCACTGCTCAGGATTTATACGCATCTTCCAATACATTTTGCATATATCAACAGTGAGAAAGTAATCTTGTGTTTTCTAAATCGTAGCAGGATAGAGAACACGTCATCTTGCAGTACATCTCCATTCATCAAATAGTCGCTTATTGAAGCACGAGATGGTGCAGGAGCCGAAGCGTCAAATGCTGCAGGTAAATGAATTGTGCTGCTGTCTGCTTTATAAGCGTTGTTATGGGGCATTATGTATTTAGGAGTTTCTGACAGAGTCTGCATTTTTGGCATATGCTCTAACACTTCATATTCGTTCATGAATTCACAGTACATCCTAAACATATCAGGAGTTTTGTCTAGTCTCTTCCATACATTATTTAACCATTGTGTGACCATTTGTGAAGAGTCACCCGACTGTACATCTTACTTTATTGGTAGCATATCTACCCTACTACATATCTACCCTCAATATCCCTGTGATGCATTTTCACATAATGATCCTCACATTATACTTGTTCTTTATTTTTTATTTTAACAGATTCTGTTACAGCTTCAATTTCCCAAAAAGACTCGATTATTGAATTTAAGTCTTCTTCGACTTTCATAAATCTGCACTGAATCATTATCTGAATTTGAACCAAAATTTACTCTGCTAGCAATGTATCCAAGTATGGAATTTTGAAATTTTGTGAATGAATTTGATCAGCTTTCAGCAACTCCTAAAAGCATTCTGCATTTAACAAGGCATCTAATTTCTGTGGTTTATTGAAATGAGGATCTACTAGTTTTAATGTTTTGAGGAAGTTGCGAAACACTAAAATAAGTCACTGGCACTAAATCATTAATTTTAATTACAACGAAAAATTCAAGAGCTGTTGTATGGTAATCACGTTTGTTTGATATCACAGCAGTAAGCTTGGATTTTACTAATAAAGCCATCCTGCTTAACATGAAGCTGATATGTTAATTTTGTTCTTTTTTATTCCAAACTTATTGGCAAAATCACGGCTAAATGCACAGCACTGACTCCCACTATCGAGAAGTGCTCTGCAAGTAATAAAATTTGTGCAAGAGTCTTTAACATAAGTAATCGTAGTAGGTAATAATACTTCTTTTTAAATCACTTGTGAATCAGTTACAGATGAACCTACAAATTGTGGATTGTTTATTTCATTGCAGTTAGATAATATTTCAAAACATCTGGCATCTTCATGTAGTTTCAAATTCTCTACTGAAGGGAGGACAGAATTATAAACAGATGTTTCCTCTATCCCCATACAACCCGCTATGGCGGCAGATGATTGCAAAATACTTTGATTGGGAAAATGCAGAAAACTGTGATGTTTTTTCATGTATTTTGAACAGCTAAATTCAGAACAAGAGTTTTGTGCAAAATGAGTTAGATTAAAAACCAAGCAATTAAAACACAATTTATGTTTCTTAACAAATTCAAGATGTTCGCTGACAGTAATTTTCGGGAAAGATACAGTAATTTTCAGGATTTATATAATTTGTGAAAATTGGTACTTTTACAACAAATGCATTTGAAATCTTGATTTTATGATTTCTTGATCTTGATTTTATTAATGTTAAAAAATATATAACTTAATTTTAGTTTCTTTTAATTTCGTACTTCATTAAAATCACTTGACACCAAAGCAGTGTTACCTTTTGAATGGGTTGACCCTTTCTTGCATTAAACACATTAGATGACTTTAGATGGTTAACACATATGATGATTGTAAAGTGCTAGCATGATTTTTTTAGAAATGTAATAAGCTTAGATAATTTAGATAGCTCAATTGTTTTCCAATCATGTTCCCACCAAAGATGAGTGGAAACATCTAATTTTTGTAGCAAAATATATGCAAGAAACTTTTCTGAGAATCCATCTGTTTTTTGCTCTGAAATTTCCAGAGACTCTGATTCACTGTGTCTAGTAATTTTGTATAGGAAAAATTGACATGAAACGCTTTAATTGAGAGAAGACCTGGAATATCTGTCTTCTAAAAGATCCCAAGCAATTTTATAGTTATTGTCACAATTTGTGATTGACTGAATAATTCTAGCTAATTTCCCATGAAGGGATAATTTCAAATATGATAGCTTTTGTGAATCAGATAATGCAGTAATATTAAGAATACTTGAAATGAAAAGATCCCGAAAGCCTAACCAATCTTGAATATTTCCATTAAATGATGGCATATTTAATTTAGATAATTTTATACCTTCTACACTAGTATTTCCAAGCCTTAAATTACTTGCATCTTTAACACTAAGTTTTGATATTTGTCATTTAAGCCATAAAGCATCAATGTTCACTGTTCAATCACATATTTTTCAAAATCCTCCTCATGAGTTACATCAAATATTTTAAGATATCTGAAACCCATCGTTAAATTTTGTACATTTATTTTCAAACAGCCCTGGCTGAAATGCATCACAAGTAGTCTTTTCTTAATCAGAAATATCTTTAGTTGTATTAGCTTTCAAAGTTCTTTTCTTAAATAACAATGCATCCATCATTAAAGTTTATTAATAATACGAAAAAGTATTTAAGAACTATTACTTACCTTTTTTTGAGGTAATCCAAATCCAGATGAAAAACAAGAGTGACGAGTTCAATCCAGTTACAGTTGTTCTAAACATCATGATGAATCCATACTAACATGTCACACTTTATTTCAATCTATTAAAACTTCAAATTTAGCATTTTAAACAATATTTTATCCATAGGTGCTAAATTTACTCGCATGAGACGGACCGTAATGGATTTTTTTCGCAATTTTTCATACCAAAACCAAAGGTCATGAAATCCGCACAGCGGACTGTATTAAAATATTTTAATATTGCTAACAGGCACATTAAGAACTTCATCTTTTCTTCTTGGATGGTCTTTGTAGCCATCTGGACTAAAGTACATATTGGGTAATTAGCATAACCGCCTTAGAATTACACAATCAGAACATACCAAGTGAATGGCGACCAGCTTACCTCATATTAATTTTTACACAAAGTTGCCATATCCAGTAAGTTTTAATAGTAGAAAAACATTTCATTGGCTTTACTTCATTACGCCATTAACATAAAGTACAATCTAGTGATTTTAAATGAGATCTTTCCTTTTTTGATGACTGTATTTCCAAAATACCCTAGTTGTTATATATTAGGAATTTTTTCTTTAAATATACTAGGTTAATTGTTTGGACATATTGTTTTCATACTTCCTTTCAAAGATGTAAAAAAAAAAAAGTATTTTTAAACATATATACAGTGAAAACATTTTAAGACAGCAACCAAGACATTTTGGTTTTCTGTGGTCATCCTGGAGATTATGACTGATAGCAATTATTGATTTGCATGATGGATTTATCCTCTTCAAACTTTTTAAGTTTAAGAAAATTGTTGAATAGAAGTGCAATATATGAGTTTATTAATAACATTAAAATAAGATACAAATTAATCTTAAAGAATAATGCAGCCGAAAGTAAAAGGAAATTACTTATTTTATACTTAAGTGGCTATCAAATCTAGCTACGTTTGGTTAGGAGGGACATTTCCGAGAAACAAGATTCTAGTAGCACTGGTTTAAACAGGAGGGTTCCGAGAAATGTTCCATCTAGCTGAGAAAGCTTTGTTCCAGCTATGAGAAACATTTTGAAACTTTTCTGAAAATCTTTTGTTTGTAGCTGTGTTCCACTAATCAGATGAAAGTTCTGCTTCTGAAGGATCACAGGTAATTTTCAATATGGCGATGGCTGCAGCTGTGAGATCCTGAATGGTGGAAATGAAGCTGATTTAATTCAAGAAATGTGGAGAAAGCAATATGTAGATATTGCTGTTTTGTTGTAGTATAAATTAAGTCCTTTTTAAAATGTTCATTAAATTTATATTCGTAGAAATTTCAAAGTAGATAGTATTTTAGGATGTGCTATTTCTGTAGATTTGTTTACAAATTATTCATCGCGAAATTTTGTCGTATTTCATGCTGATCGTGTGAAAAGAAATGTTATTCTTATATAATAGAATTTTTCTATTAAATTTAAGGTGAATAATTTTTAAAAATCTGTTTGTATATGCACGACTTTATTTTTCTGCTAATTAGTTTTACTACTTTGAAATTGCCTTAATCAGCAACAAAACTTAATTACAAAACTTAAAACAGCAAAACTTAATTAAAAGAAAAAAATTGAAATCTAAATTTTTATGCAGTCCCCTGGTCCCTGTGCTTGTGTTTAGTATGTTTATAGACATTCTAAAAAGTGAAACACGAAGACTTTGTCTCCCATTCAACAAAAATGAACTACAGTATTTAATTGTAAAGTTTGAGATCATGTTCACAAATCATACTAAAGAGTAACTCCTTAACTGCTACGGCCGTGTATATATATATGCTTTGCTCATCTGATGCACTAACTGTCCTGAGCATATATGTATATATGCCCTTCCAAAATACTATCGTTTACTTTGTGCTGCTACCAGTAAAATTATTCTTAAAGCTTGGAATGCAATACCACAGTGACCTTGACAGAGTATGCAAAGGAGAATACTATTTCATAAAAGGGGGAGGAATTGGACAGGGGCATGTTTCTGGAATATTGAAAATAATGACTGCGTGGTTATTTCTCGTGTTTCTGTGTGAGTAAAACGTATTTCTTTTTATTCTGTGTCTTCCATTTTTGTTTACTGTTTTTAGTTGGTGGTGGAGAAAGTAATGACTGTGTAGTTTTTGCTCGTGTTTCTGTTTGAGTAAAACGTATTTTTTTTGTTCTGTGTCTTCCATCTTTGTTGACTATTTTTAGTTAGTGCTATGAATAAAGAAAGATATAACTGATGTTTCACACCTATCTTTTTTGAATTATTTTTGATGAAATGCTTGTGTTTCATATTATTACTGAAACCAACCGTTTTGCAGACCAGCATATGAACCAACATCCGGCAAAAGAACAAAATCGTGACATCCAACCAATTTAGAAGAAATATATGTTTTTTAGGTATACTGTTTTTACAGAGTATAACACTAAAACCTGATAGTACACTTTACTGGCCTAAAAATAAATTGATTGAAACTCCAATTTTAGGGATCTTTACTATACAGACATCAATTTTATTTTACTTACATCTTTTTATTATACTTTTACACTGGACATTAAATTTTTTTTAAATTTTTTTCTTTTATTATTTGTTTTGTGAAAGTAAACAGTTTTTAGGCAGCAAAACTTGCACTTACTTTCACCCTAATGCATCGCATAACTATGCGCCTGTGTAAAAACGGTGGCACTGGGGAGTGAATCTTGTACTTTTATTGGCCGCTCATAATGAATGTGTACATTTTTATCAGAACATACTGGAACTTTTTAAAATTCAGTCACCTTTATTAAGCTTGTTTATTGCAACCTACAAAGAACTATTACCTTTATCATATATTAATGATGTAATTTACATATGAAGTTTTTTATATCTGCATTGACGTTATACAACTTTAATTTATTTATAAATATCATTTCATTCCCTCATGGTCCCTCAGTTCAGGTTTAAATTTTAGTACACCACAACGATGAGATCTGAATTTATCTGGGCTTGGGTGATTCCGTATTTTACATCATCAGGTTAAGTTTAGTAAGATGAGATGTAGAAATTATAAAATTTAAAATGTGAAGTAGTTTATGAAATAATGAATTGTTAGTGACCTTAAGGGAATTGAAATTTGCTAAAGAAAGCTGAATATTTGTTTACTTTCTTACACATTTCTTTCAAATTTCTTGCTGAGTTTTTACAAAGTCCCATTGTTCAAATCCTGTATCTACCATGTCATAAATTCCCACTAAATTTTCAATCAAAGCTTTTTCATTCACAACAACCTCTCTTATTTTCTTCATTATCGATAGCAATATTTTCTGGATTTAGGATCATACTACAGATTTCGTAGTATGTTGGTTGATTGACTGTTGGGGCATTGTCATTGCAGTGGAAATCTTCTATCTTACCATCTTCCTTTATTATGACTTCTTCATATTTATTTTCAAGTTCCATTAATTGGAAAATTTTGTGTTTTGTTTGCCATATCCAAAAACCTTAAAATTTGCAGCTATCATCATAAAGCTTAGCTGGCATATGCTGTACACTATTGGTGATGTACAATAAGATTGGTGACTAAAAACATGTTGTTCAGCTAAATTTTGTTCTGCTTCTATCCTACGATGAGGGAGTTTGAATTATATTAATTGAGTAGTTAGTTGCTTGTTATATTTACATCTATTTCCCATAAATGCTTAAATGAGTCCTGAATAAATACCCACCTATACTTAAGGCTTATCGAAGTTTGGCACTAAGCATTTTGCTGCGCAGTGCAGATCTGCAGGTGCTAAATTTTGCTGCTGTGCACCATCCTAAATTCTAAAAATTTTGCATCAAAATGCCTTCCCTAAATTCTAAAGATTTTGCCTTCCTTTAATTTTGTTGCTCGGTGTTTCTTTAATTTCTAAAAATTTTGCCCTATGATGCAATCACACTGTCCCTGAGCGTTTGTGAATAACAAATTAAATATTATTAATTCAGACAGTGCTAAATGTAATCTTCTGGCCTATTAGTATAATTTACAGTCTTTTTTCCATATAGGAAAAACTTTTTGTTAAATTTCTCGTCGTCAGCACATTTTGCATCACAGTTGGCTGAAGTCTGTAATCATCGCCAAGCATAATGTCAGCATATAAGGATACAGTGCTGTTTGGTATTGCTAAGTTAAAAAGAAAAATCGATGAAAGCAAAATATAGTAGAAGTCATTCACAAGGTTGGCATCATAAGTTATTCAATAAGTTAAAATCAAGGAAGTTTCAATGTAGAATATTTCGGTTTTAAATGTATGCCAAGGAGAGGCCAGCTATACTGATTGTACAAATTTATGCTAATAAATGATTGTGTTTCTTCAACATGAATGTGTTTTATTTAATGCTCAAGTGAAATTAAGAATCGGGACTCCATGTATTTTATTATGAAAAAATATATGTGCATGGATAAAACATTTAAGCATAACAAAAAATTTCTGGGGGTGGGGGAAGCTGCTGGCTGTGAGGTCTGGATTTGAGATCATTCCAGATGTTGGATGTCTGGATTTGAGATCATTCCAGATATTGGATGTCTGGATTTCAGACTTTGCACTGTATTATATGTATATTATTAAATATCTTATTTAGATTTGTAGATATATTGTGCCATAGCTTGGCAGAAATTTTATTGGTCTTTTTTTTTCATTTTTGTTAATTTTTCTATTTCAGATACAAGATGGTTGCTTTCTTTCTGAGAAGATAATTTGACATTTTAGGGGGGAAAAGGAAACAGAATGCATATTTTGCTTCCTCTTTGTGAAGCTTTCTACTTCCGTGTCAAAATGGTCGACAGAATTTTTTAAATTTCTTTTTAACTGGGCTGTATTATAAGCTCTACATTCCATACCATCTATATAAGTATAAATATATATATATATATATCCCACTTCATGTAAAAATATATTTAATAAGCATTTTGTGAATGATACAGTTTTACTCCTCATTTGGAGACTTTTATTCATAATTTACTTTTACTGTTATATACATTTTTCAAATTAATTTAGTTTTATAGTTTTCATACACTGTGCTTTTTATATAATTTGTATAAATATGTAAATTTTAGGAAATACATTGACATGTTAAAAGTTGCCATCTGCTCACATCATGTACTTAGATTTTAGCAGTTTCAGAAAAAGTTTTTCATTTTTTGTTTGTGTATAAAGAATGCTATTATCATTGCTTGTTAGCTGTTTCTCATAAGAATTTGCTCAAAGTGTTTCACTGGTGTAGAAAAGTAAAACTTTTACATATCCCTTTTTAAATTTTTTAATGAAATTTGGCTTAAGATGCTTAAAATTTCTCTTCATCACTTTTTGTAGAAAAATATGTACAACTCATATAATATGAAGTTTTTAATGAGCAGTAATTTAAAGGAGCACCTAGCTTACAGACGGTATGAACAAATTAGATATCATTTAATACAGTATTTCAGATAACTGATGTTTCATTTTAAACATTTACACATGCTTAAGAATTTTGGTAAAACTCATTACCTTTTTTTTAAAAAAAAAAAGTTTGAAGTGCAGCAGTGTGTATTTTTGAAATTAATTTTTTAAAAATTATGAATGAAAACGAAAATTGTTTTGTATTAGAAGTTTAAGAATCCTCCATACTTTCAAAAGCTGTCATTATCGTTTCATCTTGAAATTGCAATTGCCATTACAACTTCTTCCATTTTAAAATTTTATTGACACTACAGTTTATTTGATTGCCACATTAACAGCTTGGAATATGGCTTGCAGGTTAAACATGCTATTTTAGTGTGTGTTTCCCGTTTCAAGCTCTTATGTACATTTCAGAATTTTTTTATAGTAAATGAAATATGTTTGAAAAAAGCATACATCATAATTTCCTTTCCCCCTCCTGTAATATATGTGAAAATGTTTGAGTAGCTCATCAGTATTCTTTTAGCTCTTTTTATGTTTTTATAAAATATGTTAGTACAGCTTTTATGTTAACTTGGTTCTTCTGTTATCGTTGTATTTAAAATAATGTATGTTGTGTACTTATATTCATGTGTAATAGCAATAAATGTACCCCCCCCCCAATATTTTTAAGCCATTCAGAGAGCTTATGTGTTTTGGATGTTCTTTTAAGTGTAGTTCTTAGAAGCTCAAAGCAAGAATGTATATTCTTGTTTGAGGAAGTTGTTGCAGTTCGTAAGCATACCTTGCAGGCATGACTATTTAAGCAATAAGAAATGTAATATGTAGAAATGAATTTATAAGTGCCATTTATAAACTCATATTTTTGCAACTGTGTCAGGATTATTTTCAGTGTTTTATCATACTGCATACTTTTTTTTTACTTAAAATATCCCTAGTTACAGTCGTTCTGTTGCCCAGTCAGTTGCTGGAATTAATATGTATATTTTATATTCCTTTTCTGTTTCTTTGTATATATGCTTTTGTAAAATTTTGAAGCTCTGAATTCCAAATTTTCCTTCTGTACTATGTACTTGTGTATATTATGCTTTGAGTAATATTCTGATATACTATACATGTTCTATCAACCTGCTTCAGTGATCTGTTCATAACATGATAAATTATGCTTGCTTATTTTGTTAAACGTTTTGAAGCAGTTGGTGACATTGGGGGGGGGGAGGTGTCCTTTGGTGCTTTGCTATGGAGTTTAGACAAGATTGTACTTGCTTATTTTGCTTAACTTATGCTGTGCTATGGAGTTTAGACAAGATAGATATTCATCTCCTTAAATGCAGTCATTTTCAAGTATATTAAGTAATGAAATAAAAAGGAAATACAGAACATGTGTTAAGATTTCGTTTTAGATTAAGATTGTATGGTAAGTGGCAATGCAAGTGTAATTTATTCATTTGTCCTACTTTCAAATCAATATCACGTAACTTAAAATTGTGGCTTCTTTCTTTGGATTGGGGGGAATCATTTGTGATCAGTCAGTGCATAAGCTCTTATAATTTCAGTAATATATTTCAATGCAGTTCACATTTTAAATGTCTTCATACTATTTAGTTAGGTTATCTAGATGCACTGATTGCACTAACCTGTTTTTAATGATTTTTGCTTCAAGTAAAGATGCTGCTGCTATTTATTTCATGAAAAATACATATTTTTGATATTTTTCAAAAGAAAAAAATATTCTGATACTTTTCAAATTCCGTCAAGTATGATATGAAAAATATTATGTCTGTTATTCAGAAACATTATATCTAAATTCAATGTATTTTTTAAAAAAGAAAAATTCTGCAGAAGTTATTTTACCATTTTCTATCAGAATTTGTAGTCTGCTGTATTATTTAAGAATTCATTGAAGCAGTCATTTCACCATTAAATTATCTATAATGCCACAGGAAATGAAGTGTGATCCCCATACACCAGTGAATTTAAAATAGGTAAAACAAAATTATTAATTTCATAAAAATGATTGCCAGTTATAGTGAATGGTTAAATAGAATGTCTAAAGAATTTCGACATAAAAAATGTTACCTTTGGTGCCTACATTTGACTCTCCTAGTGGCTTCAAATGTTCTTGATTCATGCTGTCTTTCCCTCTCCTAGGAATTTCTGCAATTCTGATTGATTTTGCTTTCTGACCTTCAAATGTATGAAATTAATCCAGCAGCAAAGTGACACTAATTCCTAAGATTAATTTGTTGTAGCAAAATATCAAAATATGCAAAGTAAGGATAGTAACACTAAAAATGTGTTGTAAAACATTTGTATACGATAAATAAAAATATCAAACTCGTTGGGAAAATTATTCCGTTTACTAAAGTAACTATTCCTATGTTAATGATAAATGCAGTACTAATTTTTGTTCTTTCATAAAATCTGGCTTAGATAGGTTAAGTATAGTGTAATATTTAAATTAAAAGGTTAAAACAGTAAAGAAATTTTAGAGCTTTTGGTGTGACTGTTTAATTCAAAGATAAATGAGTTACCAGTTTGTTAAAAAATGAATGGTAGATTGATAATAATTAGTTCAGGATTTTGCTCTCAGAAAATGGAGATTAGAAATTGTAAAAAATATTAAAATATTTTATATAATTTTGGGGGGATATAAAGTAAGAATATTGAAAATATTCTGTTTTATTTTCATTCTGCATAAAATACATGATTATTGAAATTGTAAAGGGATTGCATATTCTTACATATTAAACATTTCAAATGCAATTAAAAGCTGTATTTATAAAATGTTAATCAAGTTTCAGATCCTTTTATAACTGTTAGGAGGTGGACCTTTGTTTTCTGTTCTTAATTTTATTTTCCTGAATAGAAAGTGATTTATGTAAGAATAAGAAAAGATAAAGGAAAATTATGGATTTATATATGAAAGAAAATTGCATAGTTTGTAAATGTCATTATATCATGTCTCTTTAATACAGAAAACATCAGTGGTAACACTTCAGTGTGTTGCCAACTTAGTTTTGTTGAGCTGATTTATTTAAAGGTTACAAGAAAGGACTTTGTTTATGAGAAATTATAAAGAGGAAATTTTGTCCACTTTCCAGACCTCTTCCCCTCTCAAGATGTGAGCTACACAGAGTTCCCATGAAAATTAGTCCTCCAGTTTGGAAAATTACATTTATATAAAATAAAAATTGTGAAGTAACCATTACTTGATTGCAAAATCAGTCACTTTAATTTTGAATACGTTTTAGCTCATTTTTAATAATTCCATCAGTTCTGTACCCTATATTGCATTTAGAATTTTTTTTAACGAATGGGGAGAAATCAAATAATAATTAAAATATTAGCATATAACATAAAAGTTAAGAACGAGGATGTCAGTGGTAGCACCCAGAGTAGATAATTAAACTTCAATTTATGTAGCCTTTTTACATCTTCAGTTTTCAGCTTGAAAGCCTGTTTGTTGCATTTAACCTCTCATATCCAAAATACCTGTTTTACTGTTAGGTTACATTAAGCATGAATATGCATGCCCACCTCTATAAAGGCAGCTGCTGAAATATTATTTTGGTTAATGCAATGTGTTTATGTGATCCTTTAGGAAATGGAACACTATGAAATAGCATATGTGAGCACTCACATTTATATTTATGTGCAGACCTATGTGATATGTAAATATGTGCTTAGTTCTCCCAATAATGGAGAACGCTGTTGTTTTACTAAAAACAATATGTAACACCATTTAAAGAAAGCTTTATGTGTAGGAAGAATTTAGCATTTGCTATCCATTGTAAGGTAGGAATGTAAATATTCTTTGTTAAAATAAAATTGGTGTATTCTCTATATTTAAAAAAATATTAAATTTTTGTGAAAGATCCGTTGAGAATTGTATTAATATTCTTCCTTAGCAAAATGAAAGTTCTTTGTTAGGTTTAATTGCCAGTTCTTTAATGCTTCCTTCTCCAGAGTAACATTTTAAACATGCATTATTCATTTTTTAACAATGCATATGAATTATTTAAAGACTTTTTTTCCTCCATATAATTAAGCTGTCATGATCTGTTCATTGTTGAAACAGATGCGCAGTTTTTTTAATAATTCACTGTGAATATAGTTTATGGAGGGTGAAATTTAATTGGTAAGTAAATTGATGCATTGTACTATCTTGCTTTTATGGCTTACATAAGCTTGGAAATATAATCCTTTTATTGTTTGATGCTTTTTCATTAAGCAAATAATATTAGCTTTTAAACCTTATTGTTTGAAAAAATTGCTTTTATTTTTCTGCCTCTAGTATTATTGCATATGACAATAATATACTGATTTGAAAAATATTGTTAGTGTGATGACCTCTAAAATTTATATTCATAATTTGTAGTTCAAATAATTTAGCGATCTTTTTCAATTTAAGTACTTTGGAAATCTTTTTTTTTTGTTAAATTTTCATCTGCATTTTTCATTTATTATTAATATTTTCTGTGCAGCTTTGAGACCAAAATTATCTGTGCTTAAAACACTTGCATATACAGCTCACATTCTAGGATATTTGCGGTGTACCATAACATGAACATTCCAGATATATTGTGTGCATTAGTGATTTCTTTTTATTCATTTCACAAGCTGAAATAGTTTTGTACCATCTTATGAAATCTGCAACATTCAAAAGATTAGTTTGATATTTGCTTTTGGCCATAAGTTGGCTGTAGTATACATAGTTTTAGGCTGAGTATTTTCAGTAAGAACAAATGTAAAGTTAGTATGCAAAAAAACATATTTAAAAATATTTGTAGCCGTTTTTCTTCTGTGTATATTAGAGAGGCAAGCTTTGTGTTTATATAATTGATTGAAATATGCATGTGTAAACAGTCCATCACATGTATTTCTGGTTACTGCTTTAAATACTTTTTTCATCAATAACAGTTTGCCTGGCAAATTTGATTTGTTTGTAAATAAGATGAATGTTTCTAGCTAATAAGCTATTGAATTTAAGGTTGATTTTTGTTGGTGCTTGGAGAATACTATGTTATTTCCCACTTATCTGAGCAGCTTAGTGGATGTTGTGCTTTTACATGCCGTGTTTACATTTGTTAGCTGTCCTTTTTCAAATGCAAGTCTTTCTGCAAACTTCAAATATTTTATTTATTTATGGTTGTTTGAATTTTATATTGAATGACATAACAAATGAACGTGAGCATTCTTTTTTCTGAAAATTTTGGTTTTCAAATCATTAGCACAGCATGTAGAAATAATCAAATCGGTAAAATTATTTTTAATTAGTGCATAACACTTTGGCAACAATGTGGAATATGTTCTTAGTTATTGACACAATTTAATTAATTTGAAAAATCAGCTATATGATCTGGATTCACTTTTTTGCCTAATTTTTCTCCTTGTAGTTAAGTTTTAATGCATATAAAATGAGACATCTCTTTTCCTGTCAGGATGGAGATCAGTGTAAGCTCTGAAATCATGAATTTTGTGAACATATGCATTTTTAAACAAATGAGATTTTTTATTCATATTATTAAAAGAGCCATATTTTTGTTGTCCAATAATTAGTTCTAATGGTAAAATAATGTAATAAGAGAAATCAACAGGAAAGCAAAATGCTGTATCTGCTTGTAGATCGTGTATGTCATGTAGTTTCTGATTTGTCCAGCTTACCACATTTATGGCGACAAGGAGGAGGAACATGGACTATATTGAGTTAGTAGCTATCTTTTTAATCTTCAGGTAAAATGCTTCATCACATTTCTCCATGTTTAACTACCTGGGTGAATGAGTTTTATTTAAACACAGCTGAAGCTTACCCTTTAAAAAAAAAATAAGCTAGATGTGGGTGACCATTGCTAAAACATTTGATTTCCTCTTCTAAACCTATAAAATTGCATCATAATCCTGAGTAATCACAAAAAATCATTATATTTTGTTTCAGAATATCTGTAAAATTGTAGGATTAGTATGTGGCTCTTGAAGTTTTTCGCATTCTGAATGTTAGTCCCATGGTTACTTTGGTATAATAACTAGTTATGAGGTATAGCCAACTAAACAGTTAATAAATGAATAAAATTTTGTAAAGCAAAAATTAATTAATAGGTAATCTGTAGTTCAACTTTAAAAGTTAGTGATGAAAAATATCTGCTTCTCTTGGTCATATGACTGTTCTAGACTGCTGGCATTCATGTATCTCTCACTTTATACTGAAATATTAAATTGCATTTTATTGTTGCCAGAAGCTCTATTTTAGTAAGTATGTATTTTGCCAGTCATAGAAAGAATAATTGTATTAATTATAAAATATGTTTAATTGCATATTCAAAGTTATAAGCACATACCTGGTATGATGGATTTTGCGCAACTTTCTATTTATCTTCAATTAAAATAGTTCTGAATTGAAAAAATGCAAATACAGATTGACACATGTTTCTAAATTAAAGGCTATAATTCAAAAACTTCTGATATAAAGGCATAACTTTTATATGCTGAAATATTTTAATACATTTCATAAATTTGTACTACTGCATGTTAGCTAGTATTTCAGAGAGGGAGTATCAGGTCTACTTATCAGTATATTGCGTTGTTTCATGAAATCCTTTTAGTATTATTTCCTGAATGGTTGTGGTTTATTTTCAATCTTTTATAATATTGCACAGAAACATCTTCCACTAATTTAACCAGCCAGCATTTTAGTTGCTTTTTTCCCCCCTTTAATTGTAATCAAATGTAAAGAATACGTCTTTCTATATTTTTGAGCCACTTTTGCGGATAGAAAGCTCGTTTTTTTGAAGATGTCAGTACTTTGATTTTAATAGTTTTAAAAGTACACTATATTTTTTTCTGTTAATACCATGTTTTGTACATTATCATATTTTTTATTAGTTTTGTCATCATCATTGTTACTATATAGAGTATATTTACTGAACATCTCTATGTGATTGGTTATGCCTTCTCTTCCTAATCATTCTGAACATGCTTCCCTTTTAATGGAAAAAGTTTTGGTCTTTGAACCTCTGTTGCTCATACATTGTTATTTCCTCAGAGCCACTGTCATTCTGTTTGGGGCTTTATTCTATTATTTATTGCATTGATAAGACTGCAGGAAGATACAGTAACTTTGATAGAAACTTAAAATTGAATAAAATTTTTTGGGGAACCTAAGGAAACATATTCTCTAATTAAAGTTTTTTAAATTTTGCTATGTTTTCTTACTTTAATGTAATGAGAAATGATTTTGCTTCTTAATAATTTACTTTTAAGTGTTTCATAAAGCTTATTTTACTCTGTGCTTTTGAAAACAATTTATGTTCACAACATAGAAAAAAAAGGGGGGCTTAAAATTAAGGTGAGCAATTCTCAAGATCTTCCTCCTCTAGACAATGAAAAAAAACCTAGATTAGTGTTTGATATGTGTTTAGGCATGGTGAAAAGAAACCTTAAAGTGCTATATAAATTGAGATTTGGGTATCAACTGAAGCATCTTTGTATGCCTTTTGTAATAAAATGGTTTCATTTACCTTTCAGAATTATAAATGAAGTACTTTCTTTAGAATTTGAAGCTGTGCCTTTTTTACATAGTTAAAGTGTGGACAATAAATTTATAATATTGGAACAACATATTTAGTAGTGGAATTAATAGTTCAATATTTTCTCTCATTTGTAAATTTTCAGTGTCTTTCTTCATTTGTAAATTTGTTCCGTTTTGTAATTCTTGAAAAAAAAAAATTTGTTTCACTGTCTTAGCTTTTCTTGTCATTTCTAAGCTTGTTTTAGTATTTGACTTTAGAAACAGGAAAATATTTGTTGTCTTTTTCATTCTGTTTTTAATATGCATTTTCTTCTTTCATGTAATAATGCAGTGTGTGAACTATTTAAAAATCTATTTTACATGTTCTGTTTTAGTGTATATGAATTATTTCTGTAAAAATTCTATGATGCTGATTTTTCAAAGTATTAATTCCATGTTTTGTGCTGTACATTCGAATGGAATATATTTTGCTTGCATGCATGTATGATATGTTACTACTCTCGAAGTTAATTATGTTTGTAATTTATGCATCTCATACCTCAAAATTGCAGTGTTGTAGCTTATCATTTCTTCAACTAAGTCAGATAAACATTTTAATTTTGAATCCCAGTAGTTTCGGTTATTAATCATAGACACAATTTTTCGGTTTAGTATCACTAATTGGCAGTATTGCGTTCATAAAAGTCTGCATCTTCTCATTTTTGGCAATTTTATTAAATTGCATGCAAGAATTTTTAGGTTTCATGACTCAAATTTGATTAATGCTTTGTAAATCTTCAAGTTTTTAAGTTATATTATTGATTGATATGTTCATTTTAATAAGTTAAAAATTAGTGTGTCGTAAGATATAACTAAAGTTTTAATGTCATCGGGCTTCTTGACTATCTTTAAGTTTTTTTTTAGTAATCTTATGGGCATATAAAATACATATCAGTCATGTATGTATTTAACCATAATGAACTTAAAAAAATAGTCTTACATGAAAAAATATTTAACAACTGAAATACTTGTAATATTTCTTTGGTTTTCAAAACACCTGTATTTTTTATCTAAACATATGGCAAAACATGTTTGAAAAGCAAATATAGAATGACATTGTTCAAAAAATTCTTTGCCTAATTAAGACTGTACTAGTAAATTTCCAGTCTGCATTTACTTGTATACTGATATTTTGTAGTGAAATATTACAACAGCGGTTTGTAATCTTTACTGATCCATTTCCCTCTTCTGAAATTCTCCCTCCTTAGACATGAATTTCAAGTAATACCTGAAACTGAAATTTTTTACTTTGATATGCTCTAAAATGTACATTTAATTTTAGGATTTATTGTATTATAAGAATTTATACAAATTAAAAATTATATATTTAATAGCCTTTTCTACTGATTTTGTTAGATGTATGTGATGTTTATATAATTGTTTTCAATTGCTTTCCTGTAAACCTTTTGTCACAATTTGTTAACAAATCTAATGTTGAGCAGTCCCTCTCTTCTGCCATTGTGGATTTCCTTCCTTTGGGAGGAGGAGGATTTTCATATCGGTTGAGAACCTCCATATGAAAAAAATACTGATACAGATTTTAATGTAATGCTTTTTAGATAGTATTTCACATTTCTTTTGTTACAATTTGTTTACTTATGTCATAGAAATCTATATCAATCTATGTAAAATTTTATACAGAAATTTTAAATACAAATTCTCTTTGGAAATTTTTTTATGCAGCAATCTTATTCTTTTTAATTTCTGCTGTTGTGGAAAATTGTCTATGAAAGTATTCTTTGACTAAACTTTAATTTCTTTTGTTCAGTTTTTGCTTTTATATTTGAGAAATAGAAATATTCTGTTTAATACTTACTGAATGTAGGCTACTTCTTTTATAAAATGGATGTGTAATTGCACAAGTAACTGTTTTTAAATATATGAGTATGAAATGTTGAAGTGTGTCATGTGCTTTTCTTTGTCTTTGTTCTTAGTCTGTCCTGTGTAACTTATTTATTGATGTTTAAGAGGTGTTGGGCATCATGTATATGTCCTTTTCTTCATTTTTGGTGTGGACACTTGTTATGAACTTGAATAATCAGATGTTTTACTTTAAAATGTGATATTTCAGGTCTCAGGTAAAAGCTAATAATTTATTTTTGTATGACGTTAAAATGATACATTGTGAATCATCTATGAAAACATTTAAGTTAATAAATATTTTATCTTATAAACTATTTTGTGCTTTATGTGTCATGATACTTGCTTACATTAATCATATCTGTTTCCAAGAATTTAATATTTAAAAATAAATTTTACTGTTATCTGGTTTTGTTAAGACTAGGCTAGTTTGAAATTAACTGATTAAAGACTTCAAAGGGGGGATTGTGCTGTAGGGATTTATATTTACTTTCACTAATCAGTTAAGTTTGTGCTTTCTTTCCCAGAATTGTTAAATTTGGTAACGTGCATGAAGGAATGCAAATTCTACCTTTAGGAGAAAAGGTTTAAATACTGATCTCTAGAGGCGAAAGTTAGAAAAGAGTGGGCAAGCACTGTACCTTTGTAGGATGAGCTTCTGTTTCTGAATTTATTACTGGTTAAAGTGGCATAACTGCATTTACTCTGCTGCTATGAGACTTCGACGCGGTTTTAGGTAGCAGGATTATCTGAGCCGTGGGGAAAAGTCTACTGTTATGTTAATATCTTTGAATTTTAATTCTTGTTAGTTGAGCTAACACCCCAACAAGGTGTAGTCTGTGAGTGTCAGATCGATGCATTAGGAATTTTTAAAGAGTTTAATAAAGGGTTCCTGCACGTACTTCAGCTGTCACTCTGAAAGTTAAGTAACTAGACATTATACACTAAAAGTGAAAGTTTGTCAGTATTTGACTTACATGCAATGGTAGAGCTGTTAGTCATTGCTTAGATTTATTCTATCCATCTATTTAGTTTTTGGTCTTTTAAAACTAAAGCTATGTAAGGTTATCATCATAAAAAATCTGTCCAGTGGGCTTGTGTTACATGTAAGGCATACTTTTAATTTGCTTCGTTTTCAGTGGCCATATAGTGAAAATCTGTGGTATTATCTCAGTAAAACGTTAGCAGTTCTAAATTTTTAGCACAATAAAAAGGAAACACTAAATCTTCATGTGGTATTACCTCAGTAAAACGTTAGCAGTTCTAAATTTTTACCACAATAAAAAGGAAACACTAAATCTTCAAATTTCTTTGTGCACGTTTTCTAGCTGGGTGTGAAACGATAGTGCTTCATGGACGTGGGAAATTACCACATCTTTCGCTTTCTTATTGTTGAAGGCTTCGAACTTAAGAGAATACATTTTACCATATTTGCCGATGAGTGAGGTTTTGTTACCTAGAAATGAAGTTCTGCCTATACCTTATGCAGTAGAGTGAATTCTTCATTATTTTCTTCATTTTGTTCTTTTGTACATTCATTGGCTATTCCTCCCCCTATCTTCACCCATAAATCCATCTGCAGTTTAAAATGTGTTATTGGTGTCTTTTTTCCCTCTCTTCCTGTAGAAATTTGATCTAAACATGTTTCTGTCTGTTAGAATATTTTTGGATCACATTAATCTTAATCTTTCATGGAAAATGTTCCGTCAGCTTGACCATATTTTTTAATACCTTAGGCAGTCGACCTGGTCATCCTTTGCCATGATTCAATCCATATGTTGAAACCAGTGCCTGCACCACAGTCAGGCCCCAGCTAAAGGCCAGTTTACACTTCTCCGAGTGACTTTCGGCGAGCCCCTCGTTCGAACATTCTCCAACCGTAAACGGACCTATACTCTGATAGATCGTTTACACCAATCGGAGCGAACTGACACCTCGCCTCCGTTTGTTTGCAAAATGGATACCGACGTGCAGCGTGCTGTGCTTGAAGTTTGCTAAGAAGTTTCCAAGGAATTGATTTTCGTTCGGGGGGGGGGAATCAAAACGTAACTGTGTAGCTCGCCGTGATGAATTGGGAGCATTAAAACAACTTTTAAATGAACTTCAGGCCGAGGATATCCGCAGTTACAAAAACTTCATCAGAATGGGTGAAGGGTAATTTTAAACTTTATTGGAAATGGTCACTCCACTTATTAAAAAAAAAAAGTTCTTTCGAGATGCTCGGCCAGGAAAATTAAAATGCAGATAGCGCTTCAGCATATTTATTCCGGAAGCGTTTGAGGCCATTTTCTGTGTATTAGGCTGAGCGAAAATTATTAATCGTTTGCTTGAACTTTCCAACACCCTGGGATTTTAACATGTAAATAATAGCCTCATATGCCTTCTGTCGGCTATTTTTGTTTTAATACTTCCGACTGATCGTTTGTAAATAAAATCTGATTTGTGGTTCAAATAAAGAGGAAAGACTATAAAACAAAATTTTAGATTATATTTTATTAGGTGCCATAAGTAGAAACTCGCTTTTCGAAATTTATATCAACAAAATAAAATAAATGTTTGTCCTTTCGCTCATTTTTTAACTGAAAACTGAATTTTATTGGGTAGTTGAATAACATATAAATTAATTGTTTTTTGATTAAAGAAAATTCAGAACTAAACATGCGTAAAATAAATATTTTGAATCCGATACCCTAATTTAATTTTCTTCTATGTTTTTTCTACAATATCAAAAACCTAAATTCATTCTGATCTATCCACGTTATATTTAGGTATTAGTAAACAATGGTCGTAATATCCAGGTAGTGAAGTATCACATAATACTTCAGAAGATGCATATGCATTAAAAAATGCCATAGTTAGATTATCGCTCCATCTCGGCATTTTCGATATAACGAAAAAATTGAGCACGTCATTTCTGCTCGAACACTGCTCGGAGTTACTGCCCGGATAGATTTTCAACTGGTCCAAAGTAGAAACGGACTCGCTGGCTCATCTCCCCTACGTTTGTACTCGGTCGAAGTGACCGTTTCCAGGAAATCGTACCGAGCGGCTCGCTACGAGTCACTAGGCGCTTTCTTGGAGAAGTGTAAACCGGCCTTAAAAGAGGCACTGATAGGCGGTTTGTAATCATTTCAGTTTTTATTAATTATGATTCTGTAACAGAGGCATTATTAGTTAAGTACATTTTCTATGTGGACCAGCCGCCTTATTGAAGGATAAAAGGAAGTTTATGAAGAAAATTAAAACAGAAAAGGTACAGTTTTTCAGTGTTCTTAACACTCATATTTTCACCATGGAATCGGGCTCTTACTGCGCACCAAGTGTAATAAAAATCGAAAATTAAGAAGTTTGTACTGTGCTTCACTGGCTCTGTATTGCTGCGTTGACTTTGTCAGATATCATGCCGCATTTTGAAATTAAACGCTTAAAGCGTAGCTGAAATTTTAACAGCTAATATGTTAACAATCTCTATGACTTTGAATTGTAGTACATGTCATTCTATTTTACAATATAAAGAGGAAAAGCTAAAAATATCCAATATTTTTTTAATGATCCGCTCTTATTTATATTTTACGCAGTAAGACATTGTTACATTATTCTGTTTTTGATGAAAATTTGTAAATATTCAATAATTTTTTAAAGATATGGGCTTATTTATATTTCATACAGTATTTAAATGCTGTTTATTTCTTTAAAGTGTTTCCATTAAAAGCGACATTTAATAATGTAGAGTTTTACACTGATTATAAAAAACTTAACGATTTTATACATTCAAAACGAACGATATTTGTTAAAATTAGTTGCTGCGGTTAATGCAAAATTTTCTAAATTTTGGATTGTCAGTATGCATGGGTCATTTAGTTGTCTCATTATCGACAGCGTTACTCTGTGTGCACCACCGGGGCAACTGATTTTACACCAACGAGGAAAGGGAAGTCTCGTTCCATTTTTGATGGGGAACATCTCTTCGACACATTATATTGTATTTGCAATATTTCAAGGATTTTTAGCCCACCAGCGGCTGAGCGGTAAAGACGCTAAACACTGGTAGTTCGGTCCGAGGTTCGAATCCTGCGAACGGGCTGGCTGCATGGGCGTTTTCGTGGTTTTCCCCATGTGTAACGTGTATACGAGCCAGCTTCCCTTAGAAAGTTCTCCACGAAAGCATCCTTCCCTTTAGGCAGATAGCCCTCGTGTGCTTCGCCATAATTGAATAACGTAACCTAACCTTCAAGGATTTTTATTACTATATTAAGATTATTCCCCCAACCGGTATAGTAGTTAACACTGCTGACTGTCGTGACAATGGGCCCGGGTTCGAATCCCGGAGAAGGCATGGATGTTTGTAAATGTATAGTGTGCGTGCGGCATGGGGGCACTCTAAATGCGCGGAGAGCCGAAAGTCCTCTCGAGAAGTTGGTGATAAGGGAAGAGGGGTGGGAGACCCTTGAACCCTTGCCCCTGAGGTGTTCTCCATCAAAATTGGAGGGGCGGAACTGAGCTAAATCGCACTGTTAACCTGTAGGGTGCCTTGAAAATGGTATCTTAAATATGCCAACAACAGGCGTAAACTTGCGTTTCTTGCCACGAGGAATTTCATGGGCTTCGACTGACTTATAGGTCAGAAAAGTGAGCATTATCAACGGCAACAGAGGCTAAGATTATATATAATAGTTTCCTCAATGGTCACTAAGTATGGTTCAGAATGGTCACTGGGCATTTAGTACCGTAATTTCGGGTAGATTAGCCGCCCTGTCGTGTACGCCGCACACATGATAATTGAATTTAAAAAAAATGAAAGTTCATCGGATAAGCCGCATCGCCATTCCGAAACACGGCACTTAATATTCATTTATTCAGTAATTACCTGCTATGTTGATGTAATCATCATCTATAACATTTTATAACACTTACAACATAAATATAATCAGTAATATATAATTGCATAAGGAAGAAACATTTTACTTTGAATTTGCCGAAAACGAACTCTAATGATTTCTAACAGATATTTTTACGGGTTCTGTAAACTTTCGTTTATTACCATAAATTACCATATTATGAAAAAGAATACGTAAATTAGATAAACAAACAGAATTTTTTAATTAAACTACATTTATTTGTACAAAACCTTCAAAATCCAACTCATCAATGTCAGAATTAAATAAATTTAACAAATGAACATCAAGCTTAATTTCATCATTCTGTTCTAAATCACTTAAGTCAACTTTCAACATCGCTATCTTCACTCTCATTTCCTTTTTTGATGATTTCGGATTTAAAGCTGATACGACCGTTATCAGCTCGGACTGATTGCCATGCTTTATCGACCCCTTAAAGCAGACTCGTCATACGAAGCTTTTCTCATTCGTTCGGAATTTGTGAAGGAATCGAGTCCGCTTTGCCTCAAACTGCTTTTGTAGTTCATGCTTGAAAATTCTATTGATAGTGAGATCCAGCGGCAGTAAAATTTCTATAAGCCCACCTGGTATCACTGAGACATGGTGCTAAGTTTTTTCTTTCGGATCATGCCGTATCCGCTAAATGAGATCACACTGAATCCAGAACGATGAGTCCTCGGGGTTAGAAAAAGGCACCTTTCCTTTTACGATAAATTTCTTTCAGCCAAAACAATATCACTTGTTCACACATCCATCCTTTTTCGTTGGCGCAAATAGTAACTCCTTTAGGGAAGTTTCCTTTTGGAATTGTTTTTTGTTTGAAAAATATCAAAGGGGTTAACTTCTCTCCATTAGTGGCAGGACCCGAAACACAAGAAGTTTTTTCATTCCCGGTTGTTAACAATAAAATTGTTTTTTCACCTTTCGAATAAACAGTTCTGCTCGGAAGACAGTCAAAAGTAACAGGCACTTCATCCATATTAATTATTTGCCCTCTTTTCAGATTTTGTTCTTTAATTTTCTTAAATGTGTACTTCAAAATGGTGTTGGAGTTTTTACTAATTTAAGTTTTTAAGTTTTAAAGTTCAATATTCAATAACACATGTAAGACAAAATTAGGATAACAACTCTAAATCAATGACTATAACAAATACTGCATGGGTGTAAAGTTTGTGACATACATGATAAAACAACATTTAGACTGTGAAACTTGTGGGTTCAAATAAAACAGTAAATAGTACCAGATAATACTCTAACAGAAGGAATTAAGGTTGCGTTGTGTTTGAATTTAACAAGATTATAAATTTATAACCCGTTCAAGTTTTAATTAATCTATTGGGTCCAGTGTTCTAAGTTAAAAGTGAAGACATTACAAGTTAAGTGAAATTAAATATATGATTTATTAGAGATAAACTGATTTAGTACAAAATTATACATTTGGTGATGGTGGTGTTGTTCAAAAATAAAATAAAAATTTTCATACCAATTCAGCAAGGTACTTATCACTGAACATGAAGATACGTGGATATACAATCAAGGCAGTAGATTTCAACAAAAAAATTTTCTTGTTTGGCCATTAGCTTTCTATAAGGAGAGAAAAAAAACAAGTTAGTATCGAAATTTTTTTTATGAAATCCTCCATAGGAGGCTTTCTCTCCTCCATTTCTTCAGACATCGTTCTCTGATAACGCAGACAGCTACTTGGGACGAAGCGACAGTTTACTGGTCTCGTGACACCTTCAGTATAATTTGCCTTCTCGCTGTCTCCCAACGTCTCCTTCCCTCGTAGATCGCTGCAAGCCTTTTTCTTCTTTCCGCCAAATACTCGTTTGGCGATCCGAGATGGTACAAAACAAGCCAAGAGCACGGCAACCCCAGGGGAAAGAATGCACACAGAAAGGTGAAGCAAGGGAGCTGGGATGCCGGATTTTGGCGAATAATCGCCGTTCCTCCAAGGTCATCAACCTGGCAGCAGGAGCTAGCCTCGTCTCGGGGTCCCATTCCAGCATGGTGAAAGCCTGCAAGTAAGCGAATCACCCCGACCCCTCAACCTTGGCATAGCGTAGTTGTATGTAAAAAATAACCGATCTAGCAGGGTGCAGAAATCTCACTTGATGACAGATATTTCCCAGACCACTGTCTGGCGGGGCGAACAAAATGTTACAACAAAGTCATAAATCTTGATTTTCCAAAAGGCAACGTAAAAAGTTTTTCGAAAAGAATTAAGGATTTGTTTTTTAAAATACTAAATTAATACAAGACTGAAGAAAAGTACTTCAATTAAAATATAATAATCACATAGAAAAATTTCTTATGTTTTCTACAGCAAACACGACCACCATAGTGAGAAAATAAAAATTACTTCAATTAAAATATAATAATCACATAGGAAAAATTTTATGTTTTCCACAACACCAAGCACGACCACCATAGTCAGAAAATATGGATCCCAATTTAGCAGAAAAGGGGGCACATTAACTAAACTTAATTAAAACTTTAAACACCAACTTGTGCAAGCAAAAACTTTAAAAGTGGTTTAAAAAATTGACCTTAAGGGTCAACTTAACAAGAGATTAAACACTAAGCAAACAAGTTAAGAATAAGTATTAACTGAACAAAAAATTTAAATAGTTAACCAAACTACCAAAGGAAAAGAAAAAAAAAATTAAAACCCAAGCAACTTAAAATCAGAGTTAACCAAAACTGTCAAAATTTAAATGATAACAATTACTTTTCAACAAGGCAAAGAAATTTAAGATCAACAACAAAATAAAAACAAATTAATAACCTTTAAGTCTGATAACAGAATTAAGTTAAATCATTACAATTAAGATGTTTTAAATTCAACAACTGAAGTAGCTAAGTATGTAATACATAACCATCGTATCTTTATTTAAAAAAGGGTATCTTTTTTCCAGTCTGCGGGAAGTTCTTGTCCAACTTTGTCTTGGTCCTGACAAATAATTTCTTTCGCTTCTTTCTTCGAACCTGAAGCATCAATTAGGTCCTCCAACAAAAGTTTTAATGCCCATTTGTTGAGCAGTTATTTTTGCTTGAAAGCGAATTCTAACTGCTGATTCTGATAATCTACTTTCTCCAAATTGTCTTGCAAAACAGGCCAGGCTATGACACCAATTCGACGAGATCTTTTATTGTTAAGCTTTTTTTGTTAATTCTTCTTGTTCGAAATTCCACTGCCGAATGCATCGCTCTTCAACTTGAAATTCTTTAGCCACAGCTCGATTTCCAATTTTGATCGCTTTCTTCACGGCCAAGAACTTAAAAGCCAGCTGTAAAACATTTTCTTCAAATAAGAGCCATAATAATAATAATATTTTTAAATCACGAATCATAAGATAGACAAAAAGCAAGCTACAAAGCTGTAAAAACGTGTAAGAATGTACACAGCACTTGGCTGTTTCAATTAAAAAAAAGGAGTCATAGGAAAAACATGGGCAAAACCATAGAGTTTAGCAGAAAGTACTACATGCATTTACGGTGTTTTACACAGAAAGCCACCTATCTTAGTCAAGCAAGTTTGAACTTATTGCACTGCCTTAGCACAATTCCAGGTTAAAATATTGCAGCGAATTTTAACTTAACCGTTTCGCTTGTGCATAACTTACGATCAGTACTAGCGAAGTTTTAAGGACAAAAGAAAAATAAAATTCCTTCAGATGCGCCGCTCCGGCAGATACGCCATAAACCTAAATGTTCCACTTTTAAACACGTATAAGCCGCGGCTTATCTACCTGAAATCACGGTATTAATGTAGTTTTTATGCAGACTTTCAAATGACTTTATTTAATTTAGCCTATTAAACTTCTGAACGGTTATAACGAATAGAAGCAACCTATGCATACCTTAAAGCGACACTTTTTGCTATGTACTGTTACGTCGCTGAACTTTGGTGATGAAAAACCCATGTCAGTTGCCCTTTTTATATTTGTTTTAAAACTTAACATAGGCTTTTTGGTTATTTAAAAAGTAACATTATAGCATTATTACAGAAGGGGAAATGTAACAGCTTTCCCGAAGCGTTATGCATCTTACTACCTTGGCATTTCTCAGACAAAAGCTAACATGTTACTTTTAACAGCTATCAGTAATAGATATCCCGCCAAGGGAGGGTGTCCTTAATGAGTCTTTTCTTGATCATTTTCATAAGCCATCGCAACAAAGAATATATATTGTTAAGAAGGAAAGCTTTTGCGCAGCAGGAGCGGCTCCGTTCAACGTATAGGGAAACAGCTGCGCATGCGCGAAATATCTGTCGCCAGAGCTTGAAACCGGCGTCAAATTTCGAAGATGACGTTTATCAAGAGTTCATAAAATGAATATCGTTTTAAATTTCTTTAAAGGAAAAGAATTTTTTTTTCGCAAGTAAATTAATTAATGGGTTAATTATTTTGAGAAAAAGAAAAAAAAAAGTACGAAAAAACGAGTTTAAATTATCCCGAAGATGTCAAAGAAGAAACGTCAGGCACAAGCGTCTACGGAGAGAAGGCGGCTTTGGAATTATGATGTGATCCTCAGATGCGCATCTCAGTTTGCGCATGTGCTGCCGCCCTCTTCGTGAAATCATTCTGTTTATTTATATGAAGTACCGTATGGTTTGGAAATCTGTGTCATGTGTTGAGAATGATGCATTTGTATTATGTGTTTGTATTAAATCTGTATTACGTATCTGCATATGATTTACAGTGAATACTACTGATGGAATGAATCGGTGTTTGTTAAAAAAATAATTTATGCTTGGAGATAAAAAAATAAAATTTTTGCTTATGCCAAGTTATTAAATAGTGTATTTTTTCATTAAAGAAAATTTATCCCTTTTCAATTATGCATTAAATTAATTATGTAGAAGAAATACTAATGAAATATTACCTACGACTGTTGTTAATTAAGCACATCTGTTTTCTGTAAATTATTGTTAGAACATGTGCAAACATTCGGGAAATATGATACTTTATGCTAGTTTAATTCTTAGCAGGTAATTATAGGACTATGACAGAGAGTGCCTATTATTTGTTCCTGAAATTGCAATTATATTGTAGCGAAAATTGCTCCTTTCGACTGAGCTCCTCATAGCTCAGTGGATAAGACGCAGGACTCGAGAGACGAAGGTCGCAGGTTCGAAACCTATCAAAGGCAAGATGCCTCGTAATCGATTTTTATGTAAATTTCCTTCTTATTAACCTGTTTTCTTTATGTTCCAGAACATTCCGAGTCTGAAATGTTCCAGTATGCTAATCAGCTGAAGTATATAAGTAGTTCTTCATTTAGTTCGAATTAATAAAGTCTTGAGTTTAGACTTGAGTACTTGCCTGTTCATTCGTACGATTTCTTCATCTACGCGACAGTTTGGTGGAGGCGCCGGGTACCACTCAAGTTACTACGGCAGAGTTACGCCAAAGCCTTCGGATTCGAGGACTTCCTCCTGACTTCGGGCTCTTACAGGATTCGCATATAAGACCGAGAAAGATGGTTGATGAAAAGGCAACCGAGCAGAATCCTCCAGCAGGAGCTAGTTCCCCTTCGAGTAACATCGCACCAATACCGATCCTGACGTACCAACTACCCAGAAGCCCGTGTATATTCACCGGGGACCGCCAAGAAGATACTAATAGATGGCTCAAGGACTTTGATCGAATCGCCAACTATAACCACTGGGATGACTAAATGTGCTTGGCGAAAGTCATTTTTTACCTTGCCGGAACCGCTCGACAGTGGTTCGATAATAATGAAGACACATTTACTAGTTGGACTGTTTTCAGGAATGCTCTTAAGAACGCATTTTCCCGTACAGCTGACGTGAAGCGCCAAGCTGAGCGATTACTACTCACACGTGCGCAGCAAATCGATGAGACGTCTGAAGCTTACATTCAAGATGTTCTTTCTCTCTGCCGAAAAGC
>KK117162.1:493085-504111 GCA_000611955.2 Stegodyphus mimosarum
GGACGCCCAGACACGTTCTGAGGTACTGTAGGGAGAGACGCCAGATATTTGAAAATGCGAGAGCTGCAAAGACATTCAACCCTCGACGGGACAGGGATACTGATTCTACATACGGTTTCGACGACTATTATGCACAACCTACTTCTTCCCGAATAAGGAGCAGTTCACCTTATCCGCGACGCTCTCTCAACCGCAGACAATCGCAGTAGCCAGTACGCCGCTCTAGCCGTTCCCCACGCCGAACCAATGAGGAAAAGTAGCTCAAGCGACCTGTGCAGGAGGTGAGGTCGCAGATGAAGAAAATCCTCCGACGTACACCACAGCCAGGTTGAAAAAGAATACCACTTTTATCATCGTGAACGGACAGTGTGTAAGAGCTCTTGTTGATTCGGGAGCCGATTATTCCGTCATATCTACGAGTTACGTCGACAGCTGAATGCTCCTATGTTTACTGAAAATGGACCTATATTGAAAACTGCCTGCGGTAAACCTGTAGCCGCCTCGGGGCTCTGTGTATTGAAAGTTGATTTAAATGGGACTAAGAGGCCGTTTGAATTCCTTGTGTTTTCTGAATGTAGTCATCAAATAATACTTGGATGGAACTTTTTTCGTGCCACCGATGCCGTTATCGATTGTGGAAATCAAGAACTTCAGCTTGCAGAAATCCTTCCAGACAATGAATATTTAAATAAGTCGGAGTCTTCCTTGTTTGCCGCAACCGATTATTTAATTGAAGCAAACACCACAAGGCGAATATGTGCCTTGAGTTCAGAACTACAGGAAGCAGATGGAGCTATGATTGTTGGAAATAGATTTCTGATGTGCGAAAAAGAACTATCAATACCAGCTTCAATTGTCACTATAGAGGATGGTTGTGGTAAATTATGGGTAACTAATTGTTCTCGACGAACCCAACTGATACCGAAAGGGATGAATGTGGGCTGTTTAACGAGCATAAAAAACGACGCTATTTGCTCCCTAAGTGGTCAGATTCCAGAAGGTTCCAAGGGACATAGGTTCAAGAATACGTTATCTCAAGAAAACTTAAAAGAAATTTTCGATACTGATCTGACCAATGCTGAGAAAGACGATCTACTGAGTCTACTGGATGAATTTAGTGACGTTTTTGACTTTAACAGTATTGCGAGAAAATCCCGATGCAATGCGGTGAAGCACAGGATTGATACAGGTGACAGTGCACCAATCAAACAAAGGCCGTACCGTGTGTCAGCCGCTGAGAGGCGTGTGATTGCAGACGAAGTGCAACGAATGCTAAAAGAAGACGTGATACAACCGTCAGACAGCCCATGGTCATCTCCAGTCGTGCTTGTGAAGAAGAAAAATGGTGAATGGCGTTTTTGTGTCGATTACAGAAAATTAAACAAGGTAACCAAAAAGGACGTCTATCCGTTGCCTCGCGTCGATGATGCCTTGGACTGCCTAGCTGGTGCAAAAATTTTCTCTATGATGGATCTGAAGTCAGGATACTGGCAAATAGAGGTTGATGATAAAGACAGAGAAAAGACAGCTTTTGTGACTCCAGATGGTCTCTATGAATTTAAAGTCATGCCGTTCGGATTATGCAATGCTCCAGCCACGTTCGAACGGATGATGGATACGATACTAAGAGGCCTCAAATGGAATATTTGCCTTTGCTACCTCGACGACATAATCCTGTACGCTCCTAATTTCAAAGAACACCAAAAGCGTTTGAGGGAAATACTGAAATGCATCCAAAGAGCAGGATTGACGCTAAATTCCAAGAAATGTTCATTCGGTAAAAAGAAGCTGACTATCCTGGGACACTTAGTCGATCAACATGGGATATATCCCGATCCAAAAAAGGTAGAGGCTGTAGCAAAGTTCCCTGTTCCGCAGAATATCGCCGATGTCCGAAGTTTTCTGGGCTTGTGCTCCTACTACCGACGATTCATTAAAAATTTCGCGGATATCGCACAGCCCCTGCAGGACATGTTGAAGAAAGATGCAAAATTTTCTTGGAAAGAGTTACAGGTTGAATCTTTCGCAAAGCTCAAAAGATTGCTGACCAGTGGCACTGTTTTGGGACATTTTATTCCAGACGCAGAAACGAGGATACATTCTGACGCTAGCGGCTATGGCATCGGTGCAGTACTGGTTCAGATTCAGAAAGGCAAAGAAAAGCCAATAGCCTATGCATCCAGGTCCCTTACTGCAGCTGAAAGGAACTATTCTACGACCGAAAAAGAATGCCTTGCCGTCATCTGGGCAATCAGTAAATTCAGGCCATATCTCTACGGAAAACCCTTCACGGTAGTCACGGATCACCATTCTTTATGCTGGCTGGCCAATGTTAAGGATCCATCCGGAAGACTTGCAAGGTGGGCTCTCAGGTTGCAGGAATACGACATAAATATCGTCTATAAGAGCGGTCGCAAACACGCCGATGCAGACTCACTATCAAGGAAGCCCCTTATAGAACCAATAATTGAAAACAATGAAGACATCTCTTTCTTTGCAGCCATCGTAGATTACGGAAAAGAACAGAAGGACAAACAATTAAAATCCATTATTACAATTCTCAAGAAAGGTGACACATATCAAAATTATCAAATGAGAAATGGTATACTGTACAAAAGAAGCTATGATCCTATGGGGCAGCAATGGCTCTTAGTAGTACCAAAGCAACTTCGTAGTGAGGTTCTAAGAAGCCTTCATGATGCTCCAACCGCTGGACATCTCGGATTTGCCAAAACGTACGACCGAATAAGCAGGAAGTACTATTGGCCAGGGCTATATGGGAGCACACGGCGGTATGTATCACACTGTCGAGAATGCCAAAGACGTAAATCGGCACCTCAGCTTCCACCGGGACAGCTTCATCCAATAAAACCTCCCGACTCACCGTTTACCAAAATTGGGATAGATCTACTTGGACGCTTTCCTATTACTCGAAATGGGAACCGGTGGATAATAGTTTGCACAGATTACCTTACCAGATTTACAGTCACAAAGGCAATACCGACAGCTGAGGGCACTGAAATTGCCAAGTTTATAGTTGAAGAAATTGTACTGAAGCATGGTGCCCCCAAAGAGATGATAAGTGACCGAGGACGCAACTTCCTATCTACCGTTGTTAAAGAAGTCATTCAACTATGCAAGACGTCTCATCTTCTGACGACTGCATACCACCCTCAGACCAATGGCTTAACTGAAAGATTCAATAAGACACTGGCAGACATGCTGTCCATGTACGTAGACGTTGAACAGAAAAATTGGGATACTGTTCTACCATTTGTAACCTATGCCTATAATTCAGCGAAACAAGACACAACGGGATTCAGCCCATTCTTTCTCATTTATGGTAGAGACATCCAGACTCCTCTCGACGTAATTTTTCCATACAGTATCGAAGATTCTGACGATAGTTATGCGCAACATCTGATCACTAGAGCTGAAGAAGCTAGACAGCTTGCAAAACTCAATATTCTTAAAGCGCAAATCACAGACAAGCGCCGATATGACGAAAGGCATCGACCTGTCAGTTACAACATTGGAGACTTAGTCTGGGTTTTGACTCCAGTACGAAAGGTTGGATTATCCGAAAAGCTCCTAAAACGTTACTTTGGACCGTATCGAATAACACGACACGTCTCTGATGTGACGTACGAAGTAGAAAGTATAGAACAAAATAAGAAGAGACGGAATTCAAAAGACATCGTTCACGTGTTGAGATTGAAGCCCTATCTTGATCCAAAAGTACAACTAGACGATGAAAGAAAGTCCAATATTCCCAGGAGACCTGTTACAAGAAGCCAGACCAGATCACAGCGGGACGCTGCTTCTTCCTAAGAAGGGGGAAATGTAGCGAAAATTGCTCCTTTCGACTGAGCTCCTCATAGCTCAGTGGATAAGACGCAGGACTCGAGAGACGAAGGTCGCAGGTTCGAAACCTATCAAAGGCAAGATGCCTCGTAATCGATTTTTATGTAAATTTCCTTCTTATTAACCTGTTTTCTTTATGTTCCAGAACATTCCGAGTCTGAAATGTTCCAGTATGCTAATCAGCTGAAGTATATAAGTAGTTCTTCATTTAGTTCGAATTAATAAAGTCTTGAGTTTAGACTTGAGTACTTGCCTCTTCATTCGTACGATTTCTTCATCTACGCGACAATATTAAGCTTATGAGTTAAGGGGTTTAAAAAGCTTATTTACGACACATATGAGCACATTCTGATGCATCAGCTATGTAATAATTTGAGCATTTGGTGTTGCAACTGGCATCTCAGCAATGAATTGAACGATTGGCATTTCATCATCTGTACATAGCAACGAAGTGCATTGTTTTTCCATATATGCTGACTATACTGTATTTTAATTAAATCAGTAAGTCATTCATAAGAGACATATGCATTAAATTGTTATTACTACAGTGTGAAAACAGGAAAATTAAACTAATTATCCTTCATAAAGCTGTTACTGATACTATTCTGTTAGAGAAGCGTCAGTTAAAAATGAGAAGAAAGCGATGCTACAACGCTAAATATCGTGGATCGAAAATTTAATGATTGAAATATCATCACTCATTATTTTTTTGCCATATTTTGGCCTTTGTTTTAGTATGATGGATTACACAATTTGGCAATTGCCTGATGATAAAGAAGCTGTCATAAGTTTCTTTCAGGTCAAAGGAATAATTCATAGCAATAGACTTTGTTCTCAAAATCATCTGTTGAAATTTACTTTTAACTCAAGCAAAGCTCCTATACGGTGTTGTTACCGTACGTTCTTGCTGTAGGCGGAAAAAAAAAAAAAAAAAAAAAAAAAGATTGAATTTTGCTAACTTCAGCTAGAAATCAGCCATAATACGACAATAGATCGGAATAGCTACTTTAAAGGTCTTCACAAAAAGGAAAAAACAGCGTTGGACATGTTTTAAAGGGACAATGGGAAGTCGGGGTTTCTGCCGGGAAAGCAAAGAATTTTTTGTAGTTGCCATTCCCGATCGTTGTGCTACAACATTGATGACCGCGATTCAGGAAAACATCATGGATAGCAGCATTATATTTTCAGACTGCTGGAAAGGATATAAGAAAGAGGAATTAGAAAATGCTAGGTTTGAGCATTTTACTGGAATAATTATAATACTATTATAATTTTGTAGAACCCCGAAACTGGATGCCATACCCAAACTATGGAGCAATTGCACAGCAGTGCTAAATGAAAAAATAACTGTCAGTAGGGCACTGCTCACAGCCATTTAGAGTCATATTCGATAGAATTTATGTGACGTCGGTTATATTCAAAAACTGATTTTTTCCCCAATTATTGAATGAGATTTGTAACTTTATGCCACCTGTTAGATTGAATTTCGTTTTGTTTTGTTATCTTTTATTTATGTGTAGAATATTGTAGATTAAAAAATTAAAAAGAAAAATTTACTTCAGGTATTAAGAAATTTTAAAAAGTTTACTTTTTAGGGAACTATTTTTTTTAGTCTTTTCAACTCTATTATCATTTCATAATTTTATACTTGACAATAACTGGTAGGGGAAAAAAAGCGCGGCACTTTTTTAACTGACGCCGCCTAGTACCCTGTTACTTTTCGAAAAAAATACTAGACATTCATTTTCATTATGTTATTCTCAATATATTTACAATGTCAAGCTATGTAGGTAAATTGCGTAGGTATTATTTGTGATAAGATATTATTTTAAAAAGTTATGTTATATGTCAAACACAAGATTGGTAAAGAAATTATAAGAATTCTTTCTATAACTAAACATGATTCACTACTCAGTATTGAAATAAAGAAGATTATCAATCCATGACTAACATGTCGTGTTTTTATGCACATCACCTTACTGGATGGCCGCTGCCAATGAATCGACTACCTGTGCAACAGGAGAACAAGGTGCTCAGAATTATTATTAATGCTCTGTGTTTTGTCTTAAAAAATATACATCTACCTCGATTTGAAAATTAAATTAATAGACCATGAGGCTTAAATAGAAGCATCTTATTTTACAAAAACTGTAAGAGCCATAGCTGCAATTTACTTAATTACTCAGATATCTGAAATTTTGTCATTGAGCAGCTTTTAAATGGCTAAGGATTATACAACATAACATTAAGTTGTAGATTAGAGTTAGCAAATTTGCAACATTTATATTGCTAGTTGTAAAGTTTATAATAAAGATACTGATAAGGACCACTTCAGGTAGCATGTTAGCTATAACATGCTACCTGAAGTGTTTGTTTTTTTTACATTCAGAGCTTTTTGACAGCGTTTTGATAGTATTTCCACACACGACAGTACCATACACATCGAAAAACGGGGACTCTTCCGCATAAAAAGAAACATTCATTGTTGGATGGGTAATAGCAATTTGTATAGTGTACAGATAATAGCAATTATTTGTTTTAACTGTTTTAAAAAATGAAGCATTATTATGCAGAGTAAGGCAATCAAGATTGTGATCCGATGACAAATGAGGTTAATGTTTAAATGTGAAATAGGAAGTTGCTATTTATTATATTATCAGAGAACTATTAAACTGGATGTAATCGCTAAAGGAGGTATTGAATGCTCCACGAAAATATGTTTACTTGAAAATTTGAATTTGATAATGAATGTATCCAAACACATGTTTTGAGTCAAAAGTTTGAAACTTGATGGCAAAGTGTAAATATAAAATTATGGATGTTAAAATACTTGTAATTAGGCACATAGGTTAGTTTAAGCTTTTTAAATAAGGTGAGGCATGCTTAAAGGAAGAGATGCCTTCATGGAGGAATTTCGAAGCAAAACTGACCTTTGAGTGCGTATTAAAAATAATGCATCTAGTTTTCATTCAGTTTATACGTATTTCTTATGTAAAAAATTCTGATACATGCTAAGTTATTGTCAATTACTTTACTCGAAAAATATAGTGAACACAGAAATTAAAAATTTGTACATTCCGAAAATGAAAAATATTAAATATATGAGTATTTATGCATAACCTTGTAGAAAGCATGTATTTGCCTTTAACAAAATACATAAATATTTATTAAATTATTTATAAATGTATTTGGAAATGCAGGATTTATTCTTGCATAAATTCCTATGAATGTTACTGTGAAGAAGCCTAGTTATTAAATATATCTAAATTGATAATGGTTATAAATATTATCTAAATATATAATAACCTTAACATTTAATTGTAAACATAAATTGAAATTCTGTTGACGAATATATTTATAAAACTATTTAAGCAAGAACTGTTCGTGCTGGAAAGCAAGCTGTTAAAAAGTGTTGTAAAGCACAGTCTACGAGACGTGTACTTAAGGAATTAGTAAAGAAGAAATTTTAGAATATGTTTGTTGAAATTAAGGATATAAGAAATATAATAAGAATTATTTTGGAAGGTTTATCCTAAGTTTATTAACAGTTATTTTAAGTTTTGTATATTTCCTATCTTATTCTAATTTCAGCTTACAATTTCCTGCAGAATGTAAATTCAGAAACGCAGTAAATGCAAATGAGCAAGAGTACTATTTAAGTCGAGGTTTCACCGACTTCTAGAGAGAGAGTCTGGTTTCCTGACTAGTGAGTATTTGCCTTTGGCTGCTTTCTGTCTTAGTTACTTCCCTCGGCCATACCTTAGGCCCTTGCTTGGCTTCGTGGATTAAATTAATATTTAGGGGCCAACTATTTAGATTGCTGATAGCTTCGGCTATACCTTTCCGACAGCTTAGTTTAGCTAGTTTAGTTTAATTTCATAGTTATTTAAGTTCAAGCCCGAGTGGAGGCTTTGTGTAAAGTTCCTAGTAGGAACTGATTGTAAATATTCTGAAAAATAAAGGGTATTGAACCTTCTTAAGACTTTCGTGTTTATTCACACACTTAAGCGATTATTCACTTGCTAGTGTTCGCGGGGTTCTGAGTTAGAACTTTAGAATTAAATGAGTAAAACCCCACAATTTCCTTACATTTTATAATAAACCAGTTACAAGTTTTAAATAATATTACCAAAAAACTTTTTTAATCCATTTCAAAAATACTCATAAAAAGTACATGGAAATCAGCAGCAATGTACATGGAATGTACAATGTACAATGTTTAGTACATGGAAATCAGCAGCAATATTTAACATATTTCATTATTGAGATAAAAGCTGCTCTAATTTGAAATGAATCGAACAGAGCATTAATTATAAAGTGACTCCGATTTTTTATGTAAAGGATGCCTCAGAAGCTAAAAAATCATTTTGTATTTCAGAAAGTATTTAGGAAGAAGCTCTGTAAATAGGAAAGATGCGTAATTTTGATATTAATAATATAATAAACTTTGATCTTAATTTTTGTAATCATTAACCAAATAAAATTAAATTACCTTAAAATTTCTTTTTAATGTAATTAACAAAAACGTGTGACAATATTTCATTCAAATTAAACTGTTCTGGGAAAAGTATAGCATTTAATTCCGTTCAGAATGAAACGACATAATTATAAAATGTTTAGCTCCGATCATGTCCGGTTCTTTGAGCACCCCCTAAGAAAGATGCCCAGTTGATTTTACAGGTCGATGCGTCAGACTTTGTGATAGGTGGAACGCTATCACAATTAGTTGATGGAAATTTAGATCCTCTCGCATTTTTCTCACGAAAGCCTTCGCAAGCAGAAAGGAACTATAGCGCTTATGATCGGGAGCTATTTTCAGCTTATTCTACTATTAGACATTTTAAGCATATGTTGGAAGCACGGAATTTCTCTTTAATCACCGATCATAAGCCGCTTACGTATGCATTTCGACAGCGTTTGGATAAGTGTTCGCTTCGTCTGGCTAGGCAGTTAGAGTTTATCTCCTAAGTCACCACCGAAATGCGATTCAGACTATAAACTCTATCTTTCTTTCTTGTTGTTTCTCACGCGTTCCTGGCTCGGGTACCTTGGCGAGGTCGGGGGGGGGGCTCCCTCTAACCAGAGAGTCGAAATCCTGAGCAAACCAGCCTGCTACGTAACCTGGTGTGAACCTCAGGGTACCAGGTCGAACAATACCCTGACGTTCTTTCTGATCTTTTAAATTTTAAAAATTGTACATGCCATGGATTCAAAAGACTCTTTAAAGGAGGGGCAAGCACTTATAGCTACCCTCGAAACTATTATCACTAATAAAGTAATAATAATATAATCAATAATGGACTACACAAAAATGTAGCTAACGATATAAGACATCAATTCCAATTGATGTTCAAACTTCTCACAGAGCAATGTATTGAAACCGCACGCCTTGAAGGCAAGCTCCAATACAAAATGGACTCTGAACAATAAACTTATGCAGCTATGGTAAAGCGACCACCATGAGAAAGATCTGCTCCAAAAAAGAAACCAGAAAAACAATTTATCACAATTCTCTACCCGAATAAGGAAGGGAAAAAATCAGAAAAACCTAAAGAAAAAGATTCTCAAAAACATCGACCCCTCTAAACTTAAGATCTGGGTTAAGAGGATCAACCAGGTGTCCAAAGGGAGCCTGTTGATTGAGACGAATAGAGAAAGAGATCTTGAGGTTCTGGAGCAAGAATTAAGTACGGTCTCAGACTTCAAAGATGAAATTCAAGTAGTGCGTCCTCTGAAACGGCTGCCCAGAATTATCATTTATAGCATTCCAAAGTATGTTACAGGAGATGAACTAAAAGAAGCGTTAACAGACCAGAATGAGGGTATAGAAGAGAATGAAATTTCAATAAAATTTCCAATAAGGCAAAAGAATGCAAACCACTGGGTCCTGGAGACTTCTCCGGTAGCATTCAAAGCGTTGATCAAAAACAAAAAAGCATGCATAAATTGGGAGCGTTTCAACCTGAAAGAATACTTAGGACATACACAATGTTTTAAATGCTGTCAGTTTAAACACATATCAAAACAGTGTCAAACCAAGAAGCGTGTGGTCATTGTGGAGAAATAGGACATAATCATAAAGCATGTGACAGCAATTTTCAGCGATGCGTAAACTGTGCAGAGAGAAATGCGAACAATAACGAAAAATTGGATGAAAACCATTCTAACTTTTCTAAAGATTGCCCGTGTCGGCAAATGAAGATAGATGGTTTTAAAAAACGTATCAGTTATGGATAATATTTCCAACATAAAAGGACTAACAATCCAAATTAACTTCGCTCTTTCGTACGTAGCCACTGCGCAACTTAAAGCATAAATTTTTAATTATGATATTGCATTTATCCATGAACCATATTGCATAAAAGAAAAGCCTGTCAGTAGTAGCCGGGGGTAACCGGGCGGCGGAAGTGACGTCACAGAAAAGGGGGCGTGGCCTCCGCCATCTTGGATTTCCCCGGAAGTGACGACACCAGCAGCCATCTTGTATCACGTGACGGAATGACGTAATCATGTTGAGTTTCGTTTTTATGGTGTGGCAACGATTTTTTCAAAGTTTTTATTTTTTGTGGCAACGACACTATTTTTTATGTTTATGGCAACGATCGCTTAAGCCCTGTGTTTGGAATAACGTCAACTTTATTATTTCAATTATTTTCCTTTATTATTTTAAATATTTAATCATTTTTTTCGTTATTTTTCATAATTTCATCTTTTTAATCATCCTTTTTAATTATTTAATCCGTCATTATTTTAAATTGATAATATTACATTGTATCCATTTTTAATGAAATTAATATCATTTTCCCTGAATTTTAAAAATAACTCCACGACCGAGATTCGAACTTGCTATCACTCGGATGGGAGTCTAGCGCTTTACCGCTCGGCTACCCCTTCATGTTATCAAACCTGTTATTTTTCCATTTGGAGCGAAAATCCCCATGACGTCACTAGGCTTGGGGGGAAACAGGCAAACGTCACCTCTTTCACGTTGCAGCATGTCGAAACCGCTTCACGCTTTCTACATCCGCCGGGGCGAACGAATACAATCTTAGCAACCAATCAGATTCTCGGTAACAATATCTCTCGCCTTTTAGCCAATCAGCGTTTTTCTTTCTTGTACATCGCATATATATTCGCTTGCGTTGACGATTGCAATCATTTC
>KK117163.1:0-28482 GCA_000611955.2 Stegodyphus mimosarum
GCGACATTTTTGAACCCGTTTTTCTACTAGGCAGTTTCACCTCCTTCATTATACTCCGTGGGTAGAATAGAATCGTTAGTCGTTCATTGCATGGGGCATCTTACGCTTAAAGAATATAGTATGTTTAGAATAAATAAAGATTGCTATAAAGCTGATTCTTTTTGGTTCAAGGCAACTATCTAATTCCCCAGGTGAGGCAGTTTAATATATGTTAAATATGTTGTAATTATATTCTTCAGAACTGTCTTTAACGAACTTTAAAGTACTAACGCTGCGAATCGTCTGCGTTCCGTTAGATATATAAGTGGAAATATTTTTTACTGCTTAAGTATTTTATTGAAGTTATTTGTGCTTATTAATCGTTATTCAAGGTAATAATGACTGAATTTAGTTAAGCCGATCATGTGATTCGGTTGCAAGATAAGGGCAAAAGATGTGTGATAGAATGGTGCATGGGCCCAAATGCGCTTTAGCCCACTGCTTGGCGGCGATTGTTTTTGAATGAGCAATAAACGCGCCAACATGGGTAACTCCGTATATCCGCGAACATGGCTGACTGGGTATTTTGAAGCTACGGAAACATGTAGTTTTCGCGCATGCGTATTTCCTATTTTATAAAGAACGGTTTTATTGGTAATGTGAGATGACGTAGCGGTTTATTCGAAATTCTTACGTGTTAATTTAAGTAGTTATTTCAGTTGTCGTTGTATTCTTTGAATGCGGTGTTTTTGTGTTGAGTGTTTGCTATTTTCGTACCTTATATTTCGCTAAATACCGAGTCGGTATGGATTTAGCTGTGATGCTGAGAGAGGTGAGTGAATGTACATGTACATTTATTACTTTATTGGAAGTGCAAGTTGCTTAATTTTTATATTTTGTTGCCTTTTATTGAAATAATTTGGCTCAGCTGAAGAACAGAACGCTGGTATCGTTTGCAATTTATTTTATTTTGTTGATTTGTGCACATTGCCTACATTGTGCAATTCGCTGATGTTTTTTTTAAGTTAAAACGGAACGCTGTGCACATGGCATTTTCTTGTAATTTATTTTCGTTATTTTAGCTTATTTTGTTGATTTGTGTACGTTGCCTACATTGTGCAATTCGCTGAAGTTTTTTTTAAGTTTAAAAGGAACGCTGTGCACATGGCATTTTCTTGTAATTTATTTTCGTTATTCTAGCTTATTTTGTTTATTTGTGTACGTTGCCTACATTGTGCAATTCTCAGATTTTTTTTTAAGTTAAAACGGAACGGTGTGTACATGGTATCGTTTGTAATTTTAATGCCCTTTTAAAAAAAATTCCTTCTTTCTGGGATGCCATTTTGGTTACGTTTTCGCGGAGCGTGTCGGGAAGGTTATGTAACGGCATAAAATGTGTAAGTATTACAACATAAAATGTAAATAATTAATTTAAAGGTAACTGACAAATATTTTAATGATCGTAATGTTCGTTTTGCATATTATTTTATTATATTTTTGTGGGAACAGTTTCCATACTAATTTATGGTTTAGAATTCTATGTTTTGTTTACAATAGGTTTTCGCGGAGCGTGTCGAGAAGGTTGCAATTAATTGCAAAGACGTTTCGCAGAAACGCGCCGAATTGGCGATTTTCAAAACATCGCCAAGCAGTGGGCTAAAGCGCATTTTCACCTGTGCATGAATTATGGTTTGATTGCGAATATGTATGAATGACCTAAGTGTAAAAATAGTATGAAATTAGTTGAAAGAAAAGATGCGACAGATTTGTGTGAATGGAAGTGTGTGTAATTATGTATGTGGTTAAGCACGTGGTTGAAATGAGCCCGCCATTTTTAATTTCATTTCCATTGTATTGCTACATTTTAATGTGGATATAAGCAAATGCGAGTTTCCGCTGTTTATTATAAATAAAAATTTATTGTAAAAATATAAATTACGTACTTAAAATTGCTTAACCACTTACTAACCCTAAAACCTCAAGTAATCATTATTCGGTGTCTTATTTTAATATAGTATTTTACTAGTCAGTAATTCAAGCATATTCATGAAGATGTAAATTGTTTATAAGCTGTTTTGTTTACTTACTTTAACATCCATTATATTGATTTTAAATTAAATATTTTGCAACAGATTTGGAAGAAAAGAATGAGAACCATCCCTTAGATAACATCTGTGGCGCGTCGAAAGGTGCTACTAATACTCGAATAATGGGTGGAAGGGTAGCTGAGAAAGGGAGTTGGCTCTGGCAGGTAATACTACGAAGTATTTCTTCGGATTCAGTTTTAGTTATTCTAATTGCATAGTTCTCTGTATATAAATACGAGATATAGTTAGAAATCAGCCAATTAAATGAATTCCAAGACTTGCTGTGACACAAGAAACATCTTTATTAAGTTTTTTTTTAACGTTTGACCGTTACCTTTCATAACATTTAACGACCCGGCATCATGCCACCTGTTGCTTCTGCGCGAATCATACACGAATAAATTTTATTTCCAATGAAGCCTGGCAAATTACTAGCTTTCACATTATTATTTTCTGGGGCATAAGATCTTTAACTTCTCTTTAAATTATATCTATATTATGCAATGATTTGATCGATTTAAAAGCAATAAAACAACTACAATTCACATTTTTACTTCCTTGACCGAAGTAAAAAAGAAGTATCGTAATCGCGAAAAATTTAATTATCTTCACTATTTATTTAATTATCTTTTTCCGTACTTACGGCTCACATTATCCCATGTGTTTTATTACATTATCTATTTCTGGATAAACCAGAAGTAAATATAATTAGAACCCTTAATAAATTAATTACCCTTATAATTAGAACAAAATGTGTTATTTTTAATTGAATAAAAGCTTAGCTCCAAGACAAACTACCAGTGTACAACAGTTTTACCACTACGCCGCTGACAGACACCCGCTATTTATTTAATTATCTTCGCGCCGATCACATGACTTTGCCAAGTTTAAAAGTAGACTCTTGGATTTTTGCATGTTTCCAAATTAACGCTATTTATTTAATTATTTTCTAAACTTATTACCTTATAAATTAATATGATCTTTTCAATGCTCAAGCAATGCAATGCAATTCAGGATTACATTTCTTTGTTTACCTGCATGAAAAAAAAATAAAAACCTCTTCACCTTATTAAGATAACTTTTGTGCATAAAAGAATCCCAAATGTCCAACATAAACTGCACTGGATGACGAATGAATAACTTGGTATACATTTCGAGGATGTAACATTTTTGTGAAATACATGCCGTGGACAAAAATATTTCATTATAAACTTGAAGCAGTAAAAAAGAGACAATTACTGCACAGTGAATTAAGTGCAGTAATTATACTTATTTTATTATGCACAATAAAGTCCGCCAAAAAAATGCAGACATACGTCTTATTTTGTACCTGCTAAGTTTTTGTGCAGTGCGGCGATTGGTTAATTCAAGGTTATTTCAATGCACAGTGGTTTCGTTAAGCTGCATTGTGTTATTTGCTTTGTGGTATCTAATTTATTGCGGATTTGGTTACAAATTTCAGAAATTCGTTCTGGTATCTTTTCATCCAGTAAATATTTAAACAAGACACTCACATAAAAAAAGGACCATTTTTATTTCACAGTCTTTTATCAAATTTAATTTTTGAAAAATGCCGAAAAATTTACCGAATTATTACCGAAAAATATTTGTTTACTTATTAGTACCAAATTATGTTAAGAAATAAAAAACAAAAAAAAATATGTACATTTGTACTGTTTATGTTAGTAATTTTGATCAAACTATTTTTTACGAAATACCGATTATTAACAGGAAATCGATTTTTCGCGAAATGACGTAGGCCAAAACCGCATAAACTTTGAACTTTGATCCTACATTACTTTTGGTCAGTGCTCTGTGTGTAAAGGCCCGTCTACACGTAGCGATTTCCTCGGCCGACTTATCCGACCGACAATATCTGAGAAAGCTTACTTGTCCACACGGGACGATTTTCTCGTTGGTACAGGAAATACCTCAACAAATCACAGTCCAAGGAAGAGTTCCCGCCTTAGTTTCCTTCCTTCACACTGTCAACAACTGTGTAAACAAAACTGTACGAAATTGAATTTACTTCAAAATAATAATGGAAGATTTCCCTTTGATTGCTTCTATAGCAACATCTGCGATTTTAATCTTCGCTACTGCTGCTGCTGAAGAAGAAAAAAGAAAGCGTATTTGGATGAGAAATTGGGTAAAATGCCGGAAAATTCATGGACCCCATAATACCCTGTTCCAAGAGCTGCGTTTTGAAGACGGTGGAATTTCGCAAATATCTACGGATGTTGCCGTGCGATTTGGATTTTTTATTAAACTTAGTGAGCAGCAAAATTAAAAAACAGGATACGATTATGCGTTCTGCAATCTCACCATCTGAGAGGCTGCATGTTACTTTATGATTGCTAGCTGGTGGTAAGTTAATTTTGATTTTATTAGAGATTAATTAAATGATTTTGATAAAATTAATATATCATATTCACTACACTGAAATACAAACAATAATTTTAATCAATATTTAATTTTTTTTATTATTATGTTACAGGATGTTCCTGTTCAAATTTACAGTATTTGTTTAGGATACCCAAACAAACATTGTCAACACTGATACCAAAAGTATTGAATGCTTTATGGGAATGCATGCAACATTACATAAAGGTGAGTTAAAACTTAATATGTTAATGTTATATATGAGGTATTCTAGTTCATGAACTTTTAATTAAAAAAAATGTTCTGTTATACAAGGATCAGGATACCAATGTTAAGTTGATTTCTAATAAAATTTGTAAATATTTAATTAACTTCAATGCTCGTTTTCCTTGAAATGTGATTCATTTAATAAAGTATTACAGCAATGCAATATATAATTTTCCATTTACTGTTATTAAAGTAGTAAAATATAACAGCTGCATCGTGATGCTATAATTGGTAACTTTTATTTTTACTTTAGAATTAACTTATTGATAAAGTACTAGCAGAGATTTAGTATAATAATTAAAATTTCATTACTCATAACATCCTTTTAAAATGTAATTTACTTCTAGATTAACTGAAAATATATATTTCTTAAAATTTTTGCAGTGTTTAGTAAATGCTAAATAAATCACTAGAAGATATAGAAATTGATACAAGTAAATTCAGAATCTATGCCAAAATTAGATTGCTTTTTAAGGAATTGTATGAATATATATGAAGCAAATTTTATTGCAGCTTCCTCTTAGCAAACAATGATATCATTTAGAACATGGGCCAGCAACCTATTGTATATTAGAGTATCAGAAATGTGGAAGTTCAGCAAATACCATATAGATTAAATGTCTTTCTAGGTTACATTTTATAGTAACCATTACACTTGAATTGCATAATAAGCATAATTCATTCTTCCCACTCAATATTGTTTAGCAGGTGCCACTTTTCTGACCCATGCTCTAGAATGTAATTCAATTCAAGTTGTAGAATGTACTATTTTCAGTGTGAGTTTTAGTTTGCTACAGTCTTGTATATGCTTTTCAGTATATTTAAACAAATTCTGCTACTGTTCCATTATACCCTCGCAATTTTAACAAATATCCTAAAAAAATAACAAGTTTTTTGTGGCGAAGCAAAAAAATCATAAATAATCGATAAACATCGTAACTCATTTGACTTGATCATCAAAGAGTTTTTGCCAGAAATAAACATTGGAATTTAAATGAGTTTCGTCGATAAATGATAACTATTTAGTTTATAAAATGTAAATAAAATGATTGTACTATTTTTATTAGTTTCTAACGACAGTAATTACGATTTTTTCTTTCTCGTTGCAACGATTATCGTACTGGGGTATAATAGAATTGTACCCGAAATTTTTAATTTATAAGAAGTAAATCTTAAAAAGAAACCTTTATCTTTATGATAATATATAGCAGATATGATTATTTTATTTTGAAAAAAAATGCTTATTATAATAATAGTCTTGTATAAATTTCATGAAGCACAGTGTAGACCCATAATTTATTACAATAATACAATATTCTTAATAATTCTATGCATTTAAGTCATTGAACACTGGTAGTTCAACCTGGGTTTGATTCCAACAAATGGGTTTGGCTGTATGGGCATTTTCATGTTTCCATGAGTAACATGGATAAAAACTAGTTTCCTTCAGAAAGCCCTTTAGGCAGGCAGCCTTTATGCATTCTGCTGTAATCAAATAAACCAAACCATAATAAACAGTAATTATTATTGAAAAGTTTTTTTTGTGTAATTAGATGCTGAAGTTACATAATTGTTTTATTTATTTTGTATATAACCAAGGCCAGCGCAAGTCGATATTAATGCAGCAAAATTTAGGAGCGAATGTTTTTGTTTTATGATCAGGGAGGCATCTAGTGACAGAATGTAGGAACTGCAGAGATTGCACTAGGCATCAAACTGGCAGCCTAGCACTAGCCCTGTATATAACATATAACGAATTCTTTGCTAAAATAACCACCTATGGTTCCATTCAAAATTCCTCGACTCTTGGGGCTTTGAGTTCTCTTCAAATTAAGAAGCATATATATTCTACCATAAAATGCTTAAACATGTTATTTAAATGAAAATTCTGTTTTATGCATACAAATAAGGATATGCATTTTTTATTTATTGTATGTACAACAGCAGCTTATTTTCGAATCATTCATCTTCCAAAAAATATAACTTTTTCTATTCTGCATGGGTATTGTAACCAAGAACATTCATTTCCCCACAGTTACTTGGCTTTAATTCCATTTATTGCATCCGACATATCCTTTACTTTAAAACTTTTCCAAATGTCTTGTTTAATGACAATGTCTATGGATTTCAGTTCAGTTCAGAATAAGATTGTACTTCATTCACCTTATCCCTCCATCACACACACAAAAAAATTTCATGCTGAATCTATGATACAGCTTATCCAAGAATAAGAGAGAAAAAATTAGGTATAAATTTGAATTTATTTTTTAAGTTATGTAAACTTTATATATAATAAGTACAGCATTAAAAAGTGAATCATAGGAACACAACCAAAATATATAAAAGACATTTCTACTTCTCTAATGTGTATTTTATTATAACAAATAAGTAGCTACCTAATATTCGTTGATAAAATATTTAATTTTACTAATTGCTAATATTCAAATAACATCTGCATTTATATTTTGTATTCTCATTCCTTTATCAGTTTCATGATTAATACTTATTTTTTCATTTTGCAGACACCAAACACTGCTCAGGAGTGGCAAGCCGTAGCAGAAGCTTTTGCTGAAAAGTGGAACCTGCCATACTGTGTTGGTGCCATTGACGGAAAGCATATCATGATAAAAGCACCAGCAGGGGGTGGAAGTGTTCAGTATCTACTCACTTTGTTATATAAAGTTGGAAATTCTAATGTAATAATAAAAATCATTACTTATAACTGCTTTTATTTTCTCTTGCAAAAAACAATACAAAAAAAATGTGTCAAGTTGCGTTTTTGGTTACATTCAAAGCATCTAATTCATTTTGTTCAGTCTGTGCATCTGTGATTATCTGTTATATTTTAAATTTTGTATCTGTAAGTAGTTGAGGGTTTGTATTTGTCCGAGTTCACAGCTAATAAAAGCACCAAACTGGGAAAGTGGATTTGGAATGTTTTGTTTTGATTTAAGTACAGCAGAAATTGCTTCTAGTGTTGTGGTGGCTGCTGTGAATATATGTTCATGTTTTTGTTTTTTACTTGAATTTGTAGTGGTTGGTGTGTGTGTGTTTGAGTGTAATGTTGGTGTGTCATGTAATTCCGAAATTTTCTGAGATTTTTCAATATCGTCTGTTTCAAAATCTTCATCTTCTGGCATCTCGTAAGAACATCTAGAATCTTCTTCCATTCCTCTTTTTTGTGCAGTATCATTCAAATTCTGCAAAATAAAATTAGAAGTTACTTTCGATTGTTTAAACTATATTATTCATCTACACATCACAAATCAGAACAAACAAACTATGAAAAGATACATAACAAATATTTATAAAAGTAATGAATATACTGTCAAAGCTTGGCTTTTGAAGAGCAATCATTTAATCAAAGTCTGCAACAATACATAAAAACATCAAAGTCTGCAACAATACATAAAGCTGCAGCTTTATGTATTGTTAGTAGGATTAAACTGTATTCGAATCCTAATGATTGGGACAGCTGCATGGGTGTTTCCATATTTTTCAAAATCCATAATATAATTGCCACTAGTTCTCCTAGAAAGTTCTCCACAAAGGCATCCTTTCCTTAGATAGGCAGTTCTTGCATACTTTGAATGTCCTCATAAGAATTAAATAAGCAAACAAACATAATAAAGGAATTATTAATTTATGTGTAATTTTAAAACTTACGATTCTGTTGGTTTTTAAGCTGCTAAATGTTTAGTTCTTTCAAAGATAATCTCTATAAAATTTAGATGAATGTAATTTAGTTCATCATTCATAATGCAATTTAAAGCTGATGTTAAGAATATTTTAAAGGATAGGAGATCTCCAGTCTAATTAAAAGAGAAGACTTTCAACACACTTTGTAAGATTTTTTACCTAGCTACTCCATAGAATGTGAATTAATCAGTAGTAATAAGTAGAATTAAAGTGATTATTGATGATTTTGCTTTGTTATAAGCAATAAAATTGAATGATTAAAAATACATGCTTGAATACATATAATGCAATGCTTTTTAGATTATTTATATTTATGCTCTTCCAGTATTTTTTCTTATTTACCAGAAAGGTATCTTTTAAGATTCTTCATTTAAAAATTATAAATCATTATTTACATCATTCTTCTGGCTTTTAAGACTATGACAAAACTTATTTAAAACAGTTACCCTTTATGAGTATAAAAATGCAGAGATATAACTAATTTGACATTTTGTCTTAAGTGAAAAAAATATCTAGGCATGACTCTGGTCTATTTAATCATGCGTGGCCATATAAGATATGAATTTTGTATTTTATACATTATTATCTAATAATTATTTTAGAACATTTAGTTATTTGCTATGTTCAAAAACATATTTCACTTCAAACTAAATATTTTCTTGTTAAAAAAAACTGAAGAGGCTGTTGCCTATGTGGTAGCATGTTTGGTATTAATATAAAAACATACTTTGCATATATTTAAGAGGAAGGGGTATTTATTTTAAAAGAAAAGTAATAAGTTGATATTTGAAAGTTAATAGTAACAAAGTATTAATAAACTTAACACGATTTAGCTGTGAATAGCTACTCCTTATAATTTTCACCATACATAATAAAAGCCAAGGTTTTTATCAAGAAATTGAAGATGTTAATTTAATGCTAAGTAGATAGATATATAGACATATAGATCAAAATTTTACTATCAAATAAATAGATACTAATGATAAGAAAATCATAAAGTATGAGTACAATAATAAGCCAAAAATAAAGGGAAAGCAATAATGTAATTATAGAAGGCAACAATTAGGCAATATTAGTATTAGAAGGTAATAATGTAATTTCATTGCACAAGTTTCAAATAATAAATATGATGTGAATTCTTAAATATATTGAACATTAAAAGACTTAATATCAGCATAACTAAAAGATACAGCTCGAAAATTATAATCATATGGTTAATCAGGTGGTAAAAAATTTGTTTAGATCTAAAAAATTTGTTTTGCAAATTTCAGCAAGATAATAGACTTATGTAATGTATATAATACTAAATTTATATACATAAAACAATTTTCATCATGAATACAAAACGCTGAAATTTATAAAGTAACAGGAAAAATAAAACTTACCAAAATAAGGGAATCCTTGAACTTCTTGTTTTTATAATTAGTGTTGTTCGTGTTCCACAACGCATTGTTTTCTCGGTAAAAATCAATGAGTTGAAAAATTTGATCATCAGTCCAACTTGATATTTGTTTCAAAATAAGGAGGGAAAGCATGTGACTCCTTGAAGCATTCCTATTGGCAAAAGTCTCCGATTTTATCGGCCGCTAGTGAGCAGTGAGCACTAGATCTGAAATCGTGGCAGAGAACATGACCGATTTTTAGCGCATGCGCAGATCCTTAAAATTGCTGCTCTGCGAGAAAGTCGGCCGAGGAAATCGCTACGTGTAGACGGGCCTTAACACATTTCAAGAGGAATTACCTGCCAAAGCGAGTATTTATTTTTTTTTAAATTTTTTATCTGTTTGCATCTATTGATATTTGCATATTTGAATTACTATTTTTTATTTATATTGAAATTTTGATTTATTTAATTAGGGATTATTTGTAATTTCTTCATATTTAAGAAATAATTAATATTTATTTCTGCATTTTCTCTTGTCTACTACTACTAAACCTTTATTCCTGTCCTTTTCCAGTGTTTGAGTTAGATATATTTTTAGCTTAAATTCAACATAATTTTTAATTTACAAATAATACATTTAATTGAATATTTTATTTGATTTATGTAATTTCATTTTGTGAGGTTAAATTCTTTTCTTTGCTATGGCTACTTTACCTTTGCTGCAGAAATTGGAGTACTTCAACATGATCACAGGTATGTCCTTGATCAATGATGAAGAAAAGGCAATTTTACTAGCAACCGAAGCTGGCTTGCTTCCGAAAAAAGAGGATGCCCCATCTTGCCCAAAATGTGGTGCTCCAATGAAGGCAAATTCTAGGAAAGAAGCAAAAATTGGATGGCGGTGGATTTGTAGCAACAGAAATAGAGACAAGTGTCCAGGAATGGTTAATCCCGTTGTTAGAACATTTTTTGAAGGCACTAAAATTCCAGTCAGGGAGTGCATAGTTTTCGTGTTCCTCTTTGTACTGGAAATGAATTTCAAGTTTATAAAGATGAATTTTAGATCCTGGAGGAAAGAACAGATACTTCAAGAGTATTTTAAAGTTTGTTTTTTAAAGCAAGTGCAAACCTACCTCTAAGGTGATGTGGAAACGGAATCTATTTCCCCCCCCACCTTTTTAAATATTGAATATGTTAAACAGATGCTGAAACCATGTAGGATAGTCAGTTTTAAGCAGGTAACATATGACTCTGCGTGTGTGAACTGATGTGAGGAGGATAGTGCAAGACAGAGACTATAACTGTGAGATTTGTGTTGCATGACTTCATGTGTGATATGAGGAGGATAGTGCAAGACAGTGACTGTAACTGCTAGATTTGTGTTGCATGACTTCATGTGTGATATGAGGAGGATAGTGCAAGACAGTGACTGTAACTGCTAGATTTGTGTTACATGCAGTTTGAATATTTCATAAATGTAAAAGAAAGTCATTTGGATTATTTAATTTAGAAAACCTGCAAGATATCAAGAATATAATAAAAGAAAAATGCATATTAACAGGATCATTATGCACAGCAACTGCAATGGGGTAAGTACTTGTATTATACAATCTATATCTATTTTTGCATTCATTCACATTTTATCATAATATTGTTTCTAATATAATGTGACTGGATAATTTTATATAAAATATTTATTGTATATAAAATGCTAACATAAGGTTATTTTAATATAGAGAGTAAAATTAAATCTAGAACGCTCGGTTTAGTTTATTAACATAAAACGTAATGTGGGAAATGCAAGTTTTATTTAATACAAAATACTATATTTTATCTTTAAAAATGTTTAACGTTAATTACGTGATATCTATTGCATCTGCATCATCGTTACTGCATTTATATAAAGAACATATTTTCAAACATATGTAACTATTTTTATGGATAAATAATAGTGAGAATTAAAAAAGAGAAGTATAAACGTTAATAATACTGGAATAATATATATCATAATCTAAAATACTTAGATTAAAAAAAAAGTACATGCATTAAACCAAATAACTATATCGTTTAAAATTTGTTCTATGTGCATTGTTTACCTTGTTAACGCAAGCGCCGTATTTTGCCTCAGGCGATTACCTCTCAGCGCATGTTTTCCTCTTAGATCGGCCCAAAGAGGGAATTTCTTTGAAGCGTGTTTTGACGTCATTTCCATCTTGGCGCCAAAAAATTCCTCCCGAGGAATCGGCGATTTTTCGCGATTCAAGATGGCGGACAAAATTGCGCCAAGTGCCGCTTATCTGAGTCTTCCCGAATTTGTGATATTTCATTATGGCTAAGTATCTATAAAGATGGTTTTATATGCGTGGAAATAAAGACTGGAAATTCTTCGAGTTCATGTTTTGTTATCTTCACCTGTAAGCCTTCACCACAAGCCACGATGACTGCAAGCTGTTTCTTCTATGCGTCAGAAGTATTACATATATACGTATGTTAGTGCAGCCGATTCCAACCGAAAGGGGGATGTACAAGTACATGTTATAGCAGTCGCATACTATAGCAGTCTAACGTTCTCAGGCTACTTGTTTTTGAGTTATGCGAAATAATACGTACAAATGTTACAAAAAAATCTCTTCTGAATCTATTGTAAGTCCGTTTTTCAGTTCGTTTTGGGAAGGAGTCCTTATTCTGCCTGTGCGTACAGATGCCACGCAAAAACATCGTTCAAGTGGATTCGAGAGCAATCAGAATGGATACCTACATTAAAGTACAATACCCGAAATTTTTACGATTGCAATAAGTAAGAATGTTTATTTATCCTGTTCTTTTTCCCAAACACAGAAAATTCAGTTGATACGAATTAGCATTCGTTCAAGTTCCACAAATAATTCAGTGATAATGATTCTAAGCAAGATAGTTTGGTTTATGTTAATTTATTACCATTAATGGAAACAATGAATTTAATACAAAGCTATCATTTGAATATTCATTGATAACTTAATTTCTATAAAACTAACCAGGCTCTTTTCGTCAGGTCCTTATACTGAATAGAGAAGAAACGCTCCTTTGTGGACAGATGCTGCTAACAAAAAAGTGGATTCTCACTGTGTTGTGCAATGGTTTGTATGTTCGTGCTGGAGAATATGATCTTACAGAGGTGGAAGATACAGAGTAGCAGGCAACAGTAGTTGCGATGTTTGTGCACTCCAATTATGATCGGTGATCTTCGAAAGTGATATAGCACTTCTCAGAATGGGAATTCCTTTTGAATTTAATCCGTATGTACAACCACTGTCTTTCCCAGAAGGATGATGAACTCCCATACTACACCAGGGCGACCATTGTGAGTAAGATATTCCTTGTTTCTCAAAAGTGTTAGAGCTAACAGCGAGATGTAGGGATAGTTCTTTGACAATGTAGCACTATTAGAAAATTAATTTTGTTAAAAGGAAAAATTAATTTTTAGTGGTTTCAGTCATATAATGTCCAGAAAAGGGGAATATGTTGTTGGGCACTTATTAATCATATCAGTTTAATGTTTCAAATACTAACCCTTTACCAAATTCTGTTTGAAAACATTAAACAAAGGGTGAGTTTTTATCATTCTTTAATTCCTTACACCAATTCTTACATCATTCTCCCCTTGAGAACAACAGATAGATTTACATCTTAAGCTTAAATTTTTTATTTTCACTTCCAGTTTACAGCCTCAGTTTGTTGGTCTTAATTTTTTCCTCCTCAGTTCTTTATGAACTTAAAAACTTTTAATTCAATCCTTTGCAGCTTTAGCACAGAGATTTATCAACTAAATGTTAAATTTTTGCTTCCAGTTCTTTTTCAAGAGATATGTGTGTCTAATGATGATAATATAGAAATGTTGGAAAGCTGATTGTCTAGATTATTTTTTATTATTATCTTTTTATTTTAGTAGTAGCACTTGAACATGCGATTCATTCAATTGACTAGAGTGTGAGGTACTTACGTATTATCGCAACCAGGTTGGCGCGATTTGTAAGTTTGAGTAAAAAAGATACGGAAAAAGTTTGAGTAAAAAAGATACGGAACTACGATACAGAAAGTAAAAAAGATACGGATGAGTCCCCGGTTGGCGACAAATTTCTGGCCAAACATTTTTGGCGAGAAACTCCACGACACGCCATTACTATCTAAATTTTTTGTTTACATTTCGGACTTTAAGCCTAAAATGTCTGCAAAAACACGTTTTTCACGTGTGCAAAAACCACGTTTTTACACACAATTTACGCTATAAGTCCGAAATAAAAACAAAAAATTTACATAGTAAAAGTGTGAAGTTTCTCACCAAAAATGTTTGACGAGAAACCATGTACATAGCGATCTGTTTTAACTTTAAAAAACATCAGAGAATTGCAGAATTCGTGGCACTGCGCTGAAATAATCGCATAGCTCTGACCTCTCTAAAATAAGCTAAAATAACAATACATTTCCACAAAAATATGCTTCTACCAGCACACCAGTGAACAAATCATTCATTATTAATAACATAATTCCCTTAAAAACCATGTACACAGCAATCTGTTTTAACTTTAAAAAACATCAGAGAATTGCAGAATTCATGGCACCGCGCAGAATTCGTGGCACTAAGCAGAAATCATGACATTCTGCAACCCTCGCTAAAATAATAACAATAAATTTTTAAAAATATACACTGTAAGCATAAACACAAACTGTGAAGAAATAATTCATTAATAACACAATCATCTTAAATACAATATTCATTAAATACATTACAAAATGCATTAACATTCCCTGAAACACACGAGAAAAAACATAGCTTCACTTACCATTCAAAATTCTTTCAGACTTATGACACGTCATGCTCGGCTTCAAAAATCCTCACCAAAAATGTTTGATGAGATACCATGTAGAAAGCGACTGGCTTTAAATTAAAAAAAAAAAAAAATCACAGAATTGCAAAATCCTAGACCTTAACGCAACCTACGCTTTCCCCAAACATAGGTTAAAAAAAAAAAACTACAATAAGAACAATGAATTTCAAACAATTTCAAAATAAATAAATTCAGAACAAAAACAACCCAAATTTAAAGCAAAGCAACAATTCAAATAACTTTTTACAAAATCAAAACAAAATACACAATTTACAAAATCAAAACACAAAAACAAAACACTTCTCAAAAATACGAAATATCAATTCCAAACAAAAATTCAAAACAAGAAACTGAACAAACACAACTTTATTCAACACACTAAAGAGAAATTTTGCACTCATCCCACCGAACATTTCTTACAAATTCTACAAATATATTAAATGGATCTTCCCCAACTTCAACACTAAAATGATAAAACATATACACAGCTAAATAAAATTCAAAATCAGACTTACGATTATATGAAGGCAAACTCGCTTTCACATGCCGCCACGTGCTCTCTATACTATTGATATGGCAACCGGATTCACTATCCACAAAATTTATAGTGATTCACAGTCAAATGTTCAAACCCTTCTTTTCCTAAATCCTTGTAGGATTTCCATCCATCCGAATAAATCGTTGTTCCCGACTCAATCCACTCTTCAATACATCCCGTAAGTGCTTCCTTGCTTCTATCATGTACAGCTACCAAAAACAACCTTCCCGTCCCTCTTTCCACACCTCCAAACACCCACTGCCCTTCAACACGATGACCACGATTATATTTTCTCTTTCCAAACTTCGACTCATCGATTTCCACCACTTTATCCTTACCCCCTATTTTCTCAGACTTCTAACAAAAAAAATCCAACATACTTTCACAGACGAAACTCCGCCAATCACATAAGGTCTGGGCACTAAACTTCCATGACTTTCCTATCTCACTCGTCTTTCTACGATTCAAAAGTTAAAATAAAAATTTCCTCTAAAGTCAACTTACTGCAGGAAAACCAAGATCCAAACCTCAGACTTCGTTGAGAATTACACTCTCCATCAGCAACAGTATGTCTGCAAACCCACACCAGTCCATCAGAAACACCCTTTCTCTTATGACCCTTCATGTCAGCTCCGCATTTCTGACACGTCATATTCCGCTTCAAAAACCTGGACTCCCATAAAAAATCCAAAAATACGCTTCTATCACCATACACACAGCCGTGAACAAAAGATTCATTAACTACACCCACATCGTACCGTCTCAAACTAAACTTATCCCGAACACAATCCATCCAACACAATCCCCGAACCCACAGCTGAAACTTTTCAACCACTTCCTTCAGTCTAAGACACACCATTCCCACGCACACACCAAAACTCCAAACTCAGAACAAAACCACGGCACCCACTAACTTTCAACATCAAAAGGGTTGCTATACCAAAAAAATCCCGCCAAAAACCATCGCGGAATACACAATCGCGCCAAAAACCAGCACAGAACACATCGCCACATTTGACGACCACATATATCCGGGGAGCAACCGGAGACTTATATCAGAGTAGAACCAAACCGTCATGTCCAGTCTCTAACCGAGAGGCTGCAGCCGCGATTCGTCTTGGGGCAGTAGGTATTTTTAAAAGAGAATCTCTCAACTCTTTTCTTTAATTTGTTGTGTTTGCCTGGATCGAAAGTCATTATTCATGCATTCTTTTATTACTCGCACTACAATGGGATAAGGGATAAGATTTGATTGAATGTGAAGTATTTTGGTTTCTTTTTCAGCCATTTTATTACCAAATATTCCAGAGTCAGCCGGAACCCACTGTAAAATAACTTTTTTTATGTAAATTTTGTAATGTATACTTAAATTAGGTATACAGTCTTTAATACTTTGCGAGTTAGCGGTTTTCAAAGGAATAATAGCCTGTTTGCAGACATACAATCTGACAAAATAACAGCGTTATCAAAACTCTCACATCTGGTAAGGAGTTGTTGAGAAGCTAACCTAATGGTTTCCACCTCTCCACCAAATGGAGTGGTACGTGGACCAAGGGACGAATAGAATGCAGACAAGTCATAGAAGACGCGAGCTCTTGTACTTCCATTCTGAGACAGGCGTGATCCATCCGTATACATACATATGCAACCAGTCCTGACCAGGATCATAGGTGTATATAATCTCCGGAGCACTAGCCCTCAACTCCTTCGCTTGCCATTTTCTTATGCACAGGCTGGATCCAGTAGACTCCACCCTCCCCAAACACCGAGGGTCTAATTGATTTGCAAAACTTTCTGCAGCAGGGAGGATATCGAGTCTCTCTTTTTGGTCATGATTCTCTGGATAGGACCTGTCTGTGATTTTAATCTTCCATTTTTGCTTGTGTATTAATTTCTCCAGTGGGTGTTACCTGGAAGACGAATTAATTTTTCATAAAGACACAAGGCCTTTCTCTGAATAATCTCTTCTGTTGGTTTACTATCAGTAAGCAATGACATAGCCTGAATTGGAGTGGTTTGATTACCTAGATGTTGTTCCATAGTAACAATAATCTTGGCACCCGAGGAAGAGTAAACATTCATATTTATTGCAGTTGACGTTTGCGGCCACAATTCATTGGGCACTCTAATCATGTCTATTTAAGAACATTTACACATTTTTATACTATTGACATAGGAAAAAATGCAGCACCCCAACGTCTGGTAAAGGTTACTATCTACCATCTGTGTTGTTTAGAAGTTTTTGCTCTCTCACTTTGGGATCATTAATGTGCGGATAAATCGCTTTCCATGCAACAAGAATTATCTCATTCGAAAGCCCATCAGAAAAGGAACATATTGCTACTAAGCTCAAGAATGTGTGATTTTTCATTACCGGTTAATTAACCAACAAGTAGTTCCATCTTTAATTACTTGGAAATGTAAAATTTTTAACCAAGTTCAATATAAACTCATAACGTTTTCTTCACTTTACTATGTTATTTTAATCTCTTGTACCTTTTTATTATAATAATTTTATAGAGAAAGTTTTTCTCTCTTCAAATATATAACTTTTATTACATATAATTCAGACCTGTTTAAGTAATTACCATTTTGAATACTTAATTATTAATTTTAATTATCTTGATACTAAAAACAATAATTTTTCTTTGTTTCAACTATTGAATACTGCAATAACTGTAATGTGTATGCACATATTTTAAATTTGCAACTGCTTAGCTTGGTTAAAATTAGATAAACTTATAGTAATTTTATAAATTAAATTTCTCTCTCTTTTTTGATATAAGTCTTATTTCTGTATTTAAAATACTTCAAAAGTTATACTAATTTTCTTTATTTTCTTCTTGTATCTTTTAATATTTAAATTTCATAGAATTTGCTTGCTAACAATACACATGCTCAAATATGAAACTGCACTTACTATAAATGCATAAATAAGTATTTATTCCAGCCACAAAAATTTATACCACATTTTAAAAATTCTATATAAACATATATTGCTAAATAATTTATTTTGGTACTTACGTACTATGACGACTACCTTGGCGACATTTGGAGATAAAAATCTTCATTGGCATTTTTTATTTTATGTTTATAAATTAAATAAAAGAACTTCATCAAAGCAAATTAATTTAAATTCTTTTAAAAATGCAAGCCCCAATTATAAAAGAACAAAAACTTAAAATACTAAAATCCCGAATATATATATATATATGTATACATATAAAAAATGATATACCAAATACGAATAGAAAAAATTAATCTTTTTATATTTTTACTACTGTAAATGATAATTAACAATTATTAAACTTACTTCTGGATAAGCTTCAGTGAAAGTTACATAAATAAATTATATTTTTGATACATAATATGCGTACAAATTTTTAAAAAATTGAGAGGCATTTAGTGTTAACTTTAAATAACAGATGGCAGCACAATATAGTTAACTTACTTAAAACTGCTTAAAAGAAAAAATAATCGCAAGAAGTTTCACCTAAACGTAATAATCGTCGTAAATGTAGCAAAAAAAGCTGTGGTAATAGCAAATGCGGGACTAGTGCGAGATAATACTCTTTATTTCAGCGCCCTCTATAACCTATATTAGGGTTAACCTTTTTTTATAGCCGCCCAACCGGTATAGTGGTTAGCGTCGCCAACTACCGTGCCGAAGGGCTCAGGTTCAAATACCGCTTATAACCAATGTTAGGCTTAACCTGTATAACATACAAAGGTCGCCGGATTTGGCGAGAAATGTAGGTAGTCGTCATAATACGTAAGTACCTTTATTTTTATACATAAAATTACTTTCATAATTTGGCAACTTGCTAAAAACAACTTTCATCTGCTTTCGTAACAATAACTTAAACCTTATATTTATTACATCACCTGTAAATCCACTTTCTCAGTCATAATAAAGTAATTGTAAGTCATTTTTCTTATGTTTACTATATATATTGTCTTTATGTTTTTATTTACTATAGTATAATACACTCATGTCCAAAATTATCTTTACATACCCAAAAATGATGATATTCAATGAAATATCGAATCAATTGATCCGTATTTGCAGGGAATGTGTGAAAACCAAGCCTAATTAGCATTATCCAATCAAAAGTAATCAAACGGTTTGTGATATGCAAATCTAAGCGTTACGTCATCCAAGGGTGAATCAAGCGCTTTGCGCAAACTGAATATTTGAGTGAATTTCTGCAACATAGCGTTTGATTTCAGTGTGTAGGGATTCAAAGCGGTTTGTTATGGCTTCGAAGTATCATATGGAAGAATCTGTAAAGTGGCGAATTATCGGCCGTTTAGAAGCAGAGCAGTCAATCATGGAAACAGCCACATGTCTCAATATTTCAAGACAGACAGTCTCTAAGCTATGGAAACAGTGTCAAAATGATGGAAGTGTTGTAAGGAGGCCTGGACAAGGTCGGAAACGAATGACAACTGCTTTTGAAGATCGGTATCTGGCATTAACTGCCCGTCGTAACAGAAAGGCTACTGCTCGCCGGTTAAGTTCAGAGCTTGCAGCCGCCACTGGAACTGTTGCATCACGGCAAACAATATACAGAAGGCTTAATGAAAAAGGCCTTTATGCCAGAAAGCCAAGGGTATGTGTTTTACTGTCTTCACAGAAAAAGAGGGATCGCTTTAATTGGTGTAAAGAACATCAAAACTGGACTGAACATCAATGGTCCCATGTTCTCTTTACTGATGAGTCGCGGTTTAGTTTAACTGGTGATTCTAAACGTGTTTACATCTGGAGGGAGTCAGGAACACGAAATGATCCCTCGAACATTGTGGAACGTGACCGTTTCGGAAGTGGAGGTGTGATGGTATGGGGTGGAATAATGATCGATGGACGTACGCCCCTACACGTGTTCAGCAGCGGATCTGTGACAGGCCAGATATATCGGGATGAGGTCTTAGATCCTTATGTAAGACTTTTCAGGGGTGCATATGGACCTGACTTTTTATTTATGGATGATAATGCCCGTCCACATCGAGCAAACCTCGTTGATGAATTCCTTGAAAGTGAAGCCATTAAGCGAATACCTTGGCCACCAAACTCTCCTGACCTTAACCCGATAGAGAACTTATGGGACTACCTTGGAAGAGCAATTGCACGTATACATCCTCCTCCTAGAGATATAAATGCTCTGAAGACGGCATTGCTGGAAGAGTGGAGATTAATTCCCCAAACTGTGGTTAACAACGTTATTTCCAGCCTTAAAACACGTTGAAATATGTGCATACAAGTCAGGGGAGATCATATTCCATATTAAATTCGTAAGACTTAATTCTTTTTCTGAATCATTCCTTTTTTTCTTAACTCTCTTTGTCACACTTTATTACCATTTTTATTGATTCATGCTACAATTTTATATCATATGAGTGATCTTCAATTTTTTTCTTTTGCATTTATGTGTCATCATGTTATGTATGATTCCACGAAAATTCATTAAATTATTAGTCTCTGAGAAATCCGTGAATTTATGCATGTAAACATAATTTTGGACATGAGTGTATTACCTTAAATGTTCCATTGATATTGATATGTATATCATGTTTATTTAACGATTATATAATCATATTCATCTACTAACTCTATAAAGATATTTTTCTTTATTCAAACATAAATTTTCTTACTTTTTGCTGTAATAACTATCATATATCTTCATCATATAATGAGTCATCTCGACATAATGTCAGATAATAACTCTGACTACGACTTCGATCTTACGACTGAATCTGTCATAGATGAATTACAAGATATTCAAAATCAGTCAGATCGTATCAGCGCAATAGATCATTTCTATAATCAAGAAATTAAACTCTTGAAAACAAAAAAAGGTTTGAAAATTATTATCCCACTAAAACTGCAAGACAAATTAAAATGGATCTTTGATAACTTGAAATACGCTGTACTAAATACGAAAGACATCAAATCTCAAGTCGATAATTCTACGCAAATATCGCCCTCTAAATGCACTTTGATCAATGAAAAAGCTATTGTTTACTTTTTTTATACCTCGAGAATTTTTAGTGTATCGAGACTGCAACAGATGGCTTTACCGCCGTGTGATGTCATATGGTCGTCATGGTAATGAGAATTCTTTTTGTCCTTTTTTATTATTATAGAGTGTGTATTCGAAACGTGATCTGCTTATGGTGATTAAAAGTATTTATTTATTGTTAGTGTATACTGTCCATTTTCTCATCTTCAAGTGAAAACAAAACAAACTATTTTGGTCCAGTACAGCCGGAAGTACAGTTATTTTGATTTTAGAGTAAGTGAAATAAATTCGTGTAGTGAAATGGCAAAGTTGATTAGCGTGTATACTTATGTGGTTTAGAAAGAAAGTTGCAACATTGGGGTGAGTACGTTCCATTTATTTTTATTTTGCTAAAAGTTGTTAGTACTTATTGTTATTCATAATGGCAGAATTAAAGCCTCTTTTAACTAAAAAGAAAGTTCTAAAAAAGCAATATAACTACGTTTAAAGGCAAAGTAAATTCAAATTTAGAACATGCAGAAATTTTAGAAGTAAAGTTGTTCAAAATGAAACTAAATGATTTTAGCAGTGAACTACGTTCTATCTTTGAGGAAATATTTTTGTAGTATTGAGCATGCGTAGTATTAAATATAAAAATGTCTGCTTGAAACTGTATGTATATGTGACTCTGTAACCTTTTGGAGAACTGTTAACTTGCCTGCCACGGTATATATAATAAGACTTTCCTTTAATTTGAGTGGTTAAGGACTATACACAATGCAAAAGATTCAAGATGGCATAATGCGGAATCAGTTTTCAGATATGACGCAGTTTCGAAATGATCATTACCATTTTTAGAATAGAGAAGGGGAAGTTCCCAAACCAAAAGGAGGAATTTAGGGACTATTGCTAATTTAAAGTATAATTTAGATTACATATTTTTTATTCTACATATATATTTTTCGAATTTTGGTAAGAAGAGGGATGATCATGCCGCCGTTGTGAAAGGGGTGCATGGGGCAAATGAGAACCATTGTTGTACAACAGGGATGTCAAACTCATAGGTACACTTGGGCCAAACAAACAAGTTTTGCTTTAGGCGGGCCGCCAAAAAAAAATCAATATTCATAGAAACGTAGATTTATTTCGAATAATACAATAATAAACATATATATATTTATATGGAAAAGAAAAAAAAAATTTAATGTTTACGTCCTGATACTTGACATCTCTTCTCTGCTATTATCTTTCCTATTTCGGGAGAAATTTTGTTTGCAGTGATAACTTTCAACGCTGACCCAAGGTGAGAATCATTAATACGGTTTCTAATAGGAGACTTATTACCTTTAATGACTGAAAATAACTGCTCGCACCGATAAGTGCTACCAAACATGGAAATAATTTCATATGCGAATTTTCGAGTATTTTCAAACCTGGCTGGTAAATATTTGTAAAATTCAGGCACGCCCACTTCAATGAATTTTGCTTTCAAATTTGAGTTGCATTGAATCTCGATCACCTCCATTTGCATACGGCTGGGTTATTGAGTCAATACTTATTGAGAAAATCGAAGAAAACAAAAAAAATTTGTCTTCGAGGGAACTAAAATCATTAAACCTCGTTTCAAATTCAGTTGTTAAATTTGCAATTTTTTCTGCTTATTTTTGATATGAACAAGTATCATCTAAACTTGATTTGTTCATGCTGCACGTCGGGAAGTGCGTCAAATCTTCATTTTTAAGTTGTTTTTCCCAAAGAACTAGTTGACATTTGAATGCTTTAATTATGTCAAACATGTTCGTAATGATATGATCTTTTCCTTGTAACGATAAATTTAAATCGGTTAAGTGTTTGGTTATATCAACCAAGAAAGATAAATCTTGTATCCATATTGGATCGTAAAACAAACTTACGTCTTGATTTTTCGTTTTTAAAAACTGACATATTTCTTCTTTCAAATCCCAGAATTGTTTGAGAATCTTGGAGCAAAATAACCAACGTACCTTGGTATAGTAGGACAAACCCGAATATTCACTATCTAACTCACTTAAGAAAGCAGTGAATTGACGCCGATTTAAACCTCGAGATCTTATAAAATTTATAACTTTTTTATATAGGACAAAACATTTTCCATATTTATTACTTTCGTACATAGAACTTCTTGATGTATAATACAATGCATATGATGAATGTTTGAACCGTGAATTTCACTAAGTTTTTTTCTTAATAATGCTACGAAGCCCTTGTTTTTCCCGGTCATTGATGGAGCGCCATCTGTAGCTACAGAATTTAATTTTGCCAAAGGTAGATTGTATTTTTGCAGAAGTCCAAAAACACAAGTAAATATATTTTCTTCTGTGGTAGTACCAGGCATTGGTATTAGTTCCAGTAATTCCTCAAAAATGTTAAAATTCTTGTCACAAGAACGAAAAAACACTGCTAATTGAGCTTTGCCGCTAATGCCCGTACTCTCGTCACAGGCAATGGAGAAACTTTCGAAGCTAGATGATTTTGCTTTGATCTGATCACTTAAATTCGCGGCTAAATCAGTAACTCTTTCCGCAACTGTATTTCGAGACAATGAAATTAATTGAAAAGCCTTCACATTTCCAGGACAAACAATTTCTCCAGCTTTCATTAGGCATTCCTTGATGAAATCACCATCAGTAAAAGACTTCGAATGTTTAGCTATCAACTCGGACAAGACGTAGCTTGCATGTACCGCCGCTTCACTTTCTTGCAATACTTTACTAAACATGGACTGTTGCTTTTTCACTCCTAACTTGAGTTCTTTCATCTTTTCTTCTCTCATTAATCCTTCGTAATTGTTATATTTCGATTTGTGTTGTTCGTAATGACGTTTAATATTATATAACTCTGGTACATTAATAGTATTATTACATATCAAGCAGATTATTTTATCTTTTATTCAACAGCAAAAATATTCTAATTCCCATTTTACTTGGAATATTCTATGTTCGTCAGCGATTTTTCATTTAATTTTACTACCACTTGGTTTTGATATAGACATACTGAATACAAAGGGCTGGAATAAACACGATTAATGTTAAAAAGTTAACAAAAATTTATTCTTATCAAAATGCTGAAATATTTCTTCAAAAATATTCTAACAATATCACAAAATGTCAAACGTTTAGCAAAAACTAATTCTATCTCACAGCGAAATCGCTACAAATCAATCACAGCATTAAGTAAACAAACAGTTCGCTAGAAGTACAGCTACTACTGAGATGAGTTGTTTGTTCTCGGCTTTTATAAGCTTTATAATTAATTTCTCGAATATACTGGAAACATCTATAAATATCTGGATTTTTGTGGACGGCAACAGCAATTACGAGATATTTATTTATTAGGTATTAAATGCACGCGCTGTTCTATTTTTAACCTTCCAACGCAGCTGTCTTTTCAATGGCGAAAGCAATTACGAGATATTTATTTATTAGGTATTAAATGCACCCGCTGTTCTATTTTTAACCTTCCGACGCAGCTGTCTTTTTAAAAATCGTCTGCGTTGCTAAGGCAACATGAAGCAAATCTAATTACAATTCTAAATAAAAAAAACTAACGAAATAACTATGAAATCTGTAACAATATGAATTAAGTAATAATTAATAATAAAGCAAAGTGCATGCACCAATATATCGTACAAAACTATGATTGGAAAACTGAGACCATGAGTTCGGCTATCGGGGGGTGCGTACAAGTTCTGAGTGCACGTGTCCCCCAAAAGCCGAAGGTAGCTGAACGCAAGCTACTCACACGCATTTGTAATTTAAGTAGTGTGTGTGTCAGCTCGCTGTGAGTAATCTAACAACAGTGAATAAATTATCGTTAATTACTTAGCAGTAAACATTTCATTTTTTTCTTCGTCGATATGTTATTTTATTATTATATATTATTATTTGCCAATATATTGGCCGGGCCGCAAAAATATTTGTTGTGGGCCACATGCGAGCCGCGAGTTTGACATCCTTGTTGTACAACAAATGATGAAATTCTGTTGTCCCGCACATTTCTGCCTGGACCTGTATTCTGCTATTAGACGTATCCTCCTTGTACGAACCATTGCTGATTAATAGTGGACTGTAATAATAATAAAAAACTCTTTATTTACTTTCCTCTTGAAAGTATTCACACAACCATGTTTTTCTCTTATTCTCTCACACAGTAGAATACAAAATCTTAAAGTAAAAGTTTCCAAGGTTAAAGTTTCCAAGGCAACTTAGAAACCCGAAACAAATCGTGCCGCTTTTCAGCACGAGAAAAAAGTATGTTTACATAATATCAAACATACCCCCAGCCTTGAACTCCCAAGGGGGTTCAAACATTAACAAGAAGAAAAAAAATTAAAGTCTCTAACCTCTGAGAAAGAAAAAAAATTAAAGTCTCTAACCTCTGAGAAAGAAAAAAAATTAAAGTCTCTAATCTCCGGAATTGAATGGCAAAGGGCATAGCTTCGCTATTAGTCACTTTATCTCACCACTGGATGTGCGTAAGTTCACCACTCGAATTCTGTCATCCAGACCAGGATACACTTTAACAATTCTGCCTAGCTTCCAGCGTAGCTGAGGTAAATTCTCGTTCTTAATGAGAACCATATCACCAATCTTCAGATCTCGCTGTAGCTTACACCACTTGGGTCTTTGTTGTAACCTCGACAAATACTCACTACTCCATCTCTTCCAGAATTGTTGAAATAGCCTTTGCAAGTTTTTCCATCTGTCACCGTAACTCAGCTTATCTTGAATCAGGTTAGGTTCTGAAAGAGCTCTTAAAGCCGCTCCTGTAAGAAAGTGTTCTGGCGTTAAGGCTTCCAGGTCACTACAATCGCTCGAAGCTGGTACTAATGGCCTAGAATTAAGACAGGATTCAATTTGGGTTATTAAAGTCAAAAATTTCTCATAAGATAGAATAAGTGTTCCTAAACACGTCTTTAAGTGGTGTTTCATCGACTTAATACCCGCTTCGCAAAGACCTCCAAAATGAGGTGCAGAGGGCGGATTAAATAACCACTTAATATTCTCTGAAGAAATATACCCCTGAAGGTGTTCATCACGTTGAACAGTTGATAGAACTTTCCTTAGCTCTTTGTTAGCTCCTATAAAGTTCGTTGCACAATCACTATGAATTTCACACGGTTTGCCTCTACGAGCGATAAACCTCGCAAGGAATGATTTTGTTGAAAGATCTTCGACTAATTCTAAATGTATTGCTCTAGTAGTAAAACAAATAAATAAACATATATAACATTTGAAAATTTTAGCTCCTCTACCATTGCGATATTAGACATTAAATGGTCCTGCAAAATCAATTCCTACACGAGAAAAAGCTCTACTTTGAGTAACTCTTGAAGCAGGTAAATCTGCCATTTGCTGAGTTGCAGTTTGGGCTCTAAATCTACGGCAAATAACACATTGATTTAAACATTTTCTAATAATATCTCTAGCACTCACAATCTAAAATCTATGTCTTATGAAAGAAATGAGTAGTTCAGTACCTGCATGAAGATATGTTTCATGACAATGCCTAATAATCAAATGCGTAATATTATGACTCTAGGTAAAATCATAGGATGTTTCTGATCTTTTGAAATTCTAGCATTTCTGAGTCTTCTGCCTACACGTATTATCCCTTCGGAATCTAAGAAAGGATTTAACAGCAAAAGCTTCCTCGATGGTTTTAAAGGTTTACCTGATTTTAAACAGGATAACTCTTCTGGAAATTCAGAATTTTGTACGATCCTAACGATCATAAAGGTAACTTCACGAAGTTCTTCAGTAGACAAATAATCCTTTATACGTTCTGTGGGTAACTTGCTACAGTTATTCTTGAATCTTATACACCAAGCTAACATTCTGTATAGCTTTAGCGAGGATGAAAACTTAGAAAATACACTGGGTTCCTCGAACTTAAAAACATTTGAAATGAAACTCTTTTTCATTTCTTTTAACATAATCTCACTCTCTAATTCTACACTTAAATCTTGCTGTACATGAATCATTGGTTGGCTTAACCATTGTGGTCCCTTCATCCATAATTCGCATCTTAAAAATTCTGATGGAATCAAACCTCTGGTTCCAAAATCTGCAGGATTTTCTTTTCCAGCCACATAATTCCATTGAATACCTGGAACAGCTTCCTGAATCCTTGCAACTCTGTTTGCCACAAAAGGTAGCCAACGGCGAGGTTCTGACGAAATCCATGCCAATGTAACCCGTGAGTCTGTCCACGCGTAAATATTGTTAATTGGTAGTTCTATGCATGATACCACTACATGCAAAATGTTTGTTAAAAGTAACGCAGCACATAGCTCTAATCTAGGAAGAGACTGGGTTTTGAAGGGAGCAACTCTAGTTTTCGATGTTAAAAGGCTAACCTTGACTGAAGAATCGGCGCTGATTATTCTGAGGTAAATGACTGCACAATAAGCTTTCTCTGAGGCGTCCCAAAAGCATGAATTTCTATAATTACTGCCTTTGGACTTAAGACATACCTCGGAATTTGTAAACTTGATAGTAAGGGTAATTCTAAGTAAAATCGTTTCCACTTCCTATTTATTCTCTTGTCCACGACTTCATCCCAACCAAGTTTTAAGCTCCACAACGCTTGTAATAATATTTTCGAATATATTATAGTAGGCGCTAACCATCCCAATGGATCAAAGATTTTGGCCACCTCTTCTAAAATGCTTCTCTTGATGAACTCTTTATCATTTATGCACTCTGAGAAATGGAATGTATCACGAGAGGGGTTCCAATAAATACCCAATACCTTTACATTTTTATCACTGGTTATTTCCAGAGAAGTACTAGGTTCTCTTAACGACTCAGAAATCTTTTCTAAAATAATTGAACTGTTCGAAATCCACCTCCTTGCATCATTTCAGTCAACTGCTGAACTAAAGCCATTGCTTCCTCTTCACTTTGCGTTCCTGAAAGTAAGTCATCTATATAAAACTCACGAAGGGCAACCTTCGATGCCAAAGGAAATCTAGCTTGTCAAGTTGTTTCATTACTCTAGTAGCGCACTCTATGGCGCACTGGTAGTTCCATATGTCACTGTTACCAATCTAAAAGTACTCAAAGACTCACTAGGACTATTTCTCTATACTATTCGTTGCCAATTTGTATCTTCTGGGTGAACTCGTATTTGTCTGAACATCTTTTCCACATCGGCGCATACCGCGACTTTGTAAGTTCTGAATCGTAGAAGAATTGGAAACTGCTCTTGCTGAACTCTCGGCCCAACCATCAAAAGGTCA
>KK117163.1:28641-50380 GCA_000611955.2 Stegodyphus mimosarum
CCCAACCATCAAAAGATCATTTAATGAAAGTCCAGAGGTTGTTCTAGCTGAAGCATCGAAGCAACTCTCAACTTAGTAGTACTACTTGATTCCTTCAACACGGCATGATGAGGCATGTAATACGCAGAATCTGTAAAAATCTCTCTCTCAGGCACTCTTTGCATATGTCTTTGCTCAAGGTATTCCCTCATGAAATCCTTATATTGTTCATAAATTTGAGGCGTTTTTAATAATGAATTCTCTGAAGACTTGAACCTACGTATAGCTAACTGTCTCGAATCTCCAAGCTGGGAAGGCGAAGAATGAAAGGGTAATTCCACTACGTATACACCACTTTCGTCTCTTCTAAATGTAGATTTGAAGTGATCCTCACATGCTCTCTCCAGCTTAGTAAGCAAATCAAATGTAGGTACAGCATCTAATTTCCAAAAGTTAGACAGCAACTGCTCAGTATCCGCTTGTATATTATTCACATAGATAGTGGGTTTATCCTCTGTTGAAGTATCCACACTACCTGAAATAATCCATCCTAGTTCAGAACGAGAGGCTATTGGTTTACCTTCTCCGCATTTAATCGTTTCTCCCTTCAGAAGCGGTAAAGATATAAGGTTTCTCCTTCAATCTCTTAATCTTCTTACTGAGCATATGCTGTGAAACCCTATGTGGAGGACAGTGAGCAAATCTAGGCTATGTCCTTTAGTGTTGAAGAACTACAAAGTCAGAAGGAGGGTTTAAAGGACCCTTTAATTCAAATAATTACAACTCTCCAACTTGAGAGTAAGCCACTACTTGGGCTGAACTAAAATAATATGAAATAAGGCGTGTTAACAATTCAAATACCTAAGTTTAACATTAAGTAGGACGGCGAGGGAAGCCTAACTCTTAGTGAAATACAATAAATGCGAATTTCACTAGCAAGCACTAGTAATTGCAATTGCCTATGAAGGCGAACTTTCAGTAGACAGAGGAAGTCTTTGCACGCACAGCCTTACGGCGATAAATCCAAGACTCTGTTTTTTCCCCTTGTTAACTCCTGCCTTTTAAACTGCTAGCAGATATATGCGATTTGCATAAATATCTCGCTCGCGCTAAATTTGGGCAGCAACTGAAACTTTGAGATATCGATAAGAAAGTTCAAACTAAAAATAACTTGGTTAATTAAAATAATGAATGCTACATAGTTGCTGCCAGAATTTAGTAGTCTGAAACTAACTAGCCTAAAATTGGCTTTTAGTGAAGATGCTAAATTCTAAATCTAAATCTAAATTTTCCTTCCTATTCACCGTCCTTTACAATTGTAAGTTTTAAATTTAATTTAACTCTCTGTTTGTGTCTTAGATATTTTAACATAGAATAATCTTTATATCCTTTTTCTTCTTCACATCAAAAAGATCCATCAGGAATCTGGCTTGACTGTTATTAGTCTGGTTCCTTCCAATCTGGAAGGAAATAAATCTTAATTTCATATTATAAGTACATTTCACCTGAAAGTACAACATTTCCTTCCTCTGATGCTTTTCGTAATGACTTTTATTCGCGCTTTAGGTATTCGCATTTTTTAATTTTTATTAGCGCTTTTCACAAAAGCATTCATTTTACACTCATTCACTTTTAAAACTTCCCCCTTGTTCTCTGGCCAAATGTGGTGTTTGTGAAAAACACGCAGTTTTACTTTGTCAAGTGTTCACAACTACCACCTGACTTCAATTCTATTGGGGTTAATTCTTCGACTTTCAAGACCTCGGACCTCCCCTAAAACAAATCTGAAATGCCCTGAGGTTCTAACATAAAATGAACTTTAAACTTTTGTGTGAAACCAGAGAACACTACATACAACATTCAAACATTTCCAATTGCATTTCATACATATAATTCATTCTTTCAATCTTCAATTCAATTTTTCTTTAAATGCTTATTGCGTTAAGTAACAATTATATATTCGATTTCTAATTTAGTGCGCTTTTACATTACATTTTAATTTTAACTTGCGTATCCTTTACGCTTTTCCAAAATATTCAATATTCACAATACCAGTGCTTAAGGCTTACATACAATCATGCATTAGATAGAAAACAGTTTTACATTAAATACATTCATTATTTATGCATAGAAATACAATACAACAGTTTTGCTATACAACTTACGTACTAGTTGCTTTTAATTAACACAATTCAATTTCCTATTTACAGAAAGTCTTTTGACTAAAATCGATCAATACATGTTCTGGATTACAAAGAACATTTCACGAATAGTCTCACAGTTTCTCAACTGAAAACTCGAATTTCCTTTGCTGTATGTTTAACTTGTTCCTTTAAGCGTGTCCTTTACGCTTTCGGCATCCCGATAACCGGCCTTTCACTTGGGTAACTTCCCTTTTAAATCTGCAACTTGCACTTAAATCAGAAACATAACTGTGTGAATTTAAAAAGAAAATAAGGAATCTACTTATCTTTCTGCCAGTCTGTTAGGTGTTTGTTTGTCCATTCCTGGAAGGTTGGATATACTGTAGCATGGGCAATTTGTTGTCTGCTGCTCCTCGATTGAAACTCTGGGGCTGCCTTTCGTTTGGTCGATCTCCTTTCCTCCAGAAATGCCTTGTGGGGATGAATGGTGGGTGGCGCTTTCCGTTTTTGCTGAAATCCCCGCTCCCTCTCCAGAGTGGCTCGTTCCCTCTCCTGCACTCGTAGGCTCCTTCGTTGTGGATTGGCACCTTCGGCGGCTCTCTTCTCGATGTTCGGTTCCCTTTGTAGTGGTGGAGCTTTCGTAGTATTTTCATCTGGAGGTTCCTTCCTCAAATGCTTTGGTCGCTGAATCTGCTGCTTAGCGTTTTTCCATTTTTTTTCCTGGGGTGGTCTTTTCTTCGGCTGCGGCTTCCTCTCTTCTGGTAACCTCCTTTTCAAACTGGGTTCTTTTGTTGTTGAGGGACCTGGTCGGGGCTCTTGAATCTTAGAAAAATTTTGTGAGGCTGGACCCTGTAAAAAGTCTTTCAAGATATTATTATTAGCTCTTCGATAATAATGTTTGATTTGGTCGAAATTTGCCACAGTCTCTTCCCCTCTCTCATTCTTTAAATATGCACGGCATTCAACTATTCTTGTAATTTCAAAAGCCCCATGCCACCTTGGGCAAAATTTTGCGACCGAATCTTTTGCTGCGCATGAAAATGCATGCGTCTGTTTCAACACCTCCTCCCCCACTTTATATTCTACGATACGCCTTTTCAAATCATAACATTGCTTCTGTTTCTTTTGACCTTCCCGGGAGCACTTTTCTGCTTCTTTTAACATTTTTTTCTATTTAACCAATTTGAAATTCCGGCGCTCTATCTTTCACGTAAAATAATTTGCTAAGGGGGTCATTATCTTCCTGCCCAAAAACAATTCGGTGGGGGATTTCTTCGTTGTCTCGTGCTTAGCCGTTCTGAGGGCAAATGCAAATTCTTCAACGCAGTCATCCCAGTTAGAATGGTGCTTTTGCACATAATTTCGAATCAATTTTACAATATTCTTATTTACCCGTTCCGCTATATTTGATTGTGGGCGGTAGGGTACCATTTTCATATGCTTAATGCCCAACTTGTCACACATCATTTTAAATGTACTGCTTACAAACTGGGGACCATTATCGCTAATCACCCTCGCTGGACATCCATATCTTAAAATATATTTGTTCAAAAACGAATCTGCAACGACTTTTGCTGAAGCCCGCTTAAGTGGTATCAACTCAACCCATTTACTGAAATGATCCACAATGACTAATAAAAATCGTGCCTTATTTACATGACTCCTGGGGTAGGGGCCTAAGAGGTCAATACCAATTATTTCATTGGGGAACCTAGACTCAATACTAGTTAATAACCCGGCCGGGCGGAAATTTACGTCATTATTTATCTGACACGTGTGACAAGTCTGGCAGTAATTTTTAACTATCTTTTGTAATTGCGGAAAATATACCGCCTCGCGTACGCGTTGTATTGTTTTTCTAATTCCAAAATGGCCCGAGACAGGCGAATCGTGGAGCTCTTGCAAGATACTTAAAATTAATTTGGCCGGGATGACTGGTCTGTATTCACTATTTTGATTCGTAACTTTAGTATAAAATAAGAGACCATCAATGATTTCATAGTTCTGTGCTCTGCTTCGTATTGCATTAATGTCTATATGCTGGAAGTTATCTGGGTCTTTTAAATAATTATAAATATTTCCGAATTCGGGATCCCTAGCAATTTCTTCTATTACAGTCTCTCGAGAGTCAATGACCTTTGCCTGAAGCATCGCTATTTTTACTTTCTCGCCGTTCTCGTCTAACTTTATTCTAGATAATGCGTCGGCCACTACATTGTCTTTTCCCGGTGTGTGTTTGATAATGAGATTAAATTCTTGCAACTTTAGGGTCCACCGAATTAAGCGTGGCGAAAGATTCTTTCCTGAAAATAATCTGGTAACTGCCGCATGATCTGAATATACTGTTACGGGAGAACTCCCAAAATATACACAAAATTTTTGAACAGCTGCGAGCACTGCTAAAGTTTCACGCTCCGTTGCCGAATAATTTCTTTGCGTATCATTCAATGTACGACTAAAAAAGGCAATCGCTTTTCTATTTTGTGTTAACACGGCTCCGATTGCGTAATCTGATGCGTCTGCATAAATTTCTAGACCCTTGTCTTTCTCTGGGAACTTTAGAACCGGTGCATTAATTAAAGATTCTTTTAACTTCTCAAACGCGGCGTTTGCTTCTGAAGACCACGCAAAACGAACTCTTTTCCTTCTCAACTTTAACAATGGTTCAGCAATTTCTGCGAAATTTTTAATAAAAATTCTATAATATGAGCACATACCCAAGAAAGTCGCTAACTTTTTGGCTGTATTCGGAATTGGGTAATTTTTCACTGCTATAACTTTAGATTTATCTGTTTCGATCCCCCTTTGAGAAATTTTGTACCCTAAATATTTGAGTTCTTTTGCCGCGAATTTACATTTTTTAATGTTCACTTTAAGTCCTGCATCTTTCAAAAGAGTAAAGACTTCTCGAAGGTCTTTAATATGTTCTTCCAGCGAATCTGAAGTAACAATTATATCGTCAAGATAAATAAATGTATTTTTTCCTATTACCGGCCTTAAAATTTTGTCCATGCACCTCTGAAACGTGGCCGGGGCTCCCGACAATCCAAAAGGCATACGCAAAAAACCATATGTACCGTATTTTGTTATGAATGCTGTTTTGTGAACATCTTCCGGCTTTATGCTTATCTGAAAATATCCTGATGTCAAATCTAGCGTGGTTATGTATTTTGTTGATTTAATACTTCTAAGAATTTCATCAATTACCAGAAGTGGATAAGTTGGATATTTTGTTATACTATTAAGCGTTCAATAGTCAATAGCGAACCTGTGCCTTAATGGATCAGTTAACGGCAAATCGTTATTTTTTTTTCACAACACAACAGGACTCGCATATGCACTCGAAATAGGAGTTATTATTTTGTTTCTTAACATTTCATCAATATGGTATTTTATTATTTGTTCCTTAACTTTATCGTACTTGTAAGGACGCTGACGCATAGGTTCATCAGTTGTTAGTTTAATTTCGTGTGCTACGATCTGTGTGAATCCAGGAATATCATCAAATAAATCAGCGAAACGACTTACCAATTCCCGAAACTTGTTCTGTTCTTCGGGCGTTAGATGGCTTAAATCCACTTCAGGGGTAGGTGTTGATTTCTTTTTCACCAGGTCGATGGTTACTTGCAAGGTGGAGTTTTCAAAATCGATTTTCGCATCCACAGCTGAAAAGGAATCGGTTCCTAAAATAACTGATGCTTGGAGGTTCTTCACTACAAGAAACATAACTTTTTTTGTTCTTCGCCGATTTTGATATACAGGTCGATTTTTCCCATGCATTGACACGTTTTTCCTTGGGCTGCTACCACCTTCATTCCTTCCTTGAGAGTAAGCTACTACTTGGGCTGAACTAAAATAATATAAAATAAAGTGTGTTAACAAATCAAATGCCTAAGTTAACGTTAAGTAGGACGGCGAGGGAAGCCTAACTCTTAGTGAAATGCAATAATGCGAATTTCACTAACACGCACTAGTAATTCCAATTGCCTATGAAGGCGAACTTTTCAATAGACAGAGGAAATCCTTGCGCGCACAGCCTTACGGCGATAAATCCAAGACTCTGTTTTTCCCCCCGTTAACTCCTGCCTTTTAAACTGCTAACAGATATATGCGATTTGCATAAATATCTCGCTCGCGCTAAATTCGGGCAGCAACTGAAACTTTGAGATATCGATAGGAAAGTTCAAACTAAAAATAATTTGGTTAATTAAACTAATGAATGCTACAAGTTTTTATTTAGTGAGTGTGAATTAACCGCTTGGCGAAAGGAATACTAGGTAGGGATAAGGATTTTTTTTTACCTTTTTTTTCTTAAATCACGATCTGTTTAGAATGGCAAGTAACCATAACAACTAATGATTAGATGGTTCTTTGTAACAGAGGAAGGGAAAAAAAAAAAAAAGAAGTTTGAGAGATTACGGAACCAAATTTTCACCTTTGATCTATGAGGCAAGTCACGTTACTACAATTAACCTTCATTTAAACCTATGTTTATTAATATATAAGCCTTTCAGACTCTATTGCGTGCCATTAACAAAATGCTTTTAGATAGGTTAATAGTTTTGAATAGATATTTCAAATAATAATGAAAAAAATTTTGTGTTGCAAGATGAAAAATGTATTTTTTAATATTATTGGTAACGAATTGCAAATAATTTTCAAACAGTAACATCCGTTAAATTCATTCATACATTAATTAATATTTCCTCTATCAATTTAATCTTGTTAAAAATATCAAGGAAATTTGTGACTGCTTTGATCAAAGATCAAAAGTCGACGAACTACGCTTAAAGGTCTACATCTTCGTTTAATACTGTGTGTGTCTGACACACCCTAATTTGTTAGAAGAGTTCTACATATTAGGACATATGTTACGGAAGAAAACTAATTTACTATCACATTGTTATTTAGCAGTGAAAGAGTCTAAATGACTGATAACCAAGTACAGCAAAGAAAACTGAAATTAAAAATAGAAAGAAGGGTCTCTTCCCAATAAAAGTATTTCAGTTAAGAGTAGGTGTTTTATGTTTTAAAATGGTTTATAATCTTTTTAGGGTGTTAAAAGTTTAAGTGCAAAAGGTACAATTGATCCAAGTGGCATTTGTATACCTCAGTAGCTGAAAGTGGATAAAACCACTGAACACTGGTAGTTTATCCCGACTTTAGGTTGTAACAAGGGTGCTAATTACATGGAAATTATCTGGGTTTTCCGCCAAATGAAACGTTAGTATAAACCTTATCCTTGGAAAGACTTTCACGAAGGTAGCCCTTCCCTCGAGAGGTCGCTGAACACTAGTAGTTCAAGTCTCGGCGAACGGTCTGGCTGCATGGGCGTTTTCGTGGTTTTTCCCATGTATAAAGTGTATACGAGCCAGCTTTCCCTAGAACTTTCTCCAAGAAGCGTCCCTTACTTTAGGCAGACTGTCCTGGATTGCTTTACTATAATTTAATAAAACAAACCATCCTTCAGAGAGAGACAACCTTTGTATACTATAATCTAATATACTTCGCCAGTGGCAAGCAGTTAAGACCGCTGAATACTAATAGTCTAAGTCAGGTTCGAACCCACGCTGCATGATTTTTATGGTTTTCTCTGCGTGAAACATGAATATGAGAGGATTTTTCTTAGAAATTCTTCCACGGAGGCAACAATTTCCTTAGACAGGTCTTCACGTGTTTTGTGAAATTCAAATAATCCATCTTAACCTAACTATAATCTAACAAAACCAAGGTAGAACTAATTTTAGTCATTACTCAGATTTTACTGTTTATCTATATGGATTCAATAAAACGCACTAAGCAAAAGAAAATATAAATATATATAGCTTTTAGAAATAGAATTGCCTTTTTTCTTCTATCTCGCAGTAAGTCTGTAAGCATGATGACCGATTTTTCGAAAAGGTTACATCAATAAACAAATGCAAAATTCAGTCAAAGACTTGAGAGCGAACGTATGAAATTATACAAATAACAAATATTTTAAAGCATAATTTTCTTGTAAAGGGATGGTATTTTCTCCCTGCTTTCCACAATCCTTCGTGGTGTAATTGGAAGCATATTCGAGCGATCCAGGGTTCGATGAACTTTCATTTTTCCTGAGCATAAGATGAGGAGGGTAAATCGGACCAGAAACCGATTTCTGAAAAACAACAATGCACCAAAAAAGGAAAAAAAAACCTAGGAAAAATTACTGTTTAGTACTGCTACAAATTGGATCATATCAGATAAAAATCCAAATTCTCCAATCCGATTGGTTGTTTTATTTATCTTAGAGCATGGTTTGTGAGTGATCCCCCAAGTTCCTCCCCCCCCTGCGTTCATTCGCCTTTCATCATCTTCCTCCCCAACCTTGGCGGGAAAGGCTCAAGGGAATTATAATCTAATAGCTTGAGAGCTTAATAAAAGAGGAGCGTCATTCTTCAAGACTCTGGGAAGGGCTGCCGTAACAGAAATGCCTGTCATTTGGCCAAGTGAAGCGGAAATCTCGCCGCAAAAGTCTCGCCAAATAGAAAAACCATGGCTTCAGCTAACTTCATTTTCCAGCTATGCATGATACATTTATAAATCAATTTCATCTATTTGTGCGCATATGTAAAAGTATAAATATAGTGTAAAATAAAATAAAAAAAGCAGCATTTATTCTTAAATAGCCTTGTTTATACAATTTTGGAGAAAATAAATGTGAATCGAATATAATGGTTTATTTATTTTTTAAGTATAAAAATGAATATTTATGCAGTTATTATGCACAAAAAGTCCACTGAAGCTAAGATTTATGCAAATCATATTTAAGAGATATTTCCATCTTCTTTTCTGTATAATTAATTGCATTTAATTAGTTCCATATGTTTAATCGACTTCATGGCGCCATCGACAATCATAAATAACGCAAATAGAAAGAATATTTTGCATCATGTGAGACTATTTAATTTAAGAATTAAATATGTATCACGATGCATTTTACTTATTCAGGTATTCTATCGTGCATATTAAAAAAATAGCTTTCTGAGAGTGTATAATAATATGGCAAGTGATAACTTTATCTTTCAGTTAAAAACTACGTTATATTTCAAATCAAAGTCGAGCAATTTTAATTATCCTCTTAGGAGGGAAAGGTGATAGTTTAATACTGTGTGTTCTTTTTCTGCTTAAAAAACTTTAAGACGCTTAAAAGTTTTAAGTTATAGCAAAGTTTGCGAATATTTGTCTGATTTCCAGTTTATAATTTAATTGGTAATGAATAGTCAATAGAATATTTTAATTTAAGATTTTTAAACATTAGACATCTATAATGTATTTGTTCCATTTTTTCGTTATTCTTAAGTAATGCTACAAGGTATTTGTTAGCCCTTCCCTGGTTGACAAATTTTTGTCATTCTATGAAGCATAAAATCTCTAATTCGTGAATTTGGCTAGCAAATTGCTAATTCTCAAAGATATTCTTTTTTTGTATGGCACAATTTCTTAAATTTGCTTTCCAAGTTAGAACTATTAACTAGCTAAATTAGATATCTAACAGGAATGTACATGTTTGGTTAGCTATTTTATTTTTAATAATATCTCTAATTAGCATAGTTTATATTACATTTAATTCGCATGATTTATGAAATACATAATTGAATTTTTTATGTGTTCATCATTATTATATTAATTACTAAAAGCGATTATTGTCATCTTAGGTAGCTTAGCAGAGAACAGTTTGTGCTTCCCATAAAAGCAATTTTTTCAATTTGTTCAACAACAGCAAAAGAAAGGAAAGGGGAAAACACACGATGAATTAAGGGCATTTACAGTAACAAAATCTCAGTTTTAATTATTGATTTCGATTCCTCTTACATTATTCGACAAATTTTGAGTAGCTATAATCCCACTTTTTTTATGCTTTTAATTTTTGTGTACATTGTTTTATAGTATTTTAAACTTTGCATATGATTAGAGAAACTTAGGGGCATTTACAATAACAAAATCTCAGTTTTAATTATTGATTTCGATTCCTCTTACATTATTCGACAAATTTTGAGTAGCTATAATCCCACTTTCTTTATGCTTTTAATTTTTGTGTACATTGTTTTATAGTATTTTAAACTTTGCATATGATTAGAGAAACTTTTGTCATTTGCATTATCATCTGAAGCTCGCTCATTTGAGCCTCATTTGCTTTGAAACTTCGGTTAGTGTAATTTTGAAAAGTATTAGTGACTGAATTAGTATATTTTTACGATTTTCTATTGAAATATTTCTATTGTCATTATCATCAAACTTATCAGTATTACTCATTTCTTCATTAGCCAAATTTATAGCTTTGAAATCCATATTATTCAACTAAATATATATATCAGGAAGGAAACAAAGTACTTGTCTTCTTTAGTTTGGTTTGATTATGGCAAAGCATACAGAGACTAAAGAAACAGATGTCTTCGTGAAGGAATTTCTAAGGGAAATTTTCTCGCATACACGTTACACATGAGGAAAGCCATTAAAACACCCATGCAACTAACCCGAACGCCGAACCGAACTACTAGTATTCAGCAACTTTAATACAGGAGAGTAATATACCAAGAAATCAAAGCGATTATCTCCGAAATGATTGATCATTCATTATTAATATACCATAGAGTATTGAAATTAATTTTATGAGTATGCTGTACATCTAAGCTAGAAGACAACTATATCTAAACACATAAATTTTAATCTAATGAATGTATAATTTTAGAAGATATGAAAATTATTCGACGTCATTGACGCGGTTCTACAGGGAAGGAATTTTACGTCAGATAACATTTAATGCTCGTTTGATAAACCCATTTTTATAATGGACATAACAATCAGAGCCTGATGTGAGTTGTAAAATTTGTTTGATATTTTTTTATTTGCCAAATATTACGCTAAATATGCGAACCGTTCTGGAAGAACGAATCCCTGCCGGAGCGTCTGTGACAAAGTAGGCACGTATGTATGAGCGAGTGTGTACAGCAGGCAGGCGACACAGCAGCGCGTCGTGCTCATGAATATTCCATAAGCGAGGCACGTCAGGTACACCTGGCAACCTCCCTCCCCCTGTTCCTTTTCCTCCCCACTCCTTTCTTTTCCAGTCGCTTCTTCGGTATCTTCTCTCGTCTTGTCCTGCGAGCGCCCGTCCTCACCCAAATTCGAAGGACGACACCGATCTGCTTTATTTATCCCCCAAGCGAGAATTTTTACTTTTTTCACACCCCTTATTCCTTCTGCCTTGTGTTTCCTCCCTCCTCCTCCGCCAGGGGCTCGATTACAAAGAATATTCGTTTATTTGTTGGTTTGGGATTCGAACTTCGTAATTTATGCGCTCACTTTGAGAATAACTTAACTGTGTTGTTTCAGTTTATAGATCCTAAGAATTGTTATTTATACATCATTAACAAGGAAATATTTTTATGCTAACTATTAAGGGCAAGTTATAAAAATTATTTATAAGATATGTATATAATTAAAGACCAAAATAAAATTTTGCCGTACGCATGACATGAATAAATTCATTTATTCTGCAAATAATTTATTGATTTCAGTAATAGCATTATTAAAAATTTTAAAAAATACTTGATTCTTTTATTTAATTTTGGAGGAGTGTTTCATAGGAAATTATTCCATTTTATCACATACGATAAATATATTTCAAATATATTATAACCATCAGAATGAGAAAAAAATGCATATTTAGATAATAGATATTTAGACCAATAATTATATTCACATGTGTAAATTGCATTAAATAATAGTGACATAACAATACCATATTTAAGAAGTAATTTAAGAAATGTTCTAACAATTTTTTTTTTCAGAATGAATGCTTATTGACGTGTGTTTATTAATTATTATACTTAATGTGCATAAATAAGCACGAACTGAGAATTATTAAAATAATAAGAAAAGTACGCATTTTATGCTTTTTATTTATTATACAGAGGATATTTTTTTATCTGCGATTTGAGATTCTTTCGTAATTTATGCGTGTAGTTTGAGAACAACTTAACTGAGCTAAGACAGTTGCAGATTGTAGGAAATGTTATTAATTCATGTACGTAATAAATTTAATAAATATAAGCACCAGTTTAATTATGCTTTAAAAATTCGAACTCTCTTCGCTTGTATGATGTGTCTTAGCAGAGACGCATATAAAAGCTTTTGTATAGAGAATATACACACCGGCTAGAACATGAGATACCATATTACCCTTCATGTGCACATCCTTGTACATAAAATAGTGTACTAGATTATTTTCTTTAAATGGGATCTTTGATAAGCCTGAAATCTATACCGTAAACAACCTCAAGCCAGAAACCTCAACTTAGGTTAAGTTAGGTTATATATTAAGATGAAATATTTATGAGCTGTTGGATTTAAGAATATCTTAGTGGCCAACTTCTTATTACAAATTGTCTGTAGTCAAATGATAATCTTTTAGCCAATTATCCACATCTCTTGTCAGGACCGGCTAATTTTTAATTGGGGTTATCAAAAGGCCTGGAGCACCATTAAAGCTGTCTGCATGATGGTACGCAATTGAAGCGCAATCTGGTGCAACTGAAGTAGCACGCAATTGAAACCCAATCTGATGCAACTGAAATGGCGCACAATTGAAGTGCAGTCTGACGCAACTGAGCATCCTGACCATATTTTGTTAGAAATAAAGTAAAACGTAATAATCCCTATAACAGAACATTCTACTGCTAGGGTTTGAACCTCAGCTAAACTAATGCTTAGTTACAACCATTAACTGGAACATTCGTATTTTGGAATCATGCCAATTAGCTATAGAGCTTATTTCTGTTAGTTCTATGGCTAGAAACTGAACAAAAATTTAGATGTTAAAAAAAATCGTGTTACATGTAACTGCAAAAATCGCAAAGTATAAAAGAATTACCCCTGCATTATACTACAGCAATTTTCATTTGATAAGTATGTGTGCTTGCACATGTTGCAGAGACATTAAGTTATTTCGAAGCAGGAGAGATTTGGTCACTTTACTTAACTTGTTCCGCCAAACTAAGTTAATGGCACTACAGGGTTAGGAAGTCATTCTAGTCATTGCTATAAATCTGACGGTTAGGCCACCTTCTTACATTTTACATTAATCTTTAGTTTCTTGGATATAATGAAGCAAGTGAATGAAAATAATTATCTCTAAGATGCCCTTGTTGCAGTAATAGTCTATTCACTGGATATGTGATGTAGTCGGAAGGAAAGAACTGCTGTCGGAGGTGCTCTGTCAGAGGGCAGGAGAGCAGGTAATGTAGTGTGTCCTCGTCTTCCCCGCGAAAACCGCAAGAACAGTTGACGTCCCGTCTGAGGATTCCTCTGTAATACGCTGGGAATTTCCCGTGGTTGGTGCAGGCCTGGAGGAAGAGTCAGTTGCATTTGAGCCTCTTGAGAGTAGGTGAAAAATGAGCAGTTCCTTCACTGGGACTCGAACCACGGACCTCTCGAATACTCGCCGAGTGTGCTGACCTCTACACCACGAAGGCATACTAAGAAGGCGAGAGAAATACCTTATATACTCTTCCTTTTAAAGGGCGACTGGGGATTAGGTTACCCATTCGCCAAATCCGGTGGTGGAAAATCATCATCCACCTTTTTTTTTTTATTTCAGACGCCGCTGTAGAGACATTAGGCTATTTTGAAGCAGGAGAGATAAAAAATGAGGAATGTCCTCGTCGGGACTCAAATCACGTACCTCTCCAATACGCGCCAAGTGTGCTGATCACTACACCACGAAGGCATGCTAAGAAGGCGGGAGAAATACCTTATAAGGTGATATTTCAGGATCGAAAAACTGGATTGTTTATTTAATATGGAAAAGTGAACCCAAAGAGCAAAAATGCTTCGTACCGTACTTAGGCAATACCCTGTGAGCATGATAATTATCATTTTATAAAAACAGTAAACGGTTACTATATAAGGTATTTCTCCTGCCTTCTTTGTATGCCTTCGTGGTGAAGATTGGCACACTGGGCGCGTATTCCAGAGGTCCGTGGTTCGAGTCCTGGCGAAGGAGTTGCTTATTTTTCAACTCTCCTGCTTCGGAATAACCTGATGACTAAATAACAACTGAAGTATCTTAAGACGATAATTACTGCATTCAACAGGCTTTAATTCAAAAACATTCTGAATCTTTCTCGTATCACTATTCGTTCGCAAAATCCCAGATTTAAATTAGAAAAACTCTTTGGAGGAGGGTAAGCATCATCGCTGAATCATTTAGCTGAATTGTTTTATTTCTGGCTGGCATCACCTGAGATTTACCTAATTGCTATTGAACAAGATTTGAGAAGACATTTTATGTAGATATATGCTACAATTTCCCTATGACTAATAAACAGGTAAATAAGTAAAAGAAAAAATCCTCTCAGCAAATTTAGGAAATAACTCGTGTACAACGCATTACAAATAACAAAAAAGAAAAAAAAATAGTCCATATCTGCAGGCAAGACGAAATCTTTTTAAAAATGCTCAAAATTTGAAAAACTAAACTTGAATATACAGTTGAGAAATTGAACGAGACAATTTTTTTGGTAACCTTTTTTATGCTACAAACATTTATTTAGCTATATTTCTCATTTATTAAGCAAAAGATTTGAATTGTTTACAATTTGAAAAGAAATAAAAATATTCTTTAACATGTTTTCAAATCGTAATTTTTTTTTCGCAAAGAAGTTAAAACAGATAAGTTTTCATACTGCAGCAATATAGCTATTTCTAAATATTGAGGGATTACTTAAATCAGGGTTCTTCAAACTCTTCATTCATTAGCCCTTTTCATCATTGATATTTGTTCGTGACCCCTAATATTAAATATACAACAGAGATATAAAAATAAATATTTTCCCATTAATAATTTATTTCTTTGGTAAGCAGTCTGCATAAAAAAGAAGTAAATATAGGATTTATTCAAGAATACAAAAATTAATGAAAGAAAATCACGTGCCAATGTGCTTTATTTTTTGCTGCATAGAAAGTTACTATAACTTGGTGTAATATTTGACACAGCTGCACGTAAAGCATTTTCAGCGTTTCTCAGCATTGAACGATATTTGAATTTAATAAGAGTTCACATAAGTAGGAGATGCTTCAATTGTAGGACATAGAATGGCATTTCAAAAATTGTGGGAAATTCAGTTCTAGCTCTAATCCAGAATTCGGTCAACAAGTTTTGTGAAAACTCAAGTTTAAGTCACTCGACAGCTCAATAAATTCCTTTTGGGGTTTATACGGCGAGCAATCCATCTCATTAATGTCAGTTTTGAAAGTAATTTCTTTAAAAGTCTAAGAAATGTAAGTTCTTCAAATTCAAGTATCTGAATTATACTTTCGCGACCCCAACATTTCGCTTTGCCACCACATTTGATGTCACGTCAATACAGTTTACGAAATGCTGATTTAAATTATGGCAAAGCATTCCAGAACTTACACGTCTAGAGGAAAGATATCTTCGTGGAGAACATCTTTAAAAGGGACTGGCTCGTATTTTCAAGTTACATATAGGGCACATTACGAAAAGTTCCACGTAGCACGATAGTTTGAGGCTGGGTCTAACTGCCAACTGATAAACCCCTGACAGTTTTTAAACATTTAACAGTTTCAGTGTTTAAATTGAGTTTAGATTATTATAACAATCGTTCTTACTTTCCTTTTATTTCTTTTTATCTACATGCGGCGTTATGTCATCATCATTAAAATGTGATGTCTAATGTCACATTAAAATGTGATGTCCATTAAACACGTCTCACGTACGGGTTTGTAATGGAGTGAATACACGCAGCACCGATGATAGTTTGGTAAAATTTATTTTACCAAAAAAAAAAAAAAAATTACAGCTCTAAAACTTTCAATAAATGCTGGTATAGCTCTTCTCAGTATCAGTCAGCAGTTACACACGTTTGCCACTGTAGAGAATTGCCACTTGTACACTTGCCACTCTCTCCATTATATGTGAATAGCTTTAGAGAGGGTCCAAACAAGATATGTTCGAATTTAAGGCCGTTTGAAGAAATGTAAGCAGCTGTTGTTACTGATTTCTTTAAACTGGGAACTTTATTGACGACAGCAGCAGAAACCCTGTCATCAGTTTGCTGTTTGACAATCTTCCTTTCATTTATTGTTGGAAAGCAGAAATTCTATCTTCAATTTGTTGTTCGACAGCAGAAAGTCTTTCTTGAATTTCTCCAACTGTACCTTCAGCCGTCTCTATTTTACCTTCCGTATAACACTCCGAACAGGTATTAATTTGGAAGTGAAACAAAAAAATCAGCTTTATATTTGCAAATTTTCACAAGACTAGTTTGTTGTTGTTTGGCTTCTAAACTGATATCTTAGTTACTCCTCTAGCGCTTTTGTCATTGTCATTCAATCCCACTTCTGACACACCAAAAATTTTTCTGTGCTTAAAGGTTCGTAATGGATTGAATAAAAAAGAAATACAGAAAAGTAAGAACGATTATGTATTCACGGAACTTATGATAGCTTGATAAAATTTATTTTACCAAGAGAAACGCTTTACAATTCTGGAACTTTCACAAAGCTCTTCTCATCACAGAGTACAATCAGTAGTTACACTTAACTACTAAGAACATGAAACACAACGGAACTTAAAAAAATACTCATACAGCTCTTTTCAGTATCGCAGAGTACAATCAGTAGTTACACTTAACTACTAAGAACGTAAAACGAAACACAACGAAACATTTACAAAAATATTCGTACAGCTCTTTTCAGTATCACAGAGTACAATCAGTAATTACACTTAACTACTAATAACGTGAAGCTTAACACAACGGAACTTGAATAAAAATAATCGTACAGCTCTTTTCAGTGTCACAATGTACAATCAGCAGTTACACTTAATTATAAAGAACGTGAAACACAACGGAACTTTCACAAAAATGCTTGTACAGCTCTTTCCAGTATCGCAGAGTATAATCAGTAGTTACACTTATCTGCTAAGAATGTGAAACAAAATACAATGCAAAACGCATCTAAAAGGCAAAGCTCTCAGGGTATCCCAGTACTCTGATAAATTTTTGGAGTATTATCACAATAGTCCCAAATTGTTGCTTTGAACTAACAACTGAGAGTTATGATGCTCTCTCCTATCTTATATAGCTTTCACCCGGTTGCCGAGAAATATCTAGAGCCATCGATTTCTCGAAGTAACTGGAATTTATTCACGGTTATATAGCAGACCAAACTGAAATGTCGCCAAATTTGGAGACAAAAATTAGTCACCAAATTGTCGTGAGCTTGGTGGTATCTAGCACCAATTTAAGGAGAGAGCCTTTTACTCAATGTTAAATAAACCTGCACCTGTAATTTTATTTTTCCGGCAGAGCTTTGTCTTACAATCTACATAAAATACTATAATTTCATTAAACTTGTTTACATTTGTACAAAATTCGTAACAGTATTAGTTGTATGGATATTTGATTAGTCTTCTATTTTATATTCAGCATAATTTAAGATTTTCTTGCATAACAACCGTTTCGTAATATAATCAATTCGTTCAGTCTTTACCAACTTTCGTCTTCCCCCACAAAAAAAAAATAAAATCTTTCCTGCAAACGCCATGCAACAGTAGACTGCTACATTTCGTTTATAAAATAAACAGCAGGAAAATTTTGAAAACTTATCCTGAAGTAAATTGTATGAGTAAATAAACAAGTAAGATATAAAAATGTGCCTTAGGGCTTTATTTCATGAACCGGCATCGCTGCCTAGGCAGTAGCCCGGTATAGCTCTTAACCAGGTAACCAGGCTTATTCCTTATGAAGTCCAGAAGAGCACTAGCCTCTAGACCCTGCAAAGTTTGTGCTTCAAGCATGCGCACTGACAAGCTCCGTTGGCGGTATTGGCTGGTTTCCGCTACACAATATTGGCGATGTATCATCAGATTGGCAAATAAGGATTTGTTGTCTCGCTAAATTTTGTCACGTTGCAGAAGTTAACCCTAAATTAGCAGTTTGTTTATTCAGCGTGATCAGTATGGCTGGGAATTTTTTGTGTTCGGAATGTTCAAAATCTTATTCATTCCGGCGAAATCTACGGAAGCATATTACTAAGTGTCACCCTTCGAAATTAGAGGAATTAGCTCCTACATTAAGAACTCTTCCCAAATTTATATGTGATGAATGTGAGAAAGTTTTTTTAAAACAAAACCTACTTCGTGCACATGAACTTTATTGTTTGTGCAATAAATTAACAGAATATTAATAATATTTTTAATTAATATTCTGTTAATTTATTGCACAATTTGTAAATAATGACTAAAAATTTCATCTTTAAATTGATAAATCATTTCAAAATAAAAATATTTGTTTATATAACATACTGTCAATAAATACTTTTTGCAAGCATTATTTCTTTCCCCATACCTTTAGACAAAATCAAGAAAAGGCTGGTGATTTTAAAGGGAGTAGGGACACTGAGCTAAAATCAAAATTGCTTTAATCTTACTAAACTTGATTTTCATTTGAAGTATTTTGAACGTTTTTAAAGACACTGTAATACTAAGTATCACAATGACATAATAAAATCAGAATTATGATCGTTAAGTTTTTTTCTTTTTAAAATTTTTCAGTTACCTATTTTATATTTAAAATGTGCATTAGAGATATACAATTAACACGATATATATTTTTGTCGATAAATAAATATCATTAGTGTTCTGTATTTGAAAAATGCATGTACATTGTTAAACATCTCATAGGTAAACTGCAAGCAACTAATAAAGTGGTAAGTCCAAAATTTAGATAAATTTTAAGATATTAATGGCTAACAATTATGAAATTCTAAAAATTTCTCAATTTCATTTAGTAATTAGATATGTAAGAAATATTGAATTGTCCAGATACCACTTTTTAATTTGAACTAAAGTTGGTGCATATGAATATTATTTTGGTCAACTTCTATATAAATACATGTTGAAAAACAGACTCAATGTACATAAATGAATGCAAAATGTGCTAGAATTTTGGTTCAGAGGAAAATATTAAGTTTTCATTATGTATATGTATTATATATTTATATTAGGGGGGCATGTTAATGAAAATGCCATCAATTTTAATCATTTGTCAAATCTGAACCCAGTAAGATGCAATTGGAAAATTTTGGATTATTACAGAAAATATAATTTAATTGTCTAGATTTTTGTTCATTACTGAATAGATTAATCTGGTACATATTCATTATGCACCTGCCATGCAATTGTGTGTGTATTTTTCCATTATGTAAGTGCCACACATATGTGTGTACATGTATGAGGAGATGAATGGTTTTGTCTCCAGAAAGTGCTATCATTAGATCTCGAAATGTGTTTGGTTTCCCTTTCATAGGTGTAGAAATGTATCCTAATTTTTAATTGAACAATTTTACCTATAGACTTTAAAATTCTTCCCTTAGATAGGAGAAATTCACCACTGGAGAATCACGACTGAGACTTCATCACTGAGAATTTCATGATTAATGCAATTAATTTCACATGACTGTTAGTTAATAACATCATAATGATTTAAAGTAATGTTTTAATGCATCAGCAACACTTTTATTATACACTTAGTGACACTAGTGTGTCACATTTTACCTTAGTCGAGATTACAGTCACCAATCCAACGAGACATGTTAATTGCAAGGATGAAGATTACATGTCTGGTTTTACATGTATTGCTTTAATTAGATTAGAAAAATATATTAGCTTAGCACATATGCAATAGTAACAAGCATACATAAGTCATTTAACACAATCAAAGAAGAATCATAGATGTAATTCTACAATGGTATCAAATACGCTAGTTCGAAAGTCAGCCAGTAACATGTGACATGAGCGAGGTCACTTCGATGCTTTATCAACAGGGACCCTGTCCAGCCACAAATTCACCTCTAGTGAACAAGAAGGAAAAGCTGGTATTCACAAGTGCATTGTATTAATTCTTATCTTTATATGCTACTGAGTGTAATGAAACTGACTTTTCAGGATCAGTGGTTACTAATTGAAAAAAATATTCAATTGCAATAATTCAACAAATTACAGCAATTTTTTTCTATGTTTGTTGCCTGCATTTGGAATGAATTCAAAACTATAATAATGTAATATGCAGTAGTATTTACTGACAAAGACTTATATTGAGAAAAATTATAATTCTCCCTTAAGATGACTACGTGAATGGTGGTTGTGATTATTTTAGAGGTTTGAAATTCAGTATTATTATTTATTTATGTTCTTCGAAATGCTGATTAGTTTCAGATATGGTCATCTTAGAGAGGTGGTCATTATGATAGGGTTTGTTTATTTTGGATTGAAAAACTAATGAATACAATGATGGTTAAGATGCTGTGATAAATATATGTAAACTGGATAAGGAGGGGAAGTCAAAGTGATCGCACTGTAATAAATAGATTATTTTTTTAATCTGTTGAATGCCATAGTAAATAATTAAAAATATTTTATCTCAAAAAGAGAACAAAGTAAACAGAACATTTCTTAGTTTTATTATTAATCACACTGGTAGTTAACATGTTTACATCAGCCTGGGAAAAAGTTAAAACTTGAGAGTCCTTCCAAACGTGGACCCTATGCAGTTTGAGCTATCCCCTTTCACCATGGCCACTGAACACTGATAGTTCAGTCCAAGGTTCAAATCATGGCAAATGGGCCAGTTACATGCTGTTTTCATTGTTTTCCCTATGTGCAATGTATATATGAGTCAGTTTTCCCTTAGAAAGTCCTTCACTGCATCCTCCCTTTAGGCAGATAGCTCTTGAGTGCTTTGCCTAATATTAAAAGGGGGAGACAAACTTTCATGTGAAAACCTGACTGCATGCAACTTCAAAGATAAAATAAAATTCCTTTTAATGCTTTTGAATGTTAGGCGAAAACATACTTCAAAGTGCTAATTGTTAAAAACAAGCGTAGTTCCTGTGATTATTTCCCATTTCATCCTGTGGTAAAAATAGTGCTGATTCATCCACTGCTATCCTATTGAGATAATAATTCCTATTGAGAGAATCGTTCTCGATTCATACACTGTACCCTCACCCCCTCATCAGTGGCTCCTACTAATGGAAAGCTGAATCTTTCTCTATTCATTCCATTTTCAAAAAGATATTGAGAGTCATTGAAGTGTTGAAACAAGAAGGAACATTATATGATAAATGGTCATTGGTTTAATAATCTTATCAATATGTTAATTGTTATGAAATAATTTTAGAACTATGGGAGAGCTATACACTGGCAATGAAATGCAATTCTGTTTTAAATCACATGTGATTATCTTGAATTTTCCTTTTTATATTTTCATGCATATGTGTTTAAAATGTAATCATGAAACCTGCATTTATTAAACAAAATGTAACCATATAGTGCCTATATTTTAAGGAAAATCATAAATGTTAAAAAGAATTTTAAAAAATAAAAAAGGAAAATAAACACATTTGCTGAGAAACTTACTGCAGTAGAATTTCATTTACGATTTCCGAAGATGACAAAATACAAGAAACAAAACCATACCTATATTCCTAATACAGTCAAATACCTGAAATCCGCACTACCTCTCAAAATGTAAACAATCAATTTATGGGTTTGGGAAGCTGCAATA
>KK117163.1:50527-64528 GCA_000611955.2 Stegodyphus mimosarum
AAAAAAAAAAAAAAAAAAAACACGATTTACTCATTTCATATTCGTTAACTGAAAGCCTGTGGGGAAAACTTTCAGCAGATACCCCTAAAGTTTTAAAAAAACCTCCATCAAAAAATTTTTGAAGTATGTAAAAAATATGAAATATTTTATGCTTTATTAATATCCCTTATTTTTATACATCTTTATTGTATATGTCCTTAATGCTTTTAAATATCCCTGTAATCACTAATATAAATGAATAATACAATAAATATATATAATAATAAATTGTTATAGTGATATTATTGTAATAACGCATATAATAATTTAATGTATCTAATATGCCTATTTATTTTGCACTTTTACTCTAAATATATGATTTATCTTTTCTGTCCTAAAATCTGCAAAATTCTAAAATCCACACAACCTCTGGTCCTAAGCATTGCGGATTTCTGGACTTCTACTGTATAGCTAAGTTAAAACGTTTGTGGCAAATGTACTGCAGTTCAAAAAATTTTAAACAATACTTAATCACCAGTCTGAGATTACATTTTTGTTGTAGACCTATCATAAATATATCAATCATGTGTAATTTCGGAGTCGACATACATCATCATGTGTTTCCCGTCAGCTTCTTGCCGATCACTGAAGCTCAGGGCTTCCATTTTCCCCATACACACACGACTGTCTCAATTGGAGAAACTTTATCTTTGGACTTTTTACATATGCCAGGACCCTAAGGGGACTCTCAGGATTCTGGAAAGAGCAGGAATAGACTATCTCCCACTGCATGCCAGAATAACCAACAAAGTACAAAAGTTTATCATATGTAATGAAAAATATAGAGAAAACATTTAAACTTATATTACTTTTAAATTTCTTTTAGAATTTATAGCCATTTTTAAAATTGATACTGATTAATTTTTAAAATTGGATTAAATAATTCCATTACCTATTTGAAATAATTATAGTGATCTATCTAAATGACACTTCTCAAAAAGACGTACTATTTTTGAGAATATAAGCATTGGTACTGAGCATCACCTCTCTAATACCACCACATTCAGAAATCCAAAATTCTGTATTTGAAATCATTGAGTTTTTAATCAAAAATTCATTAAAGTTTTACAAAATATGAAATAGACAATAAAACAAATTCCAATTCCAGGGCCATGTTCAGTTGGAGGACTACATGATTCAAAATTTTATCACTCTAGGTACCATTGTTTTTTCACAATGTCAGAAACATGTACATCCATGCAGATTCTTCATTATTTAATTTCTTAAATATAATACAAATATGATAATATTTGATGGCAACAATTTGAAATGTGATACAGCTGTTTATAGTTATTTGATGCAAAATGCTGTTCTGAGACGAATAGCCTTCTGGGCTAAAAAAAAAGACAATGAAATAAAATCAAAAGTGAATTCATGTATACATATTTGGAACATATGCAAAATTCATTATTTTGTCAACAGTAAATTGTATAAAAGAAATATTGGAACTTTTCTGGACCAGATGTAGAAATACATGTGTGTGTATATATGCATCTATTTCTGAATCCGATCCTTAGAATAGAAGAATACCAAAATATTTAATAAATACTATTAGGAATCAAAGCTAAACTAGGCCTGGAAATCTGTGCTAAACTGTTTTAATTGACGAATGCAGATGTTCATGGTATCAGTAATTTTCCAAGAAGTTAATGAAACAGGTAAGAGGAAATTGGAGAGCGAAGGCAACGGACAAATCAGCACTATTTTGAGCTGAAGATGAATCAGAGAAGGATAAAAATGGCACCAAACCAGTCCACTGGCTCCCAATGGGGTTGATAACTGATTCCCCGGGGGGGTCAATGAAATTATGAAGAGTACAAATGATGATTAAGGGGTTGATAGTTGAATATGCACTGGCAATTGATCAGCATAATTGAAATCCTATCCGCTAAAAAAATTATTAATAAAGCTGATAAACATTTATTGATAAAAAGCTATATTGTGTAATATGGAAGAAATCCTGCAAAACAAATACAGTACAAAGTCTGAGATCTGGACCTCAAAGCCACCAACTTTTTTTAGGATATTTTTTGTATGCTTTATGGATGCACATTTTATTCCCCCATCATAAAACATGTGGAGAATACAGATTCTTAATTTCACTTCAGCATTAAATATACCTCGTTATTGAAGAAACAATCATTTTAGCATAAATTTATGTGATTAATAATTTGGCTCCGTAGTTGTGTATCTGCTTGGCATACATCACAAACTGAAACAATCTACATAGAAACATCGTTTACATCTATGAATATTTTACACTTCTGACCCAACATTGCGAATCATTATGTATTAAATTTTGCTTTCACTGCTGCATGTTTATTAACACATGACAGCTTGAGTAATGACTCATGCAGTGATACCTAAACAATTTTTTTATATCGGTAACTGAATAATAAAGAGTATAGTAATCTTTTATGTTGGCATTATGCTTGGTGATGATTACAGATTTAAGTTAAATGCACTAAGAAATGTTGAAATTTGGTTATTATAAACAACTTTATTTTTTATCAGGGTAGCATACACTAAGCACCTAAGCACACACTCTCAATATTTGCCTTTGGTGTGTCCCTGTAACTATCCAAAAGTTCTGAAAACACTACCTCAGTCACTAGATTTAAACCCAATAGAACATATTTGGAGAGAATTTGAGGTTACAATATGAAAACACAGCCTTAAGACAAACGCCAAAATAAAAATAGGAAAAAAGGAGGAATAGATATTACCAAAAAAATTGGATAACTCTGTGCCTAGATGTTTGAAAGCTGTCATAAATACTGCAAGATTTCCTGCAAAATATTAACTGGCAGGAATACTACTAATATGTGCAGGTTTCTTTAAAATGTACAAAGAGTCGTGTAAAGTAACTTTTCTTTTTGATTTTACAAAATAAAAAAGTTTCACTGAATTCATAAAATAATAAATGTGGTTTTGCTGAGAGAAATTTACAAAATATTATTAAGAATGCTCATCCTCAAATCTTAATTTTTATTAATGAACAAAGTAATATTTGATTGAAACTCATAACTGTGTGAACACTTTTAAGAGCCACTGTATAGAATACAATATATACTCATAAAAAAAAAAAAAAATAGAATGCCTAGCAAAAAACTCTCAAATACATTATAAATAGTCACTACCTGACTATGCTTCTACAAAATATTATATTGTTTTTCGGTATACATAGGGCACAGGCTCAGGTTAGGCATTAAATTTGAGGAAAATATCTAGTTAACCAAAGATTATGTTTCGACTGGCGAATTAATAATAGTTCAAGGTTGAATGGCTTGTAACATAACACTTAAGTGTATTATTTGTTATAGTTTTAAAATAACAAGTGCGAGTGCATTTTGATTAATAATAATAAATTAAAATATTTCCCTATTTTAGAAAAATAAAGTGTTCAGAAAGAGAGAATGTTTTGAAAACACAAATATTTTATTGATTTACTGCACGTATAATCATCTATAATATATTTTATCAGAGAAATCAATAAATGAAATAATACGGTTAAGTTAATCGATCACCTTACATAATCCTAAGCATTAATTTAAAACAATTCAAACACATCAGTACGAGTGGAAAAAATGAATAACATTTATTTCCCCACACGCTTTTAGTCGCCATTAAAAAAATTCTCGTATGTATGAGCACTGCTTGGAGCACAAACTTTGCAGGTTTCGTATGTGCCATGCGTATGTGAAATCTGAATTCATCGCCAAGCGTCGAAGGTTACCATGCTGAAAATATGCCTACTGCGCATGCTTGAAGCACAAACTTTGCAGGGTCTAGAGGCTAGTCAGAAGAGCTGACTTTGCAGTTAGAAACCTCCAAGAATTAATACCACAAATCGAAGAATGGTGTAAACTTTGGGCAATTGAGATCAATGCCTCAAAGTCACAATTATTACTGATTCGCCGAAAATATGCACGACGCATCTGCAATGAAAAACTCCGTCTTTTCAACGAGGAAGTTCCCGTTGTCCAAAAGGCTACATATCTTGGTGTAGTATTTAATAGCGAATTAAAATGGAATGATCACATTACTAAAGTAAAGACCAAAACCTTTGGAGTAATAAACAGTCTTATCCCGATACTAGGGAAAAATCAGATCTCGATCTTTACATCAAAAGACATATCTATACGGCCGTCATACGACCCATCCTTACATATGCCTCGCCTGCATCGGCAGCATATACAAAAAAGGATTTATATAAATTGCAGGTCATCCAGAACAAGGTCTTGCGAATAATAACAAATGCACATTTTTATGTAACAAATCAGACCTTGCACAGAGATTTGAAAATTGATACTGTGGAGACTTTCCTGAATAAAGTAAATGAGACCTTCTTTAAAACGTCGGTTGATTGCCGCATCTCATTCATTTCGATATATGATTTTAGTAGATGATAAAGAATTGCGCCCCTATGCAGCCCACCTCATCAGGAATCAAAATTTTCCTACGTAAGCCGTTTACGCACGCAATGACATTTACTTACTGTTTATTTTGCATTGTGTTTATATGTATATATTTTAATTAATTATATTACCTGCCTGTATGATTATATGTATTCTCATATTTTTCCAGCTAGTTTGGATTAATTTTGCTTTAAATAAAAGCATCTTGATTTATTTCTACTGCCATTGATTTCCTTGCACCTACCTGTTACGCAAACACGCACGTCTTTGCTCAACTACCTCTCCTTCGCGGTTTTGTTTCTTTGTGATGTGTAAACCCCCCTACGTGACTACGACCTCCTCCACAAGCATATCCTGTATTTCACTGTCATGGCGCCAAAGGACGCTATCTCATCGAGCCGGATAAGCTTCCTTCTATTATAGAGGCATCCCGGCAATAACGGTACCGACCGACCGAATTATTCCTTCTGGTTCCTGTTCCTTTTGCTCTGTGGTGTGCCGTTTCCAGCCCCTATTGGAAGACGATATTGCGAGGCGTGCAGTCCGATGATAAGTACCGTGGTTCCAGTCTACAAGATGATTTTTCCTGGATTCTCAAAAGAGGCTACGATGTGAGCGACTGCCGTGGCCTGTATCCTGTCTTCATGAAGGCGGCATCTTCAGCACAAGCACAATTAGCGGCGATGATTTTCCAATCTGTGACTCCTCGTGTGTAATTACAGTGAACGGCGTTTTGCCGGTTCAAGTGCTCTCAAGGATTTAATTTTCCAGGTGCCTTCTTGACCATAAAGCATGGACTTATTAATAGTGTAGCGAATTTCATTAAAACCGCAAATTTCTGTTTAGTGATAAGTTTTTCGCGTATTGAATGCCAGTATTTGGAGATCAGGTAAAATATTTGTTGTGTTTTTATTTTTATATATTGTTAATAAATTGGTTAAGTTTAAAACTTTTGTCTTCAATGTCTGCACAACACATAACCTTAGGGAGCTTCTATTGCTACTTTTGCTAAATGTTCAATTTTACAACTTTAAACTTTGATAATGCATCATTGGGTTATGGGCCCAGCCCATGAGTTTAAAATCATCATTGGGTTATGGGCCTTTTGAAGTTTAAAATTAATTTTGGACTTAATAGACTGGGGGGGCGGTTTTTGTTGAAATTCAAATATGCCTACTGTTAATGTTATGCATAGTATTGCCAAACTTAATGCATCTAACTATTTTACATGGTCTAAAGACATGAAGTTTGTCTTAAATGAGAAAAATGCATGGCTTTTGGTTAAAGGTGTTGGAAAATGTCCTGATTTAAATGATGTTAGGGGTATTACAAAAAAATTTTTGCCCACTATCAAAATAGAAATCGTTTAGCATTATCATTAATTTATATGAATGTAAGCCCTGAATATAGAAAATTAATATATGAAATTGATGATCCGGTAATTGCATGGAATATGCTTGCCAAATATTTTCAGCCAGATTATCGATCTAGACATATGTCCTTGTTTTCAGAGTTCTTAAATTGTAAAATTAAGCCAAATGAAAGTATTAGATTCTTTTCTTCTAGATTAAAACGGATAACTGAACAATTGGCTGATATTAATCAGGCTGTAAGAGATGTATATATATGTTTTCAGTTTCTTAGGTTTCTTCCAGAAAAATATAATCAGGTAGTTCAGAACGTTTTGAGGTGGCCAGATGAAAAGTTCATATTTAAAAATGTTGAACTGGAAATACTAGTAGAGGAAACGCGTCTTAATTTAAGGGAGAAAGATAGGGAAAATTCCAATAAGACTATGGAAGTTCAAAGTACTCACTTTGAACCTAAATTTAAGCAGATTAAAGGCTTCATGTGTTATAAATGTGGCTGTCCAGGTCATATTCAAAAGTACTGTAGCAGGAAAGGTAATTTTTCCAGATCACCCTCGCCTGCTTCTTCTGTTTTCTCAGCTGTATCTAGTAGTAATAAAACATCCCCTAAGTGTAAGAATAAACCCAATTTGTGTAAAGGTAAAAATAATTCCCATGCTCAGTCCTATTTTATAGCTCAAGCTAATGTTAACAACTTGGAGGAAAATGATGATAGTTGGATTTTTGATATCTGGACCTAAGGTGGATATCAATGGAGCGAGATTTTATATTAAAAATGGGCAAATTAAAGTTCCTAATGATGAAAATGAAACTGTGTTCAAGGCTAAATTGGTAGGAAGTAACTATCATGTATTCTCGAAAATAGCGAAAAAGGGGGGCAATCTGTGAAATTTGAGGCATCCATAGTTCAGCATAACAATAGTGAATTATGGCATGGTCGGTTTGGTCATATAAATTATGGTGCTATTGTCAGGACTAGTAAGAGATATTCAGTTCGAGGTCTTCCTATGTTAAAGAACTCACTTAATTTGTTTTGTGAATATTGCCAAATCAAGCAAAGACGAATCTCTTATAGACCTTTAGAAGGTATTCAAGTGAAGAGACCGCTTGAAAGGGTTTTTTTCTGATGTATGGGGACCTATTAACGTCCCAGGTAGGAATAGTGAACGTTATTTCGTTTCCTTTATCGACGAATATTCTCGTTATGTGGTAGTGTACCCCATTGTAGAGAAAAGTCAGGTGATTGAAGTATTTGAAAGGCACATAGCACGTGTTGAAAGATCTGTGAACCTTAAGTTGAAATACTTTAGGACTGATAACAGACGAGAATATGACAATGAACAATTCAGGTCTTATTGTAATAAAAATGGAGTAAAGCACGAATTTACAGATATATATACTCCGGAACAAAATGGAGTTTGTGAGAGATTCAATCAGACAGCTCTCAACAATGTACGTGCAATTTTACGTGATAGTGGAATGAGTCCTGAATTTTGGTCAGATGCAGTGATGTATTTTGCATATTCATTTAACAGAATTTGTCATAAGGGTCAAGATAGAAACCCATTTGAATTGTATACTAAGCGGAAACCATCAATGCGTCACCTTAAGGCATTTGGAACGATTGCCTGCGTGGGAATTCCGAAGGCTAAAAGAAATTCTAAGCTTGATACAAAGGCAACGAAAGGGAAATAGAGGAAAGAATTGATACCAGTGTACCTTCTTCTGTACCCAGCACTGACACTCAATCTACATTGAGACAGGAAACTTGGCTTCGTAAACCTATTGCAAGGCCTTAAGACTCGTACGGATGTGTACTATTTTGAGAGGGGGTCTAATCAAAGACTACGATCACCAAATGATGTAGAAAAGTATTGCACTGAGCATAATATTCAGTATGATCCTACCTTGTTTGATTTCAAGGGAAGCATACTTATAGTGGTGAAATCGACCCAACTGGCACTCCTTCAACGTCATATACCCAAGATAGCTGACTAGAGGTTTCAGTTCCAAACACTTATAACCAGGCAATGAAATCCATAGAAAAGAATTAAAGGATAGAGGCGATGGGAGAGGAAATGGCCAACATGCGAAAGCATAAGGTATGGCATCTTGTTCCACTTCCTAAACACAAGACTCCACTAAGTTGCAGGTGGATTTTCAACATTAAACGTGACGAATTTGGAAACATTGTTCGTTTTAAAGCTCGTTTAGTGGCTGAGGGTTATCGGCAAATTAAATACGATACCTATGATGAAACCTACTCACCTGTAGTCAACTTTTCAGTAATGAGGCTCTGTTTTCTCTCTTAGTTGCACACCTTGGATGGGCAAATATACAATGCGACGTAAAAAGTGCCTATCTGTACTCTCCTTTATCTGAGGAAATTTACATGTCCCAACCTCAGGGTTTTGTAGAGCAAGATAAAGAAACTTTTGTGTCTCGTTTAGATAGAGTCTTGTATGGTCTGCATCAGAGTGGGCGATTATGGTACTACGAGTTGGATGGAACACTATGTAACCTAGGGTTTACCAAGTCTGAGTGGTGTAATTGTGTCTATCGGTTCAAAGATTTTGTCATTCTGTTGGTTTATGTTGATGATATTGTTGTGTTTGGAAAAAGTGAAGTTCAGGCTAAAAGGATGTTAAAAGTCCTGAATTCACATTTTGATTTGAAAATTTTTGGTAAAACAAAAAGGCTTTTGGGTGTGGAATTTGAATATGAGAACAATAGTGTCCTGATTCACCGGCAATTATATACAGAAGACATAGTTGATCGATTCAAGTCTTTTAAAATACAAATTACTTCCCTTCCAATAGTTAAAGGTGTGAAATACTCAAAGTCCCAGTACACAAGAAGAAACGACTGAGATGTTGAATTATCCTTATAGAAATGTTTTAGGATGCCTCTCGTTTCTTTGCAATCGTATTCGTCCGGATGTAGCCTATGCTGTTAATATATTTTCTCAGTTTCAAAGCAATCCTTGTAAGTTTCACTGGGAAGGATTACTTAAACTTTTAGGATACGTTTCCAATACCAGACATCACAAACTTGAACTGGTATGCAAGGAACTGAAGCTCAATATGTATTCAGATTCGGATTTTGCTTCAAGCAGGGATGATATGGTGTCTATTGGTGGACAAATAGCTTTGTTGGGAGAATCAGCTGTATCTTGGCGTACATTTAAAGAAAGAGGAGTGAGTTTGTCTACTATGGAGGCTGAATTTATAATTATGACTGAATCAGCAAAAGAATTAGTTTGGTTTAAAAACATTTTGGATGAAAACATTCAGTTAAAGATTGCAAGTAATTATGTTTCAAAACCTATATTGTTTGCGGATAACATGGCTGCTATATGTTTTACAAAATCACCCATTGAAAACTCAAGGACAAAACATATAGATGTAAAACTATTCTTCATTCGTGCTCTATTGAACAGGGAAATTTTAGATCTAAAATATGTTCCAAGTAAAGATAATCTGGCTGATCCCATGACAAAACCGTTGACTAAACATAACTTGATAAGATTTTGTGGAGCAATTTTCTTGTGAAACTTGTTTTTGTGTGTATTTAACTTTAAATTAAGAGTTTTGTTTAGTTGAAAATAATATATTGTAAGCCATATTATGATGAGTATTAGATAATGTAAAACTGTATAGTGTAGAATGTTGTGTGAATGACCAGGGCCCTGGGTAAATGTATTGAATGTATGATCATACATATGTCTTTGTATTGTTTTGTAACATGTTGGACTTTCTTATTATGATAAAATTTTGAAAAATGGGATAAGATGTCCCCAAAGGAAATTTTTTTTTTCCTTAAAAATTTCTGAATTGAATGGAGTTGTGATATTTAGTTATTCTTGTTTTGAATTTTGTAAAAATACTGGCGTTCAGTTTTATTTCAGGTCGGAGGTGATGATGTGGGGGGCATTTGTTGGAAAATATGACCTATTGTAACCCTTTTTCTGCATCATCTCTTCTCCTTGAAATATTTCTAACTTTTACATGAGGCTTAGTTCTTATTTTAAAGGGATATAGTAGTTACTTCGTTTCTCATTGCCACTGTTTGTATTAAGAACGGACTGTCCCAGCCTAATTAAGATGCAAAAACGAAACTTGAAGTTACATCTTCTGGAAAGCCGAGTCGTGCCGATAGCTGATTGGTTGCCGTGAGATGACGTCATGTCTACTTCAGGTATAAGTATCTCGCGTCGGTCTGGCTTATTCATTCTCAGTGAAGCGAAAATGGCTGCAATTGTGTACGTGTTAGGCTTACTGCAAGGTGTGTGTGATTTCGCGGATATTATATTTGGCGGAGAATGGAGTGATATGTTAAATAAGGAAACGTTGCATAACTCTGACTATATAATGGCATTATCTTTTTTCGAAAAAATTACATCGTCGATGCAATCGTTTAAATTTTGTAATACTCAAGTTCTGCATCTGAATGCTGCGGAAGAACGCAAGAGAGAACAACTCGCTTTCTACCACAAGCAAGTTAGCCTGCTTGAAGGACTTATGGAAATAATCAAAGGTAAGTGCGCTTCTTTTGGGGCAAATAATCCTCTGTGTGCTAATTTAAGTACAGTTGATGTAACAAGTGAAGTTCTGTTACTCGCTGCTAAAGCGTGAGATATATGTAACAGTGATAAAAATGCTAATAATGATAAAAATGTTTGTAATGCAAATATTACTAAAATATGAATGATGATATTGAAATTATATGTGAAAAAAATGAAAAGGTAAAATCTCGGCCGAGAGGCTCAGTTAAAAAATCTAAACGGCAAGTTCAACATGATGAGGATGGATTTATTTTACCGCGAAATGTGGCCCGTCCAAGTAATATAATTAAATGTAATGTAGAAATTCCAGTGCAAAATAAATTTGATAGTTTAACTGGAGGTAAAATTGATAATAATGTTGATAAAAATGAAAGTGTAAATGGTAGTGGTAACAATGATGATAATTCTAACAATGTAGGTATGGCCGAGGTAGAGGTTCAATTACCTCGTGTAAAACCAATTATGGCGAAACCGCCAATTAAATATTCTGATTTTCTTAAAAAATTGCGTGCTGAAACTGAGTTAAACTTCGCAGGGCGAGTCTCTGGGGAGTTCTTGAAAATATTTCCCAACACCACTGAAGATCATCGCGGAATTACCCGCTATTTAGATGAAAACGAAATTGAACACTATTTAATTACGAATAAAAATGAAAGACCAGTGAAAGTTGTTATCCGTGTACTTCCCATCGACTGCCCTGTCGATGATATTTCTGATGAGCTTAAGAACTTGGGTTTCCAAGTACGAAAAATTTAACAAATGCACCGTTTAAGATCAAAAGCTTCTAAGCCACTATTCCAAGTGCAGCTAGAAAATATTCCAGGTGTTGAAAAAATCTATGAAGTAAAATTTATGTTTTATTTTTATGTGGAAATTGTGAAATATAAGGTTAAGGGACGTGTTGTGCTGTGTCACAACTGCCAACACTTCCACCATTCATCTGAGCTCTGTAAATTACAGCCTCTCTGTGTAAAGTGTGCCGGCCCGCACAAAACCAGACTGTATATCTAAACGGGTCAGATTACGGGAGATAAAGGGTGCAGATAACCCTATTAATAAACTTTTCGTTTTATTTAATATTTTTGAAGAGATATGCATGGAATCTAACTGTAAATAATGAATAATTCCTTCTTGTATTATAATGTATGTATATTTCTAATCAGTTACTCTGCATTGCATAAAATGCCTCATGCATAGCATTGATTCCCTGCTGCACTTGGACCTTTTTAATTTTTGTATTATTTTACCATGTATTCTAATATTACTATTATTGTGCTAACCCCAATTGAGTGCACTTCTTATGTTTCTATACATGTATGTTTATTTGTTTCCAGCTCGTTCAGCTTTCTTGTCAACTTAGGCGAATCTCTCTAGTAGGTTATTATCCTATCTTGAACGCTAGGGAACTTCGTTCCTAATCACTTTTACAATTACTAGTACAGGGTTCGTACGGTCCTTAATTTCGCCCAAAATCAGTAGAAGGTCCTTAATTTTAATCATCTAAAATTTCGGTACATTTTTACGACTGTCATGTCATTTCAAGTGCAAATTAGCATTTTCGAGGAATATTTTTGGTAATTCACTGACAAATATAGTTATTGTTTGAATTGTTTCCTATTTCTAATATAAACGGTGCTATACTCGAGTTTCTAGGCAAGAAATGAAACATAGGATTTCGAAATTGTTTCTTTTTTCTAATAAGGAGCTCTTGCACAACTTTTCCTTTTTGGGGATGTGAATTCTTTTATTAAACGGTTCTAAATTTGGCTACTTATCAACATTTTGGCGATTTTAAGATAAATTTCTATACAAAATTTTTAATTCGGAGATCTGTGAATTTTTCAACACTTTTCTTCAGAACATTGTGACATTAATAAATTTCTTTAAAATAATGGTAATATATCGAAGTTATATTTAAGAACTAACATTGAAATAAAACATTTTTATTTTTCCCTGTTAAATTATAAAGTGATATTTCTTTTCATTTTGGCAACTTATTATTGCAATATTTTGAATCCGAAAATAAACAAGCTAATAAATGCTAAAAAGCATAATTTACAAAAACAAAATAGCTGTGTAATTATTTTAAAACGTCTTCTTTTTTATTTTTTCATGGTAAGAGTTTTCCCCATGTAATTGTCTCAGAATATTCAGAACTTTCAGAATGTGCATCCGTTTTCACTACAAAATTTATATTTGTGTGTGTGCGAATTTTTTTTCGAATACTTCTGACTTTTCGCTGTTGCAGAATTGGTAGTGGTAGTCTTTCTTTTGGATTTTAGACATTGCACCTTGGAAAGTTTAGAAGGATATGAATGCAAGATTTATAGATCTAAGATTCTTCATAGTATTAACTCGTAATGGATGTATTTTACAGAATGTCAGTGAGGAATTGCTTACTCTTTGGAGAATTTTTGGGAGAACAATGAAAACCTAATATTTGAATGTTTTACGTCTGATCCTAGAAATCTTTTTCTTAACATGATTATCCCCCCCGTTTTTGTTCTTCTCCTAAGCAGAAGCATGGAAAATGCCAATAATGTTGGCACATGGATACGTATCTACAGAAAGGAATTTTCTTTTAAAAAAGAATTGAAAACTAGCAACTTAAAAGATTATCATATGTATTTTATATATCTCGATGCATGACACTCAGGGCTGGCGTTAGGCATTTTTGTACTTGATGCAGTCTCTGTGGGTCCTAAATTCTGCTCCCAGTGCCTGTTCTAAATTCTAAGTTTTGCTATTTCTGGTACAGCTTGAGTATAGGACCCCATTGGCGATTTTTTGGCTTGGCGCACTTTTCGGACTGTATTTTTCTGGTAACCCAGCGAATTCTAGTATACTCCATTTCGGCAACCCTGTCTGTATTTTCACTAAGTCTTGCAAGGAGCAAAATACTGATGTATTCAACAAATTTCTAGAAATTGTAAGGGACATAAACTGGGCAGAGTATAGGATTTCTTTGTAAATTTACCATGATTTTGTAAACTTTACTAAATTTCTAGCATTTCTTTACTTTATTTTTAATGTAAGCATGTATTCTGAACTTCTGTTTTCAGTTTTACAACTTAAAACTTACATTTTCAATATTACTACTTGAAATATGCCTCCATGTACTTGTGTATTTTCAAACTTTTCTTTCTTTTTAATTTAAACATGCATTCTTAACTCCTATTTTCATGTTTTTAATTTAAACATGTATTCTGAACTCCTATTTTCAGTTTTACAGCTTAAAATTTGTATTTTTCATATGACTGCTAAAAATATGCCTCCACTTATTTATTTATTTTCAGTATTACTATTTAAATATACGTTCTAAATTTGTGTTTAAAATTTTTCTTGTTAAAATGTGCATTCTAACTTCTATTTTCAATTTTAACTGCTTTTCTAAGGCTAAACTTGTATTTTCAATATTACTATTTAAAATATGCCTCCACTTATGTACTTTAAAATTTGCTGTTTAAACATATATTCTAAATTTTTTTTCTCGTTAAAACGTGCTTTCTAACTTGTGTTTTCAATTTTAACTGCTTTTTCATGGCTTGGCGACATTTTTCGCTCGCCAGTCCAAAAAATCGCCAATGGGGTCCTATACTCAAGCTGTTCC
>KK117164.1:0-28844 GCA_000611955.2 Stegodyphus mimosarum
TATGCCAATCCAATATAAGGGAATCAGACCTCACATTTGGCAGACTGAGCATTTTAAGCTCCATTTTAAGCTTGTCGCGAGTTCTAGTATTATTGATTGCGTACGGAAAGATTGCGGACATTGTGAACAGTGGTGAAATTGTTAAAAGTATAGCGTAGCTAGTGCTTGTTTGGGTTATTCGTAAAATATTTCAACCCCAAAATGTCTACTAAAAAACGTAAAGTTGATTCAGAATGCCGTGCTTTTAATGATGAATGGACCTAGAAATATTTTTTACAGTTGTAAAAGATAAACCAGTGTGTCTCATCTGCAATGAAGCTGTAGCAGTCTTCAAAGAATATAACATCATTATCGAAAGTGAGTTTCCCGAATTTAATATCTCACGCCCAGCAAATCAGTGCTATGTTTGCTTCATCTTATATATGTGAACAAGTGTTTTCAACAATGAACCTTAGAAAGAATTATTTAAGAAGTAGAGTGACAGATAAGCAGTTAGCCTCGCTCCTTAGAATCAGTACATCTCACTTCGAACCTCAATATAAGAAACTTTTAAAAATGAAAGTGCAATTTCATTCTTCTCATTAACATATTTAAATTGTAATACTTGTATATGTTTTTAAAATTTTAGAAAAATTTACCTTAGCCCGCCGAACATTTTTTTTGCGATTTTTGGCCCGCGAACGAAAACGTTTGCCCATCCCTGTTCTATACAGTAGTAATAACCAAATGGTGAAAGTAGGCTTCAGCACTAACGCCACTCATTCCAACAAAATCATTAAAAAGTTGCTGCGAATGCATTTTAACACCATTTTGTATCTTACATTTCATTAATACACAAATTTTAATCCCATACATAAATCAAAAAGGAAACAAACCAAAAATATACGTACCTTGTAATTATCGAATACACAACCGGCTATCCGTTAACAGATTCAAACAGCCACCATTAAACTTTCTAAAGACGGAATCACGGGAAGACCAGGCATGCGCTGAATGCTTCGGTTTGATTGGCTACGAAGTATTCCTTAAAAATAGTGAAACGTTTACCTAGTTGGATCGTTTCACCAAATATCAGTGAAACGTAAAATCAAGTGAACCATGTTTTGGTACTACCTTTGATTTTGAACCATTAAATGGTGTAACGTTGGACTAAAATTTTTTACAGTGTAAGCTTCGCAACAACAAAGATAACGCCTTCCTTTATTGCGAATTAAATCATGCTTAATCCATTCTGCAATTTATTCGACGAAATAAGTGTTTAAGATTTGCTTCGCAATTTTTAATACAGATATTTTGAGTTTTTATGTATTTTTGCCTTGTCGCGAAGTGAGAACTAAGTTAAACGAATGAGAAATACTGAATCGCCTGTGGAAAACTGTTTCTTTTCCTTTCTTTTTTTGTTTGTTTGTTAAATTTCTTTTATAGATATTTTTAGATTTATTATAGTATTTGAATAGAACATGTGGCAACGATTAGATAAGATATACGTAATTTTTATGCATTCTGATTATAAAATGGATGAGATGTAACGCTGTTAAGTGAAGCTAGAGCCAGAGTGCCGTTGTGGTAAACAAATATAGTGGATTTTAAACACTGCCTTTATTCTATTGTGGTTTATGCGCTATCGACAAATAAATTTAATTCAATCCAATAAAATTTAAATGAAATGCAAAATGTGTATAATTTAATATTCCGTTCAAGGAAGTCATGTGGTGTACACATCAGATTTTTTCAAAGGATTAGCAAATAAATTTTTTCCAATATCAGTATTCAAAACGTCAGCTAAGAAAACAGAAGATATTCATGGCGCATATTAAAAAGAACCCAGATTACTAATTGCTTTCATGGCCTCTGCAAGACGAACATTTTGTGACATAATTTATTGAGCAGCAACGTGGCACTTAATTGCCTTTTTTGTTCTTTCAGCACGATCGAATTTTGAACGTGTTATCACTACCTTGTACTAAAATATGATGTCGCAATTCGAAACCGTAGACACTTTTTGAAATATAAATGATTCAGCAACGATTGTCTTTCATCTTTATGCAATAAATCAAACAATGTTATGAATGTTTAAGAAAATGTAAAGATAACGTTCGTCGCTTTACCGAATTTGTTGTGTTAACAAACATGAAAAAATCGTTAAAGGTAAATGAATTAAAATTAAATTTTTGGCAAATGCATCAAAAAGCTTGGCTTGTCATTACGCTTTCGACTACGACAATTTTAACCATAATGACACATTCTAATAAGAATATCTCAGTAAAAATATTCGAAATGTAAACTTTTATACCGAACCTCCAAGAAAAAATTCTTTTTAGTAAATTGTCTACTTGCTTAATCTTACTAAATCTTATAGGAAAAAATTGTTTTAAAGATTCCTTATTTCTGCAAAGCATCGAATTATGGTTACGGATGACAGCACCATTTTAATTTTGATACTAATTAGAGCATTTCATTCCTTTCTGAATAATCTGTCTATAGCAGTAATAGATTTGTTTGTTGGCTTGGTTAACTCAAATACAGCGTAGACATATTTTTAAATCTGCATAGCCTTTTACTTCCTTGAACGAAGTAAAGGAAGCATTGTAATCACGAAATATTCCGGATAGCATATTTCAACGAAAATATCCATTTTGACCGCTATCGAATGCAATTTAACGATGTTTTTGCGTGACACCTGTACCTAAGGACAGAATAAAGGACTCTTTTTCTCCAAACGAATTATAAAACTGATTTGAAATGGTTTCAGAAGAGGCTTTTTTCATGGCATCTGTAGATACGTATGTTCCTCTCATAAATCAAAAACGAGCAGCCTCAGAACTTTGAGATTTTCTGCATACGACTACTATAATACGTAGATGTTCATACCTTTTTTAGTTGCAATCGGCCGCACCAAAAGTATAGACATATATATATATATATATACATGACCACTCTGTTAGTCAGCTCAGTGAGCTCAGATTTTTTATTCTTATATGTTGGTAAATCGCGCATTTTTTGCTTTAAAATTGATTAAATGATGTTGTTCTTATCTTCCGGTTAAGGTTTTTATGCCTTTAGTAAATCTGCGTGCAATATTTGTAGAATTATCAACAATTTAAAAGTTGTTTAAGTTCGGCTAAGCCTAACTATTTTTACCATAGCCGCCATATTTATTTACATTTGAAGCTTATCAGAATAGTGGATTTGTTGCAAATCTAGAGAAACTGAGCTTCGGAGCAACATATTGCATTCTTTTATTATTGCGATTAAATCATGCTTAATCCGTTCTGGAATTTATTCGGGAAAATAAGATTTACTTCGCAATTTTTAATATAGATATTTTGAGTTTTTAATGTATTTTTGCCTTGTCGCGAAGTGAGAACTGAATTAATTAAATGAGAAATACTCAATCGTCTGTGAAAAACTTTTTTTTTGTTTGTTTGTTTAATTTCTTTTGTACATCGTTTCAGATTTATTATAGTATTTTAAAATAGCATGTGGCAACGATTAGATAATTCCGCAGATGATACAATTTTTGTGCATTCTGAGTTATAAAATGAATGACATGTAACGCTGTTTAGTGAATTTAGCGCAAAAGTGTCGCTATGGTAAAGAAATTTAGGGCGTTTTAAAGAATGAATTTATTCTGTTATGTTTTATGCGCTATCGACGTAGTAGATTTAATTCAATCCAATAAATGAAATGCAAGAAAAAATGCGTGTAATTTAATATTCCGTAGAAGGAAATCGTGTGGTGTACACATCAAATTTTTTTTATTGTCACTGTCGTGATAAATCAATAAATCTGTTCTTTTAAGACAACAACATCGAACTCCTAAAGTTAATTCGATTTCATGAGAAACTAGCTTAATATATTATATTGTTCAATATCTCATAATTATCAAAACTAAGATTCTGTTCCCCTTATTTTAAAACATTTAGCAAAATCAAGACAAAGGAAAAATAGTTTGTTTGAATTCATTTCCCTTTCCCGCTATTTTATCGCACTTTGAAATTTAAAAATAGCGCTTCAGTACCGCCATCTAAAAAATAAATAGCTAACTTATAAGCGGTAGATCGCATGCCACATGATTACCAGTCCATTTGTTTTAACATAGACTCTCCTCATAAAATTTCTGCCTATTTTGGACGCGTAAGCTCTAATTAGTGATTTGTTTAAATAAGTCCTTGAAGCAGTTTAAACTCTAAAGAAGCATCCCAATTTTCTATGTTTCTGATGTAGGAGTACCTGTTCCTTTCTGTCGAGATAATATTTATGACCTCTCACATCATTAAAATTCCTTTGAGTAGCCAGCTTTATGCTTTTATTGGAAGCTTCTAGTAAAAATTTTAGTCGCCTAAGAAGTGATAATTATCTTGATTTTCATAATGAGAAACTGGCGCCTGTGTATGACATAGCCCGTAAAAACAAATTTAAGAGACATCAGGACTCTCTGTAATGAATAAGATATCCCAATAAGGATGTCCAAGAAATATTTTTGCAATATTGCCGAATGTCAAATGTTTCCCCGTCAAGGAAAAGGAGTTAGTTTAGGGCAAAGTTTAATGATGCTGCTGGGGCCACTTTGGCTCTATATCCCCTATTTCTTTTTCAGTTTAATTAGATAATTATATTACTTACGTTGTACTTATATAGTACAATAGTGAATGCTATTGAAATATAAATAAATAAAACATTTTAAATCGTGTTTCTTTCTTTCTAAAATTCTACTAAAAATTCGAATTTGTCCTTATCGCAGTTTCTAATTTTTTTTTTCTTTTTTTAGCCCAGAGGGGAGGTAGCCCAGAACCGCTAGAAGTCTCAAAACGGTATTTCGTGGGGTTTCACTACAAACGGCGAATCACTTTCTAAATTTTTGCCACCAAATATTATGACCCTGTATTATATAAAAAGAAAATAAATAATGAAGAATCTGCATGAATGTTTTTCGCATTGTGAAAAAACAATGGTACCTACAACCATCAAATTTTGTATAATGTAATCCTCCACCTGAGCATGGGCACCTGGAAGCCCGAATTCTGCATTTCGAATTTGTTTTATTATTTATTTCACATCTTGTAAATCTTTAACGAATTTTTGATTAACAAACTCAACGATTTTAAACTGAGCAATGGCAACATTGTACGGAGAAAACACTTTTATCTCCAGTACACGAGATTGGCTATCGAAACTTCTAAATGTATGCTGTTTTTAAATATTTTGTTATATTGCTGTTCGATTGAATTTTATGTGGTTTAAGACCGAAAAACATGATATTTAAACTAAAGCGGTAATACACAAGACGTTAAAAAAACGCTCCTTTGGCAATAATATAAAATCTAAAAGCTTTCACACTTTTATTAGCCCAAAGGGGCGTTAGCCCAGAAGGGCTATTAGTCTCAGAACTGCATTTCGTGGTGTTTCATTATGAATAGCGAACCATTTTTAAATTGTTGCCATCAAATATTATCGCCCTGTATTGCATTTAAGGAAATTAAATGATAAAGAATCTGCATGAATGTATGTATGTTTCTCGCATTGTAAAAAACGGCAGTACCTACAACCATCAAATTTTGAGTAACGTAATCCTCCAGTCGAACATTGGCACCTGCATGACCGAATTTTAAATTCCGAATTTGTTTTATTCCTATTTCATATTTGGTAAAACTTCATCGAGTTTTTAATTAGCAAACTGAAAGATTTCAAACACAGTACGAAAAAAAAAATTATCTCCAGTGCGCGAAACTGTCTATCGAAAATTCTAACGATATGCTGTTTTTAAATATTTTGTGATATTTCTGTTCAGTTGAATTTTATGTGGTTTAAGTGAGAAGAAAATGATATTTAATAAATAAAGACAACGCACAAACCGTTAAAAAAAGTCCTTTTGTGCGTAATATAAACTATAAAAACTTTCAGATTTTCTTCTTCTTCTTATTATTATTATTATTTGTGATTACTAGAATAGCTAATTACTTCTTTTCATGCAGTTTTTTTCCAATTACAAGAATATCTAATTACGGATATTTTGTCATGAACAATAAATTCAATACCTATTAAAATACGTCTAATTCAAAGAAAATTACTCAAGTTCTTTACCTAGTAACAAACTAATTTTTAATGAAATCGAAATCTCATTTGATATGATAAGATAATTAATATTCGAGGCAAATATATTTTTATAGTTGTTTTATTATGCCGATGACGTTCTTTGTAACGACGTTTCACTTCCAGCAGAAATAGAATGTTATAAAATGTGGCCATTATAGCAAAAATTTCTTTAATAGGCGGTTAAAAACTGTTTGCATTAGTCATTATAATAGAATAGTCGTTATAACTAGCATCGACTAATATACTAATATTTTGAGGTTCTACTATGCACATTTTGCTCTAGGATACTGTCAAAACTGTTGCATACGGGGAAATGTAAGTCTCAGTGTTATGCGTGAACAATATCTATATTCTGATTACGTAACCGTATGATTTGACTTGGCCTCTTTACATTTGAGAATACTCTTGAAAGACTTAAGTCTGGGGATAAGTCAGACTTTTGGGAAGAGCAAACTGCATAGGTAAACTTTAGAAGAAGAAAATCTACCTTGTCAAAATGGAATTCCATCCGTTACAGGAATTTTATTTTGCATTTATTCGATCAAAATGATTCAAGTGGATCAGAGGCCAAAATGCACTTTTATCCGAGGGCGAAGAATATTAATCAAATAATTTCTTTTGTTTTATCACCCCTTGAACTGTACCTATATAGGCTGACTACTGAAATGAAGTGTAAGTCTTGGTCACTAGGCAGCCTCCAGCCTTCTCGTGAGTGAACAGTCAGCCTCGTGTGAATGTAAGATTGCAGCTTCCTTTTAATTTTATGACTTTTATATTTTTTTTCATTTTAAATATTCGTAAAAACATTTTTAAATTGTAAACTCTTCGAAGTGTTAGACTGTAATCGGAAGTTTCCAAATTACGGTTGTTTTTTAGAACTTTATGAGTTGTAAAAGGTACTTATGTAGGATCTTAAACCTTGCTTAAAGCATCTTAAATAATACTGACTGCAACCTTATTTTACTGAAGATAAAAATAAAATGTAGTAAAACAGAGTGCATTTACACCGTAGGAATGACAAATTATGATATAAGAGGCTTATGAAGAACAAAAGAATTTAAGAGCGATGAACTGTTAGAAATTCGTGATAAAAGTCTGGAAGAAAAGATTAGAAAACTTGAAAAGTGCATATGAATTTTGATTTCTTTTTTAATTGCCAACTAATTAAATACACAGTGCATCTACAAACTTTTACGATTGGATTCGTAGAAACCAATTTTTTCAGAGTCTAACTTGTATCAATGTTAAATTTCTATGTACGCTTTATTTTACGCTGTAAATCTTTTAGATGATTCCGCAGAAGATAGCTGTTCAATTACTTTTTCATACTCGTTATGATTATCAAACATTTTTTAAAACGCTCTCAGAGTTATGTCATTTAATGCAAAATTTCATTGCTGAGGAGAAAAATATCTGGATGTGTACAATATATGACTTTCTTGTACGGAATATTAAATTATACGCATTTTTTGCTGCATTTCATTTAAACTTATTTCCTCGAATTTCATTAGAGATATATTTCTCATTCAATTAATTCAGTTCCCACTTCGCGACAACGCAAAAATACATAAAACTTCGAAATATCTTTATTACAAATTTAAAAATATAGAAAAATGTAAAACATAAATACAGTTAAAGCAATTTAAAGAACAATTTTTACAATCAAAATTAGAGTTTCTACACAAAAACAAGCAATTCGGCCAGTGGGCAAGAAGGCAGACTTTTCGGTGCACATTTCTTACTGTTGGTCTCACTCGCAAAAAGGCACTGAAGGCGTAGAAACTGACTTAATGTGTAGTAGACGCTATAGTAGTGAGAATATAATATGTGGGATAATTTATAACTTAAATGATAATCCAGAATTGGATTAAGCATGATTTAATAAGCAATAATAAAAGAAGACGTTATCTTTGTTGTTGCAAACTTAGATTCTCTAGCTTGGCAAGAAATGCACTCTTCTGCTAAGTTTGTCAGGACTGAGTGTTCGGTGCATATTCTTATCAAACATCATCCTGAAACACTTTACACGATCCTGATCTTGAACAGGGAGCTGAATGCAGCTATGTTCCGTGGTAGAATACTGTGATTAAGTGGTAGAAGAACTGCACTTTACAGGGATTTAAAATCCTCTTTTATTAAACCACAATTATATACAGCCACTTCCCAACTCGGGAGGGATACAGAAAATAATGACCGCCACTTGGGTCTAAACTGAACAATCAAATAATTTAAACTAAAGCTAAATAGAAATTAAATCGTCGTTGCTCACAGAGCTATAAACGCGAGGTTGGCTCTAAACTAAATGGTGCGTAGCAAAATTTAACTAATACTAACGCACTTAGAATTACTTCAATAAGTAATAGCGTAACAGCGCTACGGCTTAGAATTTAAATACTAGCTGGTCAGGCGAACGTCGAATAGAGTAACAGTGGTCTGAGACTAAAAGCTCTCTCACACTGAGAGGTTCCTACCTCTCGTTTAAATATAAACTTGGCTCCACTTCAAATTAGCATAAAGCTGAAACGCGCGCTTATTCTAACGGGAAGTTGAAATAAAAACAGATAGAAAAAGGCAAATTAAAATAAAACTTTGTTAGTTTAACTAAAACCTTACAAGTTTCAAATGTAAACAAATATGGTTGCTATAGTAAAAACATTAGGCTTAGCAACACTTAAATAACTTCTAAATTGTTGATAATTCTGCCACTATCGCATTCAGGTGTATTAAAAGCATAAAAACCTTAATTGGAAGATCAGAACAACATAATTCCATCATATTTAAAGCAGAAAATGCATAATTTACAAGACATCAGGATAAAAAACTAAGCTCAAGGAGTCGAGTAACAGAGTGGGGCATATATGTATATATACATATATTGTTTCAAAAGAATATAGTAAAGTTAAATTAAATTTAAATAATTCTCTTACGCCATTGCTGCAAGGAATGAAATTTGAATTTAACAAAATTTGTATTCGTAAAAAGCAATTTAAAGTAAAAAAATAATTATAGAAATAAGTTTAAAAGAAATTATAAATAATTTATATTGCTGCGAACTAATCTACAATATCATTTAAATTCTGAGAACATAAGTAAATCAAGTGCAAGTAGCAAAATCTATTAACAAATATAAAATTATAATAAATTTTTTTAAATCCTAAAAATAAAAAATATGCATAAGTGAATAATTGTTGAGCTGGGGCAGAAGACAGACTTATCAAGGGGAAGTTGCCTCAATTAACAAACTGAAAGATTTCAAACACAGTACGAAAAAAAAATTATCTCCAGTGCGCGAAACTGTCCATCGAAAATTCTAACGGTATGCTGTTTTTAAATATTTTGTGATATTTCTGTTCAGTTGAATTTTATGTGGCTTAGGTGAGAAGAACATGATATTTAATAAATAAAGGCAACGCACAAAACGTTAAAAAAAGTCCTTTTGTGCGTAATATAAAATATAAACATTAAATATTTTCGAAGCAGGAGTCAAGAGAAATGAGCAACGCCTTCGCCGGGACTCGAACCACGGACCTCTGGGATACGCGCCCAGCGTGCTGACCACTACACCACGAAAGCATGCGAAGAAGGCGGGAGAAATACCTTTTACTTTGTCAATAACTAACAACATGAGGATGATGATAAATTTCAGGAAATTTCATACCTGCTCAGAAGTTGAAAGTTTTAAATTGCGAATCTCTCTTCATCCTTTGATTTCGAACAAGGAACAGAGATGCATTTGCATTCAATAAAATTTTACCTCCAAAATCTAAAAAAACTATTTACTTTTTTGGCTTCAAATGCGTATCCGCAAGAGAAACTGTTTCAATTTCAATTACGTTCGTTTTGTATTTTGAAATATATAAGGCTTATACTAAATAAACAGAAATCATACGAATATTGTTACACGTATGCTTTAAATTATTTACGTAACGCCATGACGAGTATTTTCAAAGATTGCATGTTTTTACTAATGAAGGAAGTAATAAGAATGCTAATTTAATTATCAAGACAGAAATTAATAAAAAGCAATGATTAGAATTATCAAAATTTTAAAAAACTAGTAGTGATTAAAACTGTGCTGATTACTTCTAGAATAAAGAAACGTAAAAATACTACTTTATTAAGTGATACAAAATTATCCAGGACCGGCGGGGGTTCTTTTTCTGTGCTTCTGAAGCTTTAAAGTAATTTAATGTTTTATGTTTTAAGGTAATTTTCCCTTCTTACTGCCTGCCTTCGTGACGGAATTGAAAAACATTCCCGTCTGGCCTCCGAAGGTTCAGAGTTTGAGATCCGGCGACGGCATTGCACATTTTTCACGTTTCATGCTGCAAAATAAATTATTTTATGATTCTTCAAGTGGCGCCCGAACTAAAAGGTGGTGTACGATAGCACCGGGGAACAGCAATTTCGTTGACTTAGATTTGCCACTTGTTTTTGACTAATTTATGGTTTCTGGAATCCAAAAATAACCTCAGTTTTTTTCTATCACGTTGACTTTTTAAGCTACATTATACCCTTCTTTGTCACGAAAGTCATATAAATTGTACATATAAAGGAACATTAGGGGAAATCTTACCAAGTATACTTGGTAACTTTATACTTGGTATACTTTGTTCACAAAGAATAATCTTATTCATACAAAGGCTGCTACATATATAGTTTACTGTAAGTTAACTTTTGTTCATACAAATAGTAAATGTTTTTACCAGACGGTAGACACACATATTAAAGTGAAAATTTTCGCTTATGATTTTCCTGGAGTGTTAAATACGTGGATGTTCTCACTTGATCCTGGAACATTAGTCAGCCATCATATGTAAATCCCGTCTACTCTGATATCGCCTCCATGACCTTTAGATCTTTGTATAATCGCTTACCCTGCTCATCACTGACTGCACCAAGATTTTTCGTTAAGTTATCAAGATGGCTATGTAAAAAATGTTATGTTGCAACCATGTATTTTGAAGCTCACCAAAAGTTGCTGGAAAATTTCGCTGTAGTTCTGTGCTCTTGTATTTCCACGAGAATCTTTGGCAATGTTTTTGAATACTAACCAAGCATTCTTCTGAAGTTCTGTCATTGCTCCGATGAAATGTTCATCTTGAAAGATTGGTGAAGTTAACAAGATGGCTGTATAAGAAATGCAGTTAAATGACCATGTTGTAGCAAGTCCTTTGCAGCTCACTGAAAGCTGTTGAACAATTTCGCTGTAATTCTGTGGCCGTGTATTTCCAAGAAAGCCTTTAACAATGTTTTTGAATACCAACCAAGAATTCTTCTGAAGTTCTGTCATTACTCCGATGAAATGTTCATCCTTAAAGAGCTGCCGAACCTGTCGACCATCAAACACACCAGAGGTAGAAATATAATATTCTTTCTATCGATAAGTGGCTAATGTAGAATGTTTGGACCATCAGGTTTCAGGTCGGATCTTGGCGGCCAATTTGACTTCACTCAATGCTTCTCAGAGATCTGCTGTCCCACATACACTCGAAACGGGGATACCTAATACATCCGCGTTGCTGGCCAAGCAGGAAGCCGACCATTTTAAGATCACACTCATGATCCATTGGTGCATGCGATATTGCAATAAATCAATGACTCTCATTATGTCTTCATATTTGTCCCACAAGCAAACTGAATGGGCTGTCGGGACTGAGTCAAATAAATTTCTAGTGTACAGGAGGGCACACTTCAAGCTTTGCTTTGAGCTATGATGAACAATCGCCATTGAGTTGCGTTATCAGCTGAAATTAAAGAATATATGTTTGGAAATTACACAAATCCATCATCACTTCGAAAGTATTGCTGAAACGCACTTCCTCTTGATCGAAAGTAGGATACCTTAGCTCCTTTTCAAGCAAGTATTACTCGTGCGGTCTTGACGCTAACAGTTCTGGAGCCTTTTTGGGGTAGCTCCAAATCCCGTGCTAAATCATTCAACTCATGCTGATAAAATCCCTCATAAACAGCTTCATCTTCAGTTTCTAAATCTTCACCGTTGAGTCAATTCGTTATTCACCAGGATTGTATGGCTGTATTTCTAAAGCGGGTAATTCTTTGAAAACTGGCAATGACAGCTCAGTTGAGGAACCGAGCGTATAGCTGATGGTAAGAAGAAAATACAGTCAGCTAGATGTACCATGTCAACTTCGAAAATAATTGAGTCCCGTGAAACAATAATTGCAGAACTAAAGATGGACCCTGAATTCAATATATATCTTGATTTTTATTACCTATTTATACATATCTTGAAGAACTCGAAAGTTTCGAGCATGTGGACATAACGAAAATTCGAAACAGGGCAGCCCACTATGAAGTCACAGATAAAATACTATTTTATACAAAAATACCTAACGAGAATCAAGAGTACCGGATAGTGATCTTAGTGAGTCTCCGATTAAATATTTTAGAAGAGCTGCATGATTCACCCATTTCGTGTCACCTAGGTATTAGGAAAGCACTGGAAAGGGTCCACTAAGTGGTTTAGTTTCCGCAGTTACAGAAGTTGGTAACGGCGTATGTCAGGTTATGTTACATGTGCCAATTAATTAATGACGTTAATTATAACCTTGCCGGGTACTTAAATAACATAAAGACCACTTTCCCCAATGAAATGGTGAGCATCGATTTGCTCAGGCTTTATCCTAGAACAAGGCTAAATAAGAATAGATATATCTTAACTGTCGTTGATCACTTTTTAAATGGGTGGAAATAATTCCCCTTAAACGAACATCACAAAATTTGCGTCAGAATGTTTCTTATATAAATATATATTAAAATATGGAGGCTCCAGTAAAAATAATATCTGATAACGGAAAACAATTTGTTAGTAACTTATTTCAAAATCTTTGCACAGGGCTTGGCATACGCCATCTAAAAATGGTACCATATAAGCCGGAATATAGCGGAACGTGTAAACAAAAATATCGTTAAAATTATTCGGTGATACGTTAAAAATTATCATGACCGTTGGGATAGCAGTGTCTATCAATTTGCCTTCGCTTTAAGAACGGCGAAACATGATACTACGCAAAAGACCCTCGCAGAACTCTTTGTAGGAAGGAAACTTTTAACTCTCTTAGATAAACTCTTTTTCGTACAACAAAGACAAGAAAAATTTCAGTTAAAGGAGATTCAGGGAATCATTGATAAAGCGATAAGAAACTCGGATTCAGCTAGGCAGAAGCAGAAGTACTAAAGTGTGTTGGGAATGGTTGGCAGGTGGAATATACTGTCGGTCAAAAAGTAATAAAGTTGAAACATTCGTATCATCTGCACAAAAAAACAGAGTCGCAAAATTCGAGCTCAGTTTCGAAGGGCCTTTTATTATTGAAAAAATAAAGTTTACTACTTTATATTTAAAGGCTACAAATGGCCGGGAAATAGCGATTAACGCTGACCATTTAAATCATATTACATCGATTTTGAAATCTTAAAACATCTTTTTCAAGATCCTGGAAACGTGCCAAAAACTTCGGACAGTCAAGCAACAAACTTGATTTCCCCAGCAGAGAAACGAAGTAAGCGAAAAGTTCGAAGGAAAAGCCAGAGACTTTTTGGAGCCAAACTTTTAGTGTTTTTTTCCTTTTTTTTTTTTTTTGGCAATACTATCTATCACTCTTTTAGATACCGAAATATCATTGTTTTCACAGCATTTTTTAATAACTAAATACGAATAAATTTCTTCGGAAAGAACACGAACATATCCTTCCATACATTGCTTCTTTAAAAGCTCCGTTTTGCACGAGAGCAAAACTGTCAAGTAGTAGACGATAATTTATACTTTAAAAAATACAACTGCAGTTAAAAAAATAATTTTCAAACAGGTATTTTTTATAGCAAAGTAAAATCGTCTAAAAAATGTGCGAACAGCCTCTGTATATTTTATCATTAAGTGGATCTGATTTAAAATTTAGAAACTTTTCTTTAATAAGAGCATCAGGAATGGGGAAAGCTTTCTTTTCATTTTTATTCTTCCTTATCGATTTTTATTGCTTACTTATTTTTCGCAAGTGACCATATTTTTTTTGCATTTCTAAGGAATAAAAAAAAAGCATTAAATATATCTAGAACAATTTCGGGCTATTTTTCAGTGGTAATAATGGGACGACCTTACACCGTCATTGTTTTTGACATTATTCAGCTGTTTTGATCAAAAAGAACATATTTGGAAATTTGGCAACGTAAGCAGGTTAAGATGATTTAAGCATTTTTTATATTTCTTGACGGTAAACGAAACGTAGGTGCTCAAGACGCAGTCTCATTCCTGTCTCGTACAATTATACGCTGAAATCCTTCACGAGAACTTTAGCACACTTCACGTTGATAAATAGATAGTGATGTGTTTCTCTGATGACCTGAAATACACGTAAGTATCATATATTTTAATAATTAATTTTATAATCAGAGCTCGAATTATCATTTCACTCTCGATATCTGCAATTACAGTTATACGAAACATTTGTTCTTTCTGAGGAAAGTAAAGTTAAGATTAATTTATAAACTGAGATTAGTTTCTTCTCTAGAGCGGATGATATCTTTATTAAAATCATGCTGATAACTAGTAATAAAGCAAATAATTTTATAATATGTATTGTCATGTTCTTAATTTTATTATTTTATGTCATTCCGTTCTACTGGGCCGATTGACGAAATTCCGTCTCCCGTTCTACTGGGCCGATTGACGAAATTCAATTTGCGTTTTTCATGTCTCGAAAGCACGACTTAGGATTCGTATTAGATTTACATGTAGCGTTGTTCTAATACAGGTATTTTAACACAAAATCGGACTTTTTCTGAAATGACATGTCAATTTTTTTTTATATTTCGAGTCTACGACTTAAATTAAGCCAAACTGCCAAGTTTTGTAAAAATCGCCCTAGCAGTTTTTAAAATATTAGCTCCTCCATGTTAAATTTTAGCTCTTGGCGCAAACTGAAAAAATACGTCAAGATAAACTTTTTTTAAATCAATTTAACGTTTAATTCAAGTTGAAAGTTGAAAAGAAATAAGTTCTTCGTTTCGTTCTAGAAATTTTAACGATTAAATAAATAAATAAAAGACACAGAAAAATCACAAAAATAAAAACTGAAAGCCTTCAGATTTTATATTAGGCCCAAAGGGACTTTATTTTAACGTTTTGTGTGTTATGTGTATTTATTAAATATGATGTTTTTCGCACATGAACCACAAAAAACTCAATTCACCAAAAATATCACAAAATATTTAAAAACAGCATATCTTTAGAATTTCCGATACATAGTTTTACGCGTTGGAGATAAAAATGTTATTTTCCGTATAGTATATCCATTGCTCGCTTTGAAGTCGTTGAGTTTGTTAATCGATCATACATTAAAGTTTTACAAAATATGAAATAGATAATAAAGCAAATTCGAAATTCAAAATTTATTCGTCCAAGTGCCCATGTTCGGGTGGAGGACTACGTTATTGAAAATTTGATACCTCTAGGTACCGTGTTTTCTTCACAGTGCGAGAAATATGCACACCTTCCCGCAAGTTCTTCATTGTTCAATTTCTTTAAATATAGTGCAGGGCTCTAATATTTGGTGGGAACAACTTGAAAAGTGAAACGCCATTTATAATGAACCAACGCAGAATGCCGAAACGAAATTAATAACCCTTCTGGGCAAATTGACCCTTTGGGCTAAAAAGGGAAAGAAAGAACGATGTAGAAGAACGCAAAAACGGTATAAGTAATTGCGCTAATTGATCTCTAAATGAATGTAATAATGTAATTCCGCTGTAAGTGTTGAAATCAATCTCTATTATGAATTTTTTTCAAATTAGAATTACGATACCAGTCTTTTGCTAGGAGGGACAATGCTAATAAAATTGGTACAATTTACAGTCAATTCCTATGATTTGTTTTTCGAATTCATCCATGCTTCTTATCGAATTGGATACAAAAAGTGAAAATTTCTTTTCCTTAAATGTTGATTATAAGAGAGTTTGAATTATCATTAAAAGCCAAAGAAAAAAACTCTTTATAAAAAGGTGCTTCAATGCTTAATGCATTTCGAGAATATCTCTATTCCCTTACATTATCTAGACAGTAAAGTCTAAAGTAATGTAACGGAACTATGATGGAGAGGTTGTCATAAATGGCTCTAGGAAGTATATAAATATACGTTCCTTAGAAAAAGTATAAGTGCATGCTTTGGTGTGTGTTATATACTGTGCAATCCAAAAATAACAGCAAAAAATAAAAACAAAGGAGCTTCGTCCCTGAAGGATTATTGTTTTCGTTCTGCGATTTTCGGTCGAATCACTCTAAATGTCCGTTCCACTTTTCAGATTGTTGCCACCAAATATTATCGCCCTTTACTATATTTGAAGAAATTAAATAATGAATTATTATCCTGCCAGTGTAGGTTCTGAGTCAACCTGTTAGATTAAACTGAATTGTGTTGTCTTACCCTAATCTTTACCTTTCAATTAGCTATCTTTTAAGTTTCGCACCGCAAGTGGTCGATGACTGTCTGTAAGTCTGTGCCGTCTGTAAAACATTGTGTTTAATAAAAGAATCTTCTAGGCCATTACTCTGTTGCGTTCCCCTTCAAGTCTTTGCGAGAATTCACAAGGATTAACACTTAATTAGTAGATGTAGTTACACTGTATAAAAGTCAGAAATACTAGATCCTACACTGTTATATTTGAACAGTGTTAGGGTTATTGTAACCTCTACAGCCACTAAGGTGAGTTTTAATTATTACGTGTCAATGATTTGCTTACATGAGTTATCGAAATGAAAATGATATTTTTAGGTTTATGCAGACAAGAACTCAATAAATAAAAATTAACTTAAACTTCAATGAGTCTATTTGAGACCTTTCCTTCCTCCATTGGTCCAGCCATACCAAGACCCAGATGCGGATTGACGTTCTTCAGACAGCAGACAAATTAAGACAACCGCAAACATCAGACAATACTCTGGTTCCTGTTAAAATCTACTTTACTCCTAAACTCGTCTCAAGAATGTGCACTGCGCAAAATAAAAAAAAAATAAATAAATAAAAAAGACAGTTCTATATCTCCCGTTCTACTGGGCCGATTGACGAAATTCAATTTGCGTTTTTCATGTCTCGAAAGCACGACTTAGGATTCGTATTAGATTTACATGTAGCGTTGTTCTAATACAGGTATTTTAACACAAAATCGGACTTTTTCTGAAATGACATGTCAATTTTTTTCTATATTTCGAGACTACGACTTAAATTAAGCCAAACTGCCAAGTTTTGTAAAAATCGCCCTAGCAGTTTTTAAAATATTAGCTCCTCCATGTTAAATTTTAGCTCTTGGCGCAAACTGAAAAAATACGCCAAGATAAACTTTTAAATTTCTCACCAAAAATTACAAAATTTAATATCTACCCATAATTTGAGTCGTAGAATTAAAATATGGATAAAAATTGGTATGTTATTTTAGAAAAAGTCCAATTTTGTGTCAAAATACCTATGTTAGAACAATGCTATATATCCTAAGTCGCGCTTTCGAGACATGAAAAAACGCAGTTTGAATTTCGTCAATCGGCCCAGTAGAACAAGAGATATAGAACTACCCCCCCTTTTTTTTCAGTACAGTGTACTTAACCATCTGGAGAGAATAAGCTGTGTGAGTAAGTAACAGAAAAGATGCAAATTAAAAACTAACTTGTTAGTTGAAAATAAACTAAATCCTTACAATATGTAAGATTCCAACACTGCTGTAGTTTCTCGTATCACAAAATGTAACAAAGTGCTTATTATTCGTGCTTAAAAAAACTGGACCAAATGTGAGAAATTTTTTTAAAAATACATGAAAAAGAAGGGTTATGAAAATCAGAAAACTTTTAAATACGTCAGTATTTTTTACTGCCAGTCCCAGGTTTTGAAGACTGTGAAGAAACGTTAGATTGCTTTTCTGTATTATTAGATTAGTAAATTTAAGGTTTAATCACTAAGTTAGTTATTTTATCAGTAGTAATCATTAGGTTAGTAATTTTAGCAAATTCATTAAGTTTCAGAATCGCGGCACAGAGTTTCGAGATTTTGTGAGTATCACAATTTTTCTTAAATATTTTATTCACCAATCTAAAATATCCAAAAACACAGTGCACCAAAATCGTTTGGTAGTTACCTTAGAGAAGTTAACTGTAACTGAATTTATTGTACCAGTGTTTCTCAAATTTTCTAGGATCGCGGTCATGGGTTTAAATTTAAATTAATTGTGAGATGCAGTTTTAATTGTAATTCCAAGTGATTCATACAGTACAGTTTTTCTTTTAAAAAAAAATAAATAACAATATGTAATAAAGTAAAAAACTTAAAGGTTTCAGATTTTAAATTACGTCCAAAAGCGCGTTTTTTTAACATTTTGTGAGTTACCTTTATTTATTAAATATCATGTTCTTTGCACTTATACCATAAACTTCAAGAGAAACATAGCACAATAATTTTAAATTAAGTATATCGTTAGAATTCCCGATACACAATCTCACGCACTGGAGATAAAAATGCTTTTTTTTGTACAACGTTGCCATTTCTCGCTTTGAAATCCTTAAAAAATTCTTTAACGTTTTACAAAATATTAAATCGATAATAAAACGAATTCCAATTTCAAATTTAGGCTTCCAGATGCTCATATTCGCAGTAGGATTACGTCATTTAAAATTTGATGGCTGTAGGTATCGTTGTTTTATCACAATGCGAGAAACATATATACATTTATGCAGATTCTTCATTATTTAATTTCTTTAAAATATACTGCATTGCTCTAATATTTGGTGGCAACAATTTGGAAAGCGATTCAGATTTTTATAGTGATCCAACGCAAAATGCCAAAACGAAATTTATAGCCCAGGGATAGCGCCCATTTGGGCTAAAAAACGGGAGAGACAGAAAACTGAAAGAAATGAAAATATGTGTTTGGAATAATTATAATATGATGCTCAGTGAAAAAGGCAAAGGGGCTGAGAACTGCTCAGATTGGATTGGGTTATTTAATTTAGATAATGCATACGAGAATCATCTGCCTAAGTTGCATCTCATTTTTCACAGAAATCGCCCCAAAATATGGAATGTGAAAGTATCTTATCCTCCTCCTATGCCGCAAACCTCTCGAGAAGGCCCTTATCTTGACAGCTTTTAAGCGCTCTTGTGCTACTGCTACCCATGTGTTATGTACTTTCTTTGAAACCATTAAACATTCTGCACTTACGCAATAAATCATTTACTCGCGCCTTATTTACATACCATTGAAATGGTACAACTAAAAATACAAGATTACTATGCGTGCTTCATAAACATGTTATCGTTCAACACGGCTTCCATCATAATAATCTTTTGTTGCCACTCGGGGAAAAATAAAATATTTAAAAAAAGTTAGTGCGTTGCATTTACATTCGGGCATCCTGACTTAATTACGACCTCCGGACCGAAAACCTTTAACTGTCATATAGACTTACCGTCCTTTTCCATTCTTTTTTCGCGTACTAGTTTTAGTAATAAGCGGTGTATTGTTATCATTATCAGCAACACTAACGTCATCACCATCATCATCGTCCTCCTCTGATTCAGCTTGACACTGCCATGATTTCAACTGGCTCATTGAGTCACTCTATAGGTATCGCTTGGTAAAACGTCTGTAAGTACCAAAGGTCCTCGATATTTTGGTTGTGTTTTGTTTGATTACTCTTCTTATAGCTACTATTTCTACTCTTTCGAATGTTAAAGAATTGCTTTTCTTCTTGTCATAATTTGCTTTACTTTTCATTTGCATATCTTCAATTCTCTTTCTAGCTTCATTCTGTAAGATTATTGGATCCTCCCATTCGTTTGCGTGTTCGTCTGCAATCATTCTCATCAATCCGTCGTTGAATTTTGGTGAATAATCGTGAAGCATTTCGAAAGGGAGTTTTATTTGCAGTGTTATTTATCATATTGTTTAAATTCCTTTCGCATTCCTTAATCTTTTTATCCCAATCACCACGGTTCGGATTTTCCATATTCGTTTTAATCGGAGCCCAAATTGTTCGATTCGCTCTTTCCACCATTCCATTACCACTTGGATGTTGAGTTGAATTGAGCGTATGACTGATTCCATTATTTTCTCAGTAATCTCGAAATTCTTTCGCTATGAAACATGTTCCTCTATCGCTGATAATTTTTTCTGGTAACCCAAAATCATCTACAAAACTACTCTTCAATGCAACTAACACATACTTGATTGCAGTACTTTTCATAGGATATAAACGTGTAAATCTTGTAAAATTATCAATTATTACAAATAGTTCTGTATTGCCTCTTGAAAGTTTTACGAATGGTCCTAAATGATCTACATGCATGATTGCAAAAGGTCTTCTACCAGGTCTAATTGGATGCAGTACTCCTTGTTTCTTACCACTGGGCACTTTATTTACTAGGCATTCGAAACACATCGAAATGTGACGCCAAACATATCGTTTCATTCCTTTAAACCAGTATGACTCCATGATTTTAGCAACAGTTCTATCTGCTGAAGAATCTCCCAAAAGATCATGAAATTTTACTACAATACCGTTTCTCATCGACTTAGGTATGACGTATAACAATTTTTCCTTTTCCCGATCTTTTACTTTACGAAACAACCGATTATTCTACAAGACGTAATTTTCAATTACATACTTCTCTGCATTCATTCTATCATTTATCTATTTCTTTAAAATGTCTATAAATTTGCGTAATTCTGGATCTGAATGCTGAATCATGAGAATTTGTTCATCTATCGTTAGCGTTAAATAGACATCCAAGTTGTTCTCAATTATAGAGTTTAAGGTTTCTTCTGGCTGTTCAACTGGCGATCAGCTTAATGCATCTACGTGACTCATTTTTTTTACCTTGTCTATGCTTTATTTCAAGATCGTATTCCTGGATCAGATTACTCCATCTTGCTACTTGAGGATTTGAAGTTTTCTTCGCGTTTAAATAAACTAAAGCTTGGCAGTCTGTAATTATCGTAAATCGAATTGCAGGCAAGAATTGTTGAAGTCGTGTCAAAGTCCAAACTACAGCCATTTATTCTAATTTGCTTGAATAATAATTCTTTTCGGTTCCTGTTGTTTCTTTACTTACACAATAAACTAAATGCCACTTTTTGTCTTCACCTTTTTGCAACAGCATTCCTGACAGCCCTTTGCTGCTCGCCTCTGTGTGCACGTCTGTTTCTGCTTCCGGATTATATAAGGCTATTACTGGTACGTTAGTTAAATGGTCTTCTAGAGTACTGAATGCTTCTTGCTGATTTTCATTTCAATGAAATGTTTTATCCTTCCTCGTGAGTCTCGTTAACGGCTCAGCTTTCTCTGCATATTTCGGTACAAACCTTCTAAAAAACTTGTAAGACTTAAAAATGGTTTAACTTCATGTTCATTGGTTCGTTAAGGAAAGTTTAATATGGCTCTCACTGTTCTTGGTCCAGGTTGCATATCATTCGATTTTATTAGAAATCCCAAATACTCAACTTCATCTTTTCCAAATTCGCATTTTGTCAGGTTCAGTGTCAGCTTTGCTTCTCTCAATCTATCAAACACTTTTCTAGGTTTTTCCATCATTTCTTTTCAAGATTTAGCCGGAATTAATATGTCATCCAAATAGCATAATACTTCTTTATTAAGCAATGGACCTAAAACTTGATTCATAAGTTTCTGAAAGTTTGCAGGAGCGTTAGCTAACCCAAAGATCATACGTTCAAACTGACCAGTATCATCTGGAGTGATGAAAGCTGTTTTCAGTTTCGCTTCTTCAGTTAAAGGAATCTGTAGATATCCATGAGCTAAGTCCAATGTAGTGAAAACTTTACATTCGCTAAGACATTTGTAAGGTTTATTATACGTTTACTAACAGTTATTTTAAGTTTTGTATCTTTCCTATCTTATTCTAATTTCAGCTTATAATTTCCTGCCAGAATGTAAATTCAGAAACGCAGATAATGCAAATGAGAAAGAGTACTATTTAAGTCGTGACTTACCCGACTTCAGGATTCCCTGACTAGCGCGCGTTTGCCTTCTGGCTACGTCTCTATTAGCTATTATTACGCTCGGCCATATCTTAGGCCATTGCTAGGCTTCGCCGATTTAATTAATACTTAGGGGCCAACTTGTTAGATTCTGATAGCTTCGGCTATATCCTTTAAGAGCTTTAGTTAAGCTAATTTTAGTTCAAATTATTAGTATTTTAAGTTCAAGTCCGAATGGCTGCTTTATGTAAAGTTCCAAGCCGGAACTGACTTGTAAATATACTGAGTAATAAAGGGTTTTAAACCCTCCTTAAGTCTCAAGTGTTCTTTTCACACTAAAGCGATTATTCACTTGTTAAGTGTTCGTGGAGTTCGGAGTTATAACTTTAGATTTTAAAGAGCAAAACCTCACACATTCAAGAAGATCATCTATCCTAGGGATTGGAAATTTATCTTGAACAGTTTGCGAATTCAACTTTGTGTAATCTACCACTAATCGTAGTTCACCTGTCCATTTTCTTATGAGTAAACACTGGGTTAGCATACGGAGATCTTGTTTCAGTAACAATTCCATATTTCTTCCATTCATTTATTACCTTCTTTATAGAAGCACGCTCCTCGGCGTTGGTTTTATGCGACTTCATGCAAACAGGCTTACTCCCATCAGTTTCTTTAATATCCATCTTTGTTAAGTTTGTACACCCTAATTCCTCCATATTTAATGCAAAACAATCTCGATACTCATTTATCAAATCTAAAACTTCCTGTTTTCTCTCTGGCATAATACTGTTATTAACTTTAAGTTCTTCTAAAGTACGCCTCTTAAACTTTTTAATTTCATTTATTATCATTATTTCCTCTTGATTTGAATTTTTAGTTTTCTCATTTGGATTTGATTCAACTAATTCTGCTACTTCTGCTCTACCGATACACTGATTCTCTTACAAAATTAATTTTTGATCACTGTAGTTAGTGACGGGTATCACTGTTTCTCCATATATTACTTCCAATAATGACCCCAACTCATCTTCTGATCCACTTATTAAAGCATAACCGTTATTTATTTCGTAAGTTTTAGCTTTCACGAAATTAACCGTATTACTTTCGATTTCTTGTTTAGCCTTCAGTTTAATTCGCGGAGTGTTGATGTCATTCTGTAACAGTGAAAATGGAGAGTCATCAGCGTAGCTTATGTGCAACGTATTACCTATCTTGGAGTATGCAATATGTAGTAAATCAATTCATGTTCCACCAACTAATAAGTCGTATTGTTGCATTTCATCTTCTACAATTAGCACTGTAATGTCTTTTCCTTCCACATTATCAATCTCTAAATTAACAGTTACTTTCCCCAGTGTTCTAGCGGCTGGTTTACTCTGGTTTCCAAAGACAAACAATTCCTCCACATCAAGTTTTATAATAACATTCAGTTTCTTAGCCACAGATTGTTTCAATAAACACGAACTGGAACCCGTATCTATAATTGTAGTAATTTCTTCTCCATTACTGATGCGAGCATATTTTAAATATACAGTTGGTGAAACACCCAAGTTCTGGTTCATGGATAAACTATTTTTAACATTTGTTAAGTCTGAACTCTTAAACGTAAACTTTTTAAAAGTATGATCCCTTTCATTACATTTCCTGCAAATAATTTCTTTTTTAGGTTGAGAACAATCCGTCGCTATATGTCCATAATTATTACAATCGAAGCATTTCGGCTCACCCTTTTCATTGCGTATACCAGTATTATATTATCTTTTCCTTTCGTCTATTTTATAAAATTTATCTGCCAAATTGTATTTATTATCAAAACTGTTTTTAAAACCCACTTTGAAATTAATATCTGTCTGCACAGAATTGTTAACATTTCTTGGTTTTGAATACTGATCATAGGATGCTTCATAAAATTTAGAACCAAATTAATTTAGGCTTAAGATTATGCCCAAAAGTTTTATTTTTTACCTTAAGTACTTTCATCCCTGCCCGAATATTTTCATATTCATCTAGTTTTTCAGCCAACTATTAAGGATTAATAAATTTAGACCAATCATCAATGAAATGATCTCGTATAGCAATTCTTCTTTTCTTTAATTGGTCCGCAATAATAAGCTGTTTTAAAGAGTCAAAATCTGTTACATTTAATCCAGCAAGCCACTCTTCAAAATGATTCCTTAATTCAAACTCTAAGTCCCTCCACGTATTACGCAACGTTTTAATATGATCAACGAATTTTTGGTCAAAACTGTTCAAGGCTTAACTTAAATTTTCTCAATAGAAGTTTAACGTGCTTATAGTCGTTAGCTTTTTCTTCTGGTTCACGGGAAATTAATTGAGTTATTTCATAAGGCAATAGACCCAACAGCTAAGAAACCGAATTTTGTTCTTCCAACTCAATACGTCGTGCCTGTCTCTCAAATGAGACTAAATAAAAACATATATCACCTTCACCCAATTCATACTTACGTATTAATTTAATCATATCACAAAAATTACTTCTACTAACATTGTAAGGAACAGAATCATTTACATTGCTACTTCTGATTCCCGCTTCTACTTTCACCTTTTCGTTCAAATGTTCCTTCCTTTTCTAAAATTTCCAACTTTTTCCTGTTTGAACGATTATCTATTATTTGTTTAGTAAATTCTTTGTTATAATTCTTACTATTCAAAATCATGTCCCTTAAGCCCACAATTTTAATATCAGAGGGAATATCTACGTCAAGTTCTAAGGCAAATTCCTTTAAGTCAGATTTCTTGCCCTTTGCCAAAAAAGCCATCTTAGACTTCAATTTTCAAATAATAATACAATAATTATACTTAGTTCTTTCCGTTTAATACTTAGACATAATAAAAATAGTTTATAAATGCACGTACCTTTCTACTTTCGTTTTTGGCGAGCTTCCAAATTTTGGTTTAACGTACGTTATGGCAATACAGTTTAAAATATAATAAGAAAACTTTTTATATACCCATCTCCATCTACCAACTTAAAATTCTGAAAAATACCTTTTCGATGATGATTTTAAATTTCATTTCTGTTCCTTGGAGATGGTATATGGGATGTTTTCTTATTATAATTTATTGTGAATTATCGGTTTATTACTTTGCAGCTTTAAGGCAAGTTAAGGCTTTAAGGCTTTTTAATTTACTTTTAATTACTATTATACTTTAAAATATATATAATTAGTCATGTCTATTATAAATGCATATAAATGTAATAAATGCCTATTATTTGCATTTTTTAGAATATTTAAATGGTTTTGTACATACACAAGTACAAGGAATGATGTTTAATATTACTGCAAATATTAATTTACAACTCTGTTCTTATCTGAAATTTTCTTTTTCAGGAGACTTTTCAAAAGATAAAATAAAGGCATATTTTATCATGCTTCGCAAAAAGACGTACTACATATCGAATGTCCATCAAGTGACCACATTGTCAAGAGAAAACATAACTAGTGTCAAGCTACCAACTCGTGATCACAAAGAAAACAAAAATGCAAATGGCTGCAAAGTAAATTATAAACCTTTTTTGGGCTTCTTTTATATTTTGACGAGCAGCATTTTCATTGCATTGTCATCAGTTTGCGTTAAAAAAGTCTATTACATAAGTCCAGGAGAGTTATCACTCGTTAGGAAAATTGGAGTCTTATTTGGAAACATACCTATTGCTGTATACTACAGAAAGAATGTTTTAGGACCGAAAGGACTTCGCTTATCTTTAACAATTCGAGCAATTTTGGGTGCAACAGCTCTCTACTTGAACCTCATGTCCTCCAGGTATCTTCCACTGGCTGAAGCAGCCATCATACTCTCAACTATGCCAGCTGTAGTGGGAATAACCGCCAGGTTATATCTAAAAGAACCGTGTGGTATAATCCAGACATTTGCTATAATTTTAACAGTTTGTGGAGTGATTCTCTCTATTCAAGTATCTGATCTCATGAAGAAAAGAGATGGTGTGCAATTCGATACAAATTACATAATAGGTTTGGCCTCTGGAGTTGGCGGGGTTATCTGCTTGGCCGCAACCTTTGTTCTAGTACGGAGACTAAGAGAAATTCATTTTTCAGTAGATCTTATTTTCTTTAGTTTCGTGGGGATCGTCGAAATCGCAATAGTAACAGGTACCTTATCATTCTATTCTTTACCGCGCTGTGGTCAAGATCCTCTGCTAATTATGCTGATTGCAGTCTTTGGTTTCTTAGGACAATGTGGACTCATATTAGCAATACAGACTGAAATTGTAAGTATTATAAGCGTAATGAAATCGGCTATGGATATTGTCATCGGTATTGCATGCGATGTAATATTTTTCAATACCATTCCAAGTCTTTACACTGTTGGAGGTGGACTAATTGTTATTGCTTGCATAATACTCATTAGTACTAGAAAATGGATTCAAGAAATGCCAGAAGATGCAAGAGTAAGAAAGAAACTGAAATATTTATTACTATGATTAATATTATCGATTATTACTTAAATTTTAATATCATAACTGCGAGAAAGAAACGATGTATACGGTGAATTCTGGTTATCTGAAATCATCAAAACTCTAATTTTGACTTCACAGAAAAAAATTTATTTATTTATTTATTTATTGTGGCACTTAAGTTTGACAATATCTTTGACACCATCAAAACTGCAAATCTGCAAAATAATTGTTTCAAGAAAAGCATATTAGCGAGAAACATTAATTTTTTATAATATTTGAATTGTGAGGTTTACGATGAAAAATCTTCATCATATCCAAGATAATATCCTTTTTTTAGCAAAGTATAATCTGCAATTTAAACCTCCTAATCCGCAGCTTCAACTGCGCCGGAACCCGGCTCTGGTACTTCTTAGTTTTTGTGATAAATTCTAATTCTAGCCGGAGAGCAGCGGAACCTTAATTAAGAAAGCTCCGGCACTTCCTTTATGTAAGTGAACAACAAATTCAGCATAAATTTGATTTCGAAAATTTTATTTTTAATAATAAAATTAAATAAAAATATCTTCTAACTTCTGAATGCATGTCTCTCTTTACTTTGGACACAAACCCTTGAACGGAGGTCCAGACTTACAAGGAAAGAAAAGCCTCACATGTTACAGGCTTATTCTCCAGAAAGTAAACAATGAATTTATGACATGGGTAAATTTTTCGTTCCAACGTTAGAACATGGTATCTTCTCTTTTTGCTTTATACCTACACATAATACAGGGCGTTTATAAAGCCCCGCACACATTTTGATGTTTAATAACTCATAAAATAATAAAGATAGATTAAAATTAATAACATAAATGGTTAGATAGATTCAAAAAGTTTCATGACCCTTGTCAATGAACTTCCACGTGGGCCCCCTTCGTCGCACGGAGAATATCAAGTCGATATTCAATTTCACGCCAGGTACCGGCAAGCATGTCGGCATCCACAGAGGCTATTGCGGTTGTAATTCTGGCTTTTAGGTCATCCATGTTCGACACTCTCCTCCTGTAAACGTTGTCCTTTACAAATCCCCAAAGAAAAATGTCCAGCGACGTTATATCAGGTGATCTGGGTGGCCAAGGAATTGGACCTCCTCGCCCAATCCATCTTCCTGTAAAATGGTTATTCAAAGAACTACGAACGATGGTACCCTGATGAGGTGGTGCACCATCTTGTTGCAAAAAGACATGTGGCTGATGCTCTTCTAGTTGTGGAAATACGAAGTTTTCCAACATGTCTAAATATACGACTGATGAGACCATCTTTTCTGTAAAAAAAAGGCCCAATGACTTGGTCGTGCATTAGTCTCCACCTCACATTAACCTTTGGGGAATCCCTTTATGCGTCACGGTATTCATGGGGGATTTCAGATCCCCATATGCGCACATTATGGCGATTAACAAGCCAGAAAGATGAAAGGATGCTTCGTCGGAGAACATTATGCGCTTTAGAAATTCAGCATCATCTTCTATCCTCCTTAGCATATCTGTTGCAAAGGCCATCCTGCTAGGCCTATAATAATAGGCAATAGTTGTCAAAAACAAAAGAGAGAAAAATGCAATTAATAAGCAGACGATATTTAAAAAAGTACAGATATTTAGACTGGAAAATGAAATTATCTGAAATTAACCACACGTGCAGACGATATTTACAAAAGTAAAGATATTCAAACCTGAAAAGGAAAATATATAAGTTATTCCATCAATAAATGCAATAAGTTTGTTTATATCTTCATTATTTTATGAGTTATTAAACATCAAAATGGGTTCGGGACTTTATAAATACCCTGTAGATTAAAATATTCTCTATATTCTATTACTACTCATATTTTATAAAATTCTCTCTAGCCGCATTAGCGACGCTTTATCATTTTAACGTTTTTCATTGGTGTGCTGGAAAAAGAATGGTTTCTAATTTATATTATTCCTTGAAATAGTACATTATATTCAGAGATTAAATTCAATCGGAAACCGGTTGAGCTAGTTCTTAGTTTCTGTGTAAAATTTAAATTCTAATCGGAAAGCCAATTAAGTTAAGGCCCTGCACTTGATTTTATTACTTAACTATTTACTATTTATTAATAACTTATTACATTTTTAATAATCTCTCTACATTTTATTATATTTTAATTACTTATTTATTCGAAGCATTGATTATTTGATTATTTTAATCATTAATCATAAATTATTTTATAGTCATTTTATTTATTTATTTACTCTTGTTCCTCTTTCTTGACGGTCTTCCATAGCGCTCCGTCACTTCTACTTTTAGAAATTAAGCC
>KK117164.1:37294-74957 GCA_000611955.2 Stegodyphus mimosarum
AATAAAAACAAATATATATATATATATATATATATATATATATTCTGCAGTAATAAACAAGTTTTTTTCTCTCCCCCCCCCAGGTATTAGTTACATTTATTTCAAATAACCTTTTAAATGCTGTAAACAGATAAAACATCGCAGAAATGAAATGAAAAATAACACAGATAAACAAAATTCAGAATACAAATTTGAATATATTTTTCAATAAAATAAGAATGCCTTTAAAATGTAATGCAATTTAATGAAACCACTCATGCGAAATGACAGGTTAATCAAAATGAATTTCAGCAGTGTGTTTTCAGATAACTGTAACATTTTGCATGCCTATGTATTGTTTATCTGTCCATTCTACATCAGTAAAAAGAATGAATGAAGATATGTATACACCAGAACGTGTATAGTCATTAAACTCTAGCAATAATTTTAAACAATATCTTAGGTTTCAGGAAATCTGCTCATGGACCGCATGCGGCCCTGATTTCTCCCATCAGGCGCACTAAGTTAAAGAAAAATTCCAATTACATGCAATGTGCATTTGATTATTTCACAGAAGCAGCTGCAAAAAGTTAACAAATACGTACTGATTTGCATAGTATGAAATAAGGCCCTACCTTCAGGCCCACTAGGTTTGAGCCCAGAAACTTAAGTTCTTGGGATATCCAAATTATCCCATAATTTCTCATAATGCTATTTTCGTCTCATAAAATCAAAGAAATATGTGCTAGACAGCCCAGGAAAAAATCTGATGTATACACCACATGATTTCCTTGCACGGAATATTAAATTATACTCATTTTGTATTTTCTTTAAACTTATTTCATTGAATTAAATCTAACTCGTCGATAGCGCATAAACCACAATACAGTAAATGCACTCTTTAAAATTCACTATATTTGTTTACAAGAGCGACACTCTGGCGCTAGGTTCACTTTACAGAGTTACATCTCATTCATTTTATAACTCCGAATGCACCAAAATTAAGTATATTACCTCAAGAATTACCTAATTGTTGACACATGTTCCGTTCAAATACTATAATAAATCTAATACGATGTGTAAAAGAAATTAAACAAACAAAAAAGAAAGAAAAGAAACAGTTTTTCACAGACGATTTAGTATTTCTCCTTCAATTAATTCACTTCTCATTTCGCGACAAAGCAAAAATACATAAAAAATCAAAATATCTATATTCAAAATTACGAAGTAAATCTTAAGCACTTATTTCCTCGGATCATTCCTCGGAAAGAATGGATTAAGCATGATTTAATTCGCAATAATAAAAGAAGGCGTTAACTTTGTTGTTGCGAAGCTTAGTTTCTCTAGATTGGCAGCAAATCAACTATTCTACGAAGTTTCAAATATAAACAAATATGGCTGATATGTTAATAATAATTAGGCATAGCCGCACTTAAACAACTGTTAAACTGCTAATAATTCTACAAATACTGCATGGAAATTTACTAAAGGCATAAAACCCTTAACCGGAAGATAATAACAACATAATTCAATCAGTTTTAAAGCAAAAAATGCACAATTTACAAACATATAACAGTAAAGAAACTGAGCTCACTAAGCCGAGTAACAGAGTGGATATATATATTATATATATATATATATATACATTTACATACTTTCGGTGACGCCGTTTGCAACCATAGTAGGAGGTTCACATCTAACATGTTATAGCAGTCCTATATACAAAATTTCAATGTTCTGAGTCTACTAGTTTTTGAGTTATGCGACATACATACGTACGTACTTACGCACAGACGCCACGAAAAAAATCTCTTCAGAATCTATTTTAAATCAGTTTTATATTTTTTTTTGGGGGGGAAACAGTCCTTTTCTGTCCTTATGTAGGGATGTCATGCAAATACATCCTTAAATTGCATTCGATAACGTTCAAAATGGATATTTTCGTTGAAATACAACACCCGAAATTTTTCGAGATTCAAAACTTCTTTTTTACTTCGTAAAGAAAGAAAAAAATGTGCCTAGAAACCAGGTTGTTTCAATCAAGCTATTTATGGAACCACTTAATGCCAAAACAACAACAAAAAAATTATTATTTTATATCTAATGTTTAAATTAAATCAAAATCTTACTGAAATCGACTAGCAATAGAAACTAGAAAGTAAGTCAGCAAATTTCTTCTTGTTTGTTTCCTTGTACATAGAAAGCAATCGAAATTTCACATTCACATTGTTTAATTATAATAAACATTCTACTGATTGGCATTTTGCTGCATGAGTTTCACATAAAAAATTAGATTACGAGTTTGGAAGAAAACATTCCATCCTTTAACTATGAAACATTTTTCGAAAAATTCTTCATTACTTCCTTGGACGAAGTAAAGAAAGTATTGTAATCGCGAAACTTTTCGGATATTATATTTCCACGAAAATTTCCATTTTGACCGTTACAGAATGCAGTTTAATAATGTTTTTGCGTGACATCTGTACGTAAGGCAAAACAAAGGACACTTTTTTCTCCCAAAAAATTATAAAACTGATTTAAAATGGATTCTGAAGAGATTTTTTTCGTGGCGTCTGTGCGTGCGTACGTACGTATGTATGTAGTATAACTCAAAAACGAGTAGCCTCAGAATATTGAAATTTCGGATAAGACTGCTATAACATGTAGTTGTGCACCTCTCATTTTGGTTGCAATCGGCCTCACAAAAGTATATATACACTCACTCTGTTTGTCTGCTCAGTGAGCTCAGTATTTTTAGTGCTATATCTTGGTAAATCGTACATTTTCCCCTTTAAAAATGATTGAATTATGTTGTTCTCATCTTCCGTTTAAGGGTTTTATGCCTTTAGTTAACCTTCATGCGATAGTTGTAGAATTATCAACAATTCAAAAGTTGTTTGACTGCGGCTAAGCCTAATTTTCTTTTTCTTTTTCTTTTTCTTTTTTTTTTTTTACCGTAGCAGTCATATTTGTTTATATTTCAAACTTAGCAGAAACTTTTAGTTTTGTGCACCGAAAAATCTGCCTTTTTGCCTGCTGGCTGAATTGCTTAGTTTTGGCAGAAACACTAATTTTAATTGTAAAACTGTTTTTTAATTGTTTTAACTGTATTTGGTACTGTTTTTCTATATCTTTCAATTTTTAATGCAGATATTTTGAGTTTTTATGCATTTATGACGTGCTGTGAAGTCAGAACTGAATCAATTGAATGCTAATGAAATTGGAGGAAATAAGTGTTTCATATTAGCAGCAAATATTGTCGCCAGTTTGTCTCGGACAGGCGCGAATATTAAAGAGTAGCTCTCGCGCATTAGTAAGCGGCTTGAATGGTCTGTGAAAAACTGTTTCTTTTTTATTTGTTTAATTTCTTTTACACATCGTTTAAGATTTGTTCTAGTATTTGAATATAACACGTGGTAACGCTTTGATAATTCTTCAGATGGTGTAGTTTTTGAGCATTTGGAGTTATAAAATGAATGAGAAGTAACAGTGTTAAGGTAATCTAACGCCAGAGTGTCGTTGCGGTAAACAAATATAGTGAAATTTAAAGAGTACATTTATTCTATTGAGGTTTATGAGCTATCAACGAAGTAAATTTAATTCAATTCAATAAGTTTAAATGAAATGCAGGGAAAAGTGAGTATAATTTAATATTCCATATAAGGAAGTAATCTGGTGTATACATCAGGTTTTTAATTTTGAGAAATACTATCACTGGAAGTACATATGTAGATTTAATACATAAGGAAATAAAACTAATATCCATCTGTTACGATTGCTTGGCATAGCATGGGATTTAAAATGCTGAATTTCATGCACTATTATTCGTTTAAAAAATGAAACGAAAATGTATCCTCAATATTTTCTGAATAATATGTTACTACCACATTTATTTCCCAATATTGTGCATGTTATCATTAAGTATGCATATTGTTACCAAGTACTTAAACATGAATTAAAACGCATCGCAATATAGCATTGCGAAGCACTATTCTAACAAATGATATACAAAATGATGAGGTTAAAACAAAGTATAAGAACATTACAATCAAAAATTTGACGATGTATTAAAATCTTTATGAATCTTTTGAAAAGAAAGAAAGCTTTCTAAGAAAAGCTCTTGTTGTTAAACTAATTAAAAGTAGTGAATTAAATTCGAGTTGTCAAGTTGATTTCATTGAAATCAGGGTTAAACAGAAGAGCTATCTCATTTCTTTGTGCGACTCCTTGCCGGCGGGATCCTCTTCGGGGGGGGGGGGGGTAGCAGGAAAAAATTTGGCGCGACTATGTTGCATCTTCTCTGACTTCGCCTCTTTAAAACTAGCAATATGGACATCCCCAATTAATCACACATATTGTCAATTAATCACATATAATTTCAATCACATATATTGTTTCCTAGTTAAGCAGTGTCACAGTAAAACTGGCTTTCTAGTTAAGCAGTGTCAAAATTTTATGCTGCCTGGGAATATACTTGTATTTCCCATAAATTAATTAGCATTATTTTGACAAGAATTTGAAGGAAATAAAGTTAATTAATTTACACTGTGTTATAAACCTTGTTCAAAGATTTTAAGATACAAATTTGATTAACTTTTATTAGTGCTTGTCAAAAGATAAATAACTTAAGTTACGAATTTTTGCAATAACAATACTCGCTTTGTTTTTGAGAAAATTTACACGAGAACAGTTCTTTTTTCGTAATTGAAAACTAATACGTCAACGAAAAGAACAAAACTTCCGTAAAATATCTAAATTTGTGATGATACATTTTAGTAATTTCCTTCCAAGATTACAAACTTCATTAAAAGCGAAACGTTATGAGACGGTGTAGCTGAAAGGTGCAGTAAAAAACAAAGGTGTTTACAATACTTTACATACAAATATTATTTTTTATTTTTCACGTCGTAGAAAAATCTAATAAATAAAAGAAAGAGACTAGGTTGTCATTATTTATTCTCAGTTTTGTCCCACTTAGGAAGCTTTAATATATTTCCTTTTAGTTTAAATTAAAAGTAAGTTACTTAGTGCACTGGTGAAATAAATTAAGAGAATTTGCATAATTTATCGAATAGCATGAAAAGAACTGAACTGAAGGAAAAACCACTGCTTCTAAATACAAATGCAAGTCTTGTACGGCAACTACGTAAGCGTGCACATGTGTGTAGGCGGAGCCAGTAGAAAAACAGGCTTTATAAGCTCGTGGAGGGTAAGACGAATTGCGAAGCTTTCGACCGCGTCTGGCATGAGGGGCTTATCTTCAAGCTCATCAATTTTAACTTTGATCGTGAAATTATCAAACTCATCTACTCCTTTATTCTCAATAGAAAATTCTTCGTATCCATTGGAGAAGAAGTATCTGATTTAAAAGAAATTAAAGCTTCTGTACCGCAAGGGTCCATTTTAGACCCCGTCATTTTTCTCTTTTATGTAGCAGATTTCCCCTACTTTAATCTCAATAGAGATTATTACGTAGCTTGTTATGCTGACGATACTGCGCTGACAGTTCGTTCTAGACGTGCTGAAAACGCAACACGCAAATTACAAGATTTCATGCCTTTAGTTGAAGACTGGTGTCGTCAATGGCGCATTGCTATCAACGCACAAAAATCACAACTTCTGATAATTAGAAGAAGATTCGCAAAAGAAAACTTCAAAGGCTCTTTAAAACTATTCAATGAAGACATCCCGATTGTACAAAAAGCAAACTATTTAGGAGTTGTGCTAAACTCTTCATTTACGTGGAAAGACCACATTAAGCACATCACTCACAAAACCATCAGTGTTATCCAAAGTCTTACTCCATTAATTGGCAGATACTCAAAATTAGATCTATACAAAAAGAGACTCATCTTTACATCTATTATACGTCCTATCATGACTTACGCTTCCCCGGCCTGGATTATGTATAAAAAGAACGATCTTAAGAAACTGCAAGTCATACAAAATAAATATCTCCGCACAATTACAGGTGCGCACTTTTATGTTTCAAATTTGACTCTGCACACAGACTTACAAATTGACACCCTTGAAACGTACTTGCACAAACTGAACAAGAAATTTTTTGAAAAAGCATTACACTGCGAACAACTGCAGTACTTCAATACCTTCAACTATGAAATTTTGGATGAAGATAAGGAACTCAGACCTCTTGCAGCATTCCTATCACGTGACGCAAACTTCCCAACTTAAGATAGCCTATGTTTTTAGTAATTGCTATATAATTTTACTTTCTTGCTAACAACATGTACCTCACTGTATTACTGTATATAATGTATATATTCTTATTTGCAAATATTCTGGAACATATTCTATAATCTGATTGTAACTGCACTTATTCTTGTTATTTTACTTGTCTTGTATCTTATTGCATCACTCAGCTCTTGTTTGCGCTTGACTGCCTCTCCCGTCGTTTTGCGCTCTTTTTTGTGGTGTCATTGTAGCCCTTCTTTCCACACCCTCTGACCTCCTTTTTGCCACGTGTCCTGAACCTTTACCGTCTTGTTGCCTTCGGGCTGATTTTCATCGAGCCGGACACGTCGCGCTTCGCGCGACATCCCGGCGATATCTGCCTGATTGATTGATTGACGAATTGCGTCATAGTCCCAACTGTTACTCTTTTGGAGAAGATATGCACGTAAAGGATTCTATGGTGAATTGAAATTATTTAATGAAAAAATACTACTTGTCACCAAAGCCAAGTACCTAGGAATTGTGCTGAACACTTCCTTCAAATGGAATGATTATGTTGCAAAAATTAAACAGACAACCATAGGAGAAATTAACAGCCTCACTCCCTTACTTGGAAAATATTCAAGACTGGACCTTTATAAAAAAACGTCACATATACACAGCCATTATTCGACCAATTATGACATATGCTTCGCCCGCATGGGCAGCCTATAGGGCAAAGGATATTAAAATTCTTCAAGTTATTCAAAATAGATTCTTAAGATTAATTACTGGAGCTCACTATTATGTTTCTAACAATATGCTACACAAGGATCTACAAATTGAAACTATGGAAAAATACCTGCATAAACTGAACAAAAATTTCTTCGATAAAGCCATAAATTGCGACCGATTGAAGCACTTCAACACGTTTGATTACATCATTCTTGAAGAGGACGTTCACCATCGAGCACTTGCAGCATTCCTCACGCGAGACGCCAACTTCCCCACGTAACAAAGATTCATGATCGGTTTCCGTTTGTAGTAATGCGTTTTCTCAAATCTAATCTTGGTGGTTCAGTGATTCATAAAGCTTTAAACATTTTACATGATTTTTAATGAACTATATACAGAACGTATTCTTAGGCCTCCGCCTTCAACAGAAGCAAACTTCCTTCTCTCTACATTAACATGGGCAACAGCGCCCTCTAGCGTTTTTCTACCTTCAAATTATTCAACACCGTTCACTCAACGCTTAGTATTTTGTACATGTTTGGCGCTTACCTTACTTACACTTCTCTTTTTACATTAACTGATATGTAACTCATGATACTGTATTGTATATAAACTTGTATATATTTTTATTAATTATTATGCAATGTATTTAACCGCACTTATTATTTCATGTAATTAGGTAACATTTTACATCTTGTGCTTATTCTTTCACATCTTGACTTCACGCACACCTCAGCTTTGAATGCGCTAAACTGCCTCAACTTCTCTGATTTTATCAGTCGTCTTGTCGTTGCCGCTTGCGGCCCCCCTTTTGACCTTTGCTCTTTTATTTATATTCGTCTGGACCTTTAATGTCTTGAGGCCTTTTAAGGCAAATTTAGTCATCGAGCCGGTTAAGTTGCGTTATTCGCAATAATTCGGCTATAAATGCACTGACTGACTGACTGACGAATTGCGTCCGCTAGCACACCTCGGCGACTTTCTTGGTGTTATCTTGCAGCAATCGGTTAAATTCACATCAGAATAGTAAAAATGAGTAACCACCAACGTTTAGATGATGGAATGAGGTGGCGAATTGTGGGGAAGCTAGAGGCAGGTTAATCGCAATTCCAGACATGCAGAGAGTTTAATTTAACGGCCAGCGTCGTCTGTAACCTATGGAAACAGTTCCAGGTTACTGGATCCATCTAGAGAAAGCCTGGCCAAGGAGGCGTAACAGAGAGGCTACAGCTTCTCAGCTCTCCCGAAACCTGTATGCAGCCACAGGAACCCGTGTAACAAGGATTAATGTTTCCAAAAGACTGAATGAGAGAGGGTTGTTTGCTAGAAGACCGGCTGTTTGCGTCCCGCTCACGTCTACGGACAGGAGAGTCCGATTAACATGGTGCAGGCAGCATAGTGATTGGAGTACGGAGTAATGGGCGACCGTTCTGTTCACCGATGAGTTCCGTTTTAGCCTAAACACCGATTCTCGCCGTACTTTCATATGAAGAGAGCCAGTGACCTACCCTCCATTGTCCGCGAAATCAGTAGTTATGGCGGTGGCGGTATAATGATCTGGGCAGGCATCATGTTGGATAGCCGCATACCTCTCCACGTCTTTGACAGAGGTTCTGTGACTCGTGTGAGGTATAGAGATGGGGTCTTGGAGCCCTATCTTTGCCTTTTCCGAGATGCAGTGAGTCCCGAGTTAATCTTACCGAATGATAACGCGAGGCCACATAGAGCTCTTCTGGTCGACGCATTTCCCGAGAGTGAGGATATTCGCCGGATGGACTGGCCAGCCACGTCTCCAGACCTCAACCCTATAGCGCATGTCTCGGACGATCTGAGGAGGGCAAATGCAACTCGCAGCCTCCCTCCGAGAACCATCCAGGAACTGAAAGCAGCGTTGCTGAATGAGTGGGACCAATTGCCACAGGCACTGATAAACTGCCTTATTTCCAGTATGGCATCACGCTGCCAGGCCTGTATGGCTGTAAGAGGGGCCACTACACGCTATTAACCCATTTCTTTTGTGTCTTCTGAAACCGCTGTTTCAGACCTTCGGACTCCCATGAGTGTTACACACGAACATGTGTGTATATTATAACTTTTGAATATTTATTTTGTTTGCATTATATCAACCTATGTTCACACCAAATTTTATTAAAATCTGTTCAGTAGTTCTGGAGATCGTAGATCAAATATGAAAATTCGCTTAATTTATTTCACCAGTGTGTAAGGTTTTAGTTTAAACTAACAAAGTTTTATTTTAATTTGCCTTTCCTATGTGTTTTTATTTCAACTTCCCGTTAGAATAAGCGCGCGTTTCAGCTTTATGCTAATTTGGAGCCAAGTTTTGGTATTTAAGCGATAGGTAGTAGGAACCTCTCAGTGTGAGAGAGCTTTTAGTCTCAGATCACTGCTGCTCTGTTCGACGTTCGCCTGACTAGTTAGTATTTAAATTCTAAGCCTTAGCGCTGTTACTCTATTACTTATTAAAGTAAATCTAAGTGCGTTAGTATTAGCTAAATCTTGCTACGCACCACTGATCATTTAGAGGCTAACCTCGCGTTCATAGCTCTGTGAGCAAAGACTACTTAAACTTCTACTTAACTTTAGTTTAAATTATTTGATTGTTCAGTTCAGACCCAAGTGCGGTCATTATTTTCTGTATCCCTCCCGAGTTGGGAATTGGGTGTATATAATTGTGGTTTAATAAAAGAGGATTTTAAATCCTTCTTACGTGCAGTCATTCTACCATTTAACCACAGTTTTCTACCACAGAACATAGCTGCATTCAGCTCCCTGTTCAAGATCAGGACTTAGCTTACTTCACGAATATGTTCGCCAAGAGTATGCACCGAACACTCAGTCCTGACAAGTGTAGTTCAATATATTACTATTAGTTGAAGGGATGCCAGTCTGAAAATTTTAATATTTAGCTGCTTGTCTGAATTCCAAATTATGAGCAAGAGAAATTTCTTGCACATACCAATACGTGTTAATCTCATTATTTTCAGCTAATTTCAGCTTTGTCGGTTGTCTGCGAATGCCATGCCTTGATGCTAAAGATTGCATAGAGGATGTTAAATACCTTTAAATGCATAAGATCGATACCACTCATGCTGCAGGGCCTATTCTGATTGTACGATCCTTTTCAACATTTAAGCGTTTTGGACGTTCTGAGCTTCTATGTTCATGATACGTGCTTTCTCTGACCTACCACTGCCAGTTTGGAACAACCAACATATTTCTCCAACCTAGATGAAGGCTAATATATTTCTGCTGGATTAATTCGTCTCTTTCAGAATTATGATGAGACTCATTTTTGAATTTGATATTTATTCTCAGCGCCATCGAACGCGTCTCAAAGGTATCTTTGTAAACAATTTGAATTCGTAAAGAAGAAGAAACAGATAAAATTACCTCTGAATTAGGGCATCGAGTGTTTTAACTTTTGATTATCATCAACGAGCTCAACTAGAATTCCAGTTGCGCAGAAATAATTGCTAATCTCGCAAACGCCGAAGGGTTAAATTCAAAGTGAAAAATTGGTTCTCATAGCACGTTAAATGACCCGAGGCATCCCTTTGTCCTGAAATTCTAATCATTTGCTTAACTCTTCAAAAGACATTTTCATAAGTTCATAGGTTTTTAAAATAATGCGTAGAATAAAATAATATTTACTTTACACATTACAGCAGCAGTTACTGAAATAAATGAAACTTTCAGTCTATAACAATAATATCTGAAATAATTTTTTCAACGGAAATTTGACTACTTTTTTAAAACTATTTCTTTAATTTCATTGCAAACAATATTTGGCACGTTAATTCAATACTTGAATGGTAAAATATACTAAAATTTCTACCGAATAACTGTCAGATATTAAAATATAATTAAAATATAACTCTCTTTTACCATCATTCCAGTATGCTTTAACCAGTAAACATCAAACTTTTAAAAACGTTTTTAAAACAAAAATGCAGTTTTCTTTTCAAATTTTTAAAGCGTATATTTTTAACACTTGCATAAAAATTTAATTTCCTTTTATGTATAAAAAGAAAAATGGAAGAAAATCTGTCTCTTATTTTACTGTTTCGAATTTAAACGTTCCTAAAAAGACTCTTTTCTTACAGGAAAATTATTCGAGAAAAACACAAGAAACGTATTTGAAAGACAAAGTACAGATTAGTTTCAACATGTTTCGAAAAAAGAAGTACAGTGTAACGAACATTCAGCAAGTGCTCACGTTGTCAACGGAGTCCATTATTAGCAAATCTTCGTCTGCTTATCATCCTAAAAAAGAAAAAGATGAAATAGTTCATCGTAGCTTAAACTACAAACCTTTCTTGGCCTTGTTTTACGTTTTAATAAGCTGCATTTTTCTCATACTGGCATCAGTCATAACGAAAAAGATTACTTACATACACCCAGCACAAATATCAATTGTTAGACATGCTGGGCTCTTGGTGGGCGGTTTGCCTGTTGCCATTTATTGCAAGAAGAATATTTTAGGACCCAAAGAATATCGCTTATCCTTGATCATCCTATCTTTTCTTACCTCTACTTCACTTTTCCTTTTCCTCATGGCATTCAAGTACCTCCCGCTGACTGAAGTGGCCATCATAATGTCAACCTTGCCGGCAATGGTAGGAATATCTGCAAGGATGTACCTGAAAGAACCCTGTGGAAGTATCCAGACATTTGCTACAATATTAACAATATGCGGAGTGCTTCTGTCCATTGACATGCTTGAGCTCATTGAGAAAAGAGAAGTTATGAAATTCAACGTGAATTTACTAATTGGACTTTCATGTGCTGTGAGTAGTGTAATCTTCATGTCTGTAAGTTACATATGGACAAGAAAATTGAAGGACGTTCATTTCTCAATAGTAAACATTTTCTGTGGCTTTATAGGAGTTTTAGAAAATACAACAATTGCTGCTACGATATCTTCCTATTCTTGGCCACGCTGTGGTTACGATCCCTTACTAATTACGTTGTTTGGGATTATTTGTTTCCTAGGACACCTTGGACTTTTACGGGCAGTACAAATTGAACACGTAAGTATTGTATCAGTAACGAAGGCGGCTATGGATATCATCGTTGCTATGGTATATCAAGTAGTATTTTTTAAATCCTACCCAAATCTTTACAACATAGGAGGAGCACTGCTTGTCATAATTTGCATAGGAATAATTGGCATTAAGAAATGGCTTGAAGAAATTCCAGAAGACACAACAATGAAAAAAAGACTAAAAGTTTTACTGCTTTGAAGAATCTTAGTTTATGTATATTACTAAGGTTATAATTTCTTCATTTGCATTAAGTATAAATCACAAAATTCTCATTTTCTCTGAATGACTTTGTTGCCTCAGTTATTATACAAAAGTATTCAAACCGTTTGATAATTATTAGAATTAATAATTTTGATTACACAAAATGCATGTTCGTGTTAATTTAAAGAATATTATTCTAGCTGTTTAAATGTTATTTTGAACTTTGTGTATTAAATGGAGTATGAATTAAAATAAGATTACTGTTCAAAATGTGTCAAAAATTTAAGGGAATTTAAAAATAAAGAACTTTATCAACCGATTTGAGTTTCTTCTTAACACCCTAAAGTACAGATCGTATGTTCAGAAATATTTGCCCACTATTTTACATTTTCGAAGGAATTACAAGCGTTTAATTCTTGTATACCGAAAGTATAGGCAACAAGGAATATATATGCACGAATGTGGCAAATGCTGTTCTTGTACAGTCATTCGTTTAATATAATACCAAATGATGTGATGCCCCATTTACTAAAACACGTTTTTGGATACCAAACTACAGAGGCTGTTCGCACGTTTTTTAGACGATTCCGCTTTGCTATAAAACAATCGCTTACTTAGAAATTTGTTTTTAACTGGAACTATATTTTTTAAAGTATAAATTATCATCTGCTATTTGCCAGTTTTGTTTTCATGCAAAATAGCGCTTTTAAAGAAGCATTTATGTTTGTGCTCTGTCCGAAGGAAATTATTCGCATCTAGTTATTACAAAACGCTGTGAAAGCGACGATTTTTCAATGGGTAGAGTAAGATAAGTAATATGGTCAACAAGAAAAGAAAAAAACATCAAAGTTTGGCTTGAAGTGGAAACATTGTTCCGTATGCATATCCAAGGAGAAAGCGGGATGTTTCTAATGCTGCAAAGGTAAGATTTTTAGTGTTAAAAGAAAATCCGTCAATTCAAAGGACAGTTGCAAAATCACTAAAATGCTCAATGTAAACTGTAAACAAAGTGATTAATTCTGATTTGAATCTCAAGAAGGCGTAAAAACGTAATGTGCATCGTCCTTCTCCACGAAATATTTTCGAAAGCAGTATTCTTTATGAGAAACATTTACCCCGAAAAAATGGAAAAATGTTGTCACAATAGATGAATCTTGGTTGTATTTAAATGATTGCAATAAAAAGAGAGATCCATTTATTATGATCAAAAAAGAGAGTAAAGTCTTAAAGCGTGGTTTAAAGAATCTAAAGCAAGTTTTTCAAAGGGATTTATGATTGTTGCTGGCTTTTCAAATAAAGGCAAATTAAAAATACAGACAGTGAGAAAATGTTCAGATAAATTCCATATACTATTAGACAAAGCAGGCAACTAGACGTCAAAATCTACTGTTGATTTAATGAAACAATTGAAAAAAGGAACAGGTATCAAGCCCATACCTTCCACTCATATCCCTACTAAATTTCCTGATGTATCCCCCATGGAATTTTGCGCTTTTGGACTTTTAAAAAATGGATTCTCCTAACGTCGACCTACAACCCTCACTGGACTTTGAAATGTTGTTTAAGAGGAATAAGATAAAATATCGCTTCCATTACTACAAAAAGCTTTATTATTATCGAAATTATGGTGTAGAAAGGTAATGAAGTTGTCAGGACTGAGTGTTCGATGCATACTCTTGGCGAATATATTCGTCAAGTAATTAAGTCCTGATCTTGAACAGGGAGCTGAATGCAGCTATGTTCTGTGGTAGAAAACTGTGGTTAAGTGGTAAAAGAACTGCACGTAAGAAGGATTTAAAATCCTCTTTTATTAAACCACAATTATTTACAGCCACTTCCCAACTCGGGAGGGATACAGAAAATAATGACCGCACTTGGGTCTAAACTGAACAATCAAATAATTTAAACTAAATTTAAATAGAAATTAAGTAATCGTTGTTCACAGAGCTATGAACGCGAGGTTGGCCTCTATACTAAATGGTGCGTAGCAAGATTTAACTAATACTAACGCACTTAGATTTACTTCAGTAAGTAATAGCGTAACAGCGCGAAGGCTTAGAATTTAAATACTAGCTAGTCAGGCGAACGTCGAACAGAGCAGCAGTGATCTGAGACTAAAAGCTCTCTCACACTGAGTAGTTCCTCGCTACCGTTTAAAAATAAACTTGGCTCCACTTCAAACTAGCACAAAGCTGAAACGCGTGCTCATTCTAACGGGAAGTTGAAATAAGAACACATAGGAAAGGAAAATTAAAATAAAACTTTGTTAGTTTAAACTAAAACTTTACAAAGTATAAAGATTATGAAATAGAACATTTAAAACACAAAAAGTTTAAATTAACTATTTCTACAAATACAATGAAAACAAATGTACGAACGGCCTCTGCATAGCCTTTGTATTATACAGTAAATTCTCTCGTAACCGCCACCCAATGAACTGATAACATCAAAATAAAGGTGCTATTGATGGTCTAAATATAAATCCAAAATCTAAACCTCTGAGAAAAAAATATGTAATAGGCTAATAATCTGAGAAAATCATTTGTGTTAATGTATCTGCCGTCCAAAGTATCAAACCTTATCCAACCAACGAACCAAGGTGTTATCTGCAATATAAAGATATGTTGCTGATCTCTTTATATATGTCTACATGTGAGCATTGAAAGGAGTATCTCTGATTTTCATAGACAGTTCAAGTTGAAAGAAACCTTATTTACATTTTCTGCTGCCCGGAAAGATGTGCAGAACAGTACTTTACCGCGCTGTTGGAACAAACAGTGGCCTTTGATCATGTTAGTAGATGACGATTCGAATGACGAAAATTTTCTTGGTTTTAATTCATACCCGGCGGACATGGTTGACCTCTTGAACTTCAACCATGGCCGCTATGTTCATAGGATTTCAACTATGGTCATTATGTTCAGAGAAGTTTACTTAAGTGAAGTGGATACGCAGGCTTGAGTGCATGTAGAAAATAATCGGACATGTACTGAGAAATGATAAAGAAGAGGAGAAGCATGGAAATCAAGATAACAGGCAGAGAAAGAAATTTACGTGGAAGGAAGGCTGGAAGAAATTTACGTGGAAGGAAGGCTGGAAGAAATTTACGTGGAATTGTAAGATCTCTCTCTGCGACTCCACATAAAATAATTCCAGATCCCACAATGAACCTGGCGAATTCTCGCACATGCGTAAATAAATAACCAGCACAGAAGAAGAGTGAAAAGTAACCCTTTATTAATTCAAAGTTTAACAGAAAGGGACGATCTTCGTGCATTAAAAACATCGTCAACTTGCGATGAAACTTAATTGTAGAATATAATTCAAGTCGAATCTAAAATAAAAGAATGCTGGATTAGCATGTTAAATTACACTTACGAGGCTGACTCATAAAAACCTAACAGGCGTGGCGATAATCCAAAATGGTCAAGAGGCTTACTAGCGTAACAGCGAGAGAGCAACGAAACGTGCGTTGGCTAACCAAAACACGTTCTGAATAAACTCACAGATTCACCCGTTTAAATATTCACTTCAATTAACTTTAAATTTACATCCTGGCGAGAAAATACTAGGGGAAGTTGGGAAGTTCAGGAAAGGTATCAAACTTAAAATGAATTTGTAATGCAAAATAAGGGAAAGCCTATAGAAGGATTGCCAATTTTAAGAAGATTTGTGAAGAAATCTTCATTTCTGTCACCATGTGATATTATGAAATTTTACTGTACATACAAGAATTTCCAAAACTCCAGCGGCAGTCTCACAACTAGGCAGCCATTCGAGGATGAAATCACGCTAAGAAATCTTCAAGTTTCACATGATAATATATTTAGTAATTTTAAAATGTTATTTAATTTTGTTTTTTTAAATATAAAACCATATGTATGTTGTTTAATTTTAAAAAATCTGTACAGTTTTCTACATTTTTTTATTTAAATCTGGCCGATAGATCAATACAGCCAATGTACTTCGCAGGCTGCAGTTTCTAGAGATGGCATCACAAAACATGAACATGTAAGTTCTAGAAATATAAATTCAATTATTCAGAAAAATCTCTTATCTAGAGTCCGAGAGTTAACTACTTTGAGGTATTTTACTGTAAATACTGAAACATCAAATATTCTGCTTAAAAAAATCAGTATTAGAATGCTTATTTTCAATATAAATTTCAACATCAAAATGCTTAGTTTTAATATTAATTCTAATATTAAAATGTTTATTCAGTTATGAGGTATTTTTCCCCTCCTTTCTACACGCCTTCGTGGTGTAATTGGAAGCATACTCGACGCATATTCGAGAGGCCCAGTCTTCGAGCCCCGGGGACGGCAATGGACATTATTACGTCTCCTGCTTCAAAAAAGGAGAAAAAAAAAGACTCTACAAGAGGCGCTCGAACTAAAAGGTGATGGCGATAATTGGTCACCACCAGGATTTGGCAAATGGGTCCCCCTTTAAAAGGTAATTTCTTCCTCTTTTCCGCATACCTTCGTGGTGGGTGTAACTGGAAATATACTCGACGCGTATTCCAGATGTCTAGGATTCGTGTCTCGGCGAGGGCAGTACACATTTTTCATGTCTCCAGCTTCAAAAAAGCCTAATGACTCTACATTGTAAGTGTGTAGGGTTATTTTAAGTTTCTAACAGTTATTTTAATTTTTAAACATGCTTTACTGTCTATTCTCGTTTCCACCTACTATTCTCTACCAGAATAAGTTTTTACATCGTATTGCATGTAAATGAGGTAGAAAGACTATTTAAAGAAAGGTTTCGCTCACTTCAGCAGATGAGCTTAGGATTCTTTAGTGGCGCGTGTTTGCCGTCAGGCCACTTCGTTGTTTAAAGCTAACTGCGCTCGGCCGTATTGTACGTGCCTACTAATATTCGCCGGTTAATTTAAATAAGGGTCAAACACCTTAGATAATTTTGAACAGCTAAGTTCCGCTTAGTTTAGCATTAGATTAGTTTCTTATTTTCTTGAGTTAAAGCCCAAGTGGCAGCTCTTCTGTAAGCCCGAGAAAGGGGCCATCTGTGTTCTTATTTTGCGATAATAAAGAATGAGTTTAACCCTTCTCTAAAGTTTTTCATTTACACACTCGGACTCAGCGATAAGTCGCCACGTAGTTCAACAAGGTTTCTACTAAGCATACACAAAGTAGTTAGAAACATTACAAGTGATATTAGTAATTATGTGTTAAGAAGGCTTTGACTAATATCTGCTTTTGCCTTGACTTTTTACAGTTGTTTACTCTGATAGGCATTATTATTTATAAAAACAAATTGCCAGTTCTTCTTCGATCATTCGGAATGGTTATTTAAGGTGAACATTCACAAACCTATAGCTCGTAGCATTTCTCTGCTGAAATAAGTGAAAGGTTGACTGCAGTTGTCTTTATCTGGTAATGGAGATTTTATGGATCTCAGCATAACAAAATTTCGTTGTTCTCAGTGTCTTGGCTCAGCTACAAATTCTACTGCGTAAAATATGTCGCTGGAATTACGACAGAACTCAAAGTACCACATGACCAAGAGTAAAATTACCATTAACGTCATATTTGAAGGTCAAAATGTGAGAAGAGAAATAAATTTTGGATCCCAAAACTTTTACTTAGCAGAAAAAAAAAGTAACAGATTATTATATAACAACAGCTGTTTTCTCAATGTCATCCTCATTCATAATCTTTTTAACTTATTAGTGTGTTAAATTTTCGTAGTAGTTGACGAAAATAAGAATGAAAGATAGGAGGGATACAGAATTAAACAACATGTTTACATTAATAATTTTTTTTAATTTATTCAGGCTAAACTGAATTTTGCGTGGATTAATCAAAACAAATATCAAATTGCAAATGTTGAATTTGAAAAGGCAAATGTTGATAAGCAAATATTAAAAGGGAGAAACTAAAATCCTTTAGTTTACTTAAAATAAACTATAACAGGTAAAAATATCCTCGAAAAGATGTAGGGTTTCCCAAATAATTCATTTTAAGTTTGATACCTTTCCTGAACTTCTCAACTTTCCCTAGTATTTCTCGCTTGGATGTAAATGTAAAGTTAACTGGAGTGAATATTTAAACGAGTGAATCTCTGAGTCTATTCAGAGCCTGTTTTCCTAGCCAGAGCACGTTTCGTTATTATCTCGCTGTTACGCTAGTAAGGCTCTTGGCCATTTCGGTTTATTGTCACGCCGGTTAAGTTTTTATGAGTCAACCTGTTAAGTGTAATTTAACGTGCTAATCCAGCATTATTTTATTTTAGATTCGGCTTGAAATATATTCTACAATTAAGTTTCACCGCATTTTGACAGTGTTTTTGTAACTTTGAATTAACTGTGAAACTTTGAATTAATAAAGGGTTACTTTTCACCCTTCTTCTGTGCTGGTAATTCATTAGGATCTATTTTTAGTTTATGTGGAGTAGCAAAGACAGATTTTATAAAGTTGTCTGAAGGATAACTTTAGTCATCAGTTTAAATTCTGAACTTTAACAATAGTTTTTAATCTATTATATTCAAACTAAAATAATCGTAAAATGAAATTAAATCACATCGAAAAAATAAGTATTTAAATTTAGCTAAACTCAAAATTGTCGAATAAGAATTTCTGTCCAGACTGTATATTTGATTTCAATCACCAATATTTTTTTAATGTTAAAATGTTTATTGCAAAACCAAAATCATCCATTGCAAAATTATCTGTTGTTCATGTACCTTGCTATAAATAGGAAGGAATACGTAGTATCTGAAGTACATCTACCTTTGTTATCTGTCTTTGATTAAAGCCTTATCAGATATGAGCAAAGTCTGTATTTGCGCTTGTAGAAGAAGCTGACTGAAAATTAAGATACTATTATTCATTCAGAAAATAGGAATGTGGTAAAAAAGAATATCCAACTTAATTAAGAAATATCTCCAGTTATTTAATAGTACGGTTAGAAACGCAAATTATGCAAATTATTAGATTTTTCTTACCGTCAAAAATAAACTTTCGTATCTTCTTTATTTTATCTGCACTATTAAAATCTGTGCGCGTCTGTTTGTTCGTTTGTTTGTAGCATCATCTCCTACGGAACAGCGAGAAACTCAGTTTCAAGAAAGGAACTCCCTCCCCTCCGGATTCCCAAAATTCGTGGAAAGCCATTTCGATAATTCTCATCTTCGTACGACTTAGATATTAATTAGCGAGAACAAGATATTAATTAAAAACTCTGAAAACGCTAATTCTCGCCCTCATTTTTTCGAGTGGCAACAGTCTCGTATTTCGAAAAGTGTTGCCACTGTTTGCTTTCAAATTGTAAAGTTTGTTAATAAAAAATTTCTTTCAAATTGTAGAGTTTGTTAATAAAAAATTTCTTTCAAATTGTAGAGTTTGTTAATAAAACATTTCTTTCATATTGTAGAGTTTGTTAATAAAAAATTTCTAAATTTTACAAAATATGAAATAAAAATAAAACTGTCAAACATTAAATATATTATTATTACATAATGTCATGTTCTGACGTCGAAGAAAGCCCGCGATTTCATGTGACGTCATTCTATACATTTTTCGTTAACGTCAGCATTTTAAATAAATAGCTGCCGTCAGCAACTTTTTTGTTTCAGATTAAGATAATTGACACGGTATGGTATTCCCACGTTAATTCCTTTGATATTGACAAAAAGTTGTTATAGTGCATAAAATTTAAATCATAACGTCATATGTATACGTATCAACCTGAAGTGTCCAAAGTTTTTGTTTCCTGGTTTGGCAACAAAAAAAAAATGATTTCCGAATTGGTTGTTGCTAGGATAGAATGAACTAATTTCATTCATACTGCAATGTTTTTAAGCACTTTCTTTTCAGGTATACGTAGAACTCACAAATTTTGGTTTGGTCTCAGCTAGCAACTTTGTATGTATATAGTACGTTAAATTAATAGCTCATTTTATTTTCAGTTTTTCAATAAATAGAACTTATAAATATTGTTTTAGCCATAATCTGCTCCTCTAGGGGTATTCCTGATAGTTTTACTAATAAAAACTGATTTATTTCCATTTTGTAGTTGAAATTGTTTTCTCAGTTTTACATTTCTCTTCATAAGGGAATATTAATAAAGGAATTACAATTAAAAATTTATGCAGAGTGATGTGGAATTTTGTCGGAAACGCAGTTTCCTTAAAAATGATTAGAGTTTCATAATATTACACATATATTTACATATGCACGAACATAAAAAAAACATGCATTTGGACTACGTATTGCATACTGTAAATACTTTATTTGCAATAAGAGTATGAGCTTAGGGCTCACTTCTGTTGAATGACATGGGCATGAATCCAAAATTACTATTACTCAGTTGAAATATCAAAGCCAGTAACCAGTTTCATAAAGTTTTTTTTAATAATGCATTTCGTATTACAATCTTCAACGGCAAGCGAACGTAACATGGTGTGTACATTGTTCTTAATATTACATTTTCGAAAGAATACAAGTCTCAGCCAAACGCAATTTTGAATCAATGCAGCCTCCTACCCACTAAGGATTCTTCGTACAAATTGGTTATTACTGTAAGTTATAAGCTCAGACTAGAACGAAACTCTAGAATCTCTTCATGACGTGATGACTCGTATTTTGGTGAAAAATAGCTGCTGGGCATTTCGTAACAATATGTAAGATATAACAAAATACGATGGCTGCTTTAAGAAACGATTGGCGACCTCAAAATTAACTATTCTAGATTTTTTGTTCTCTCCCTTAAATTCATCTCTTCTTCCAAATTCGAGATCTTTCCGTGTTACATAACAACCTCAAATAAACCAATCGCAGTTTAGTATACTTTCTACACCTACAAGATATAAATACCGCTCGCAAGTAACTACTCATACCTTTTCTTAGCTCCCGCCACGCTGACAACTCTGTGCTGCTATTCCTTCCTTTATTCTTATTCTAAGATGAAGTAGCGTGTATATAAAAATTATTGTATTTAACTATGATTGAAAAAATACCCTGTCTACAAAAATGATGTAACGTGAATTACCATGGAATAAAATGATATTCTGAAACGGCCACATCTGGAAGTTATTGGTTTATGCACCTATCTATCGAACTGCGAATCGAAAATACTACATATATATTTAGATCAAAACAACTGAATGGAAATTGGAAATCTGAAAGGTATAGTTTTAATTACTCTCTACCACTTCAAAGAATAAAAAATAATAAAACAAAAATTCAGAGGATGCGAGCATGACTAAAACCACCCAATCATTAAATCGTCAAAGAGCTGTATTTTGAGACGTGGTAAAACTAAAGAATGAATTTTTCAATTAGTATATGCCAGATTAAAGCATGATTAGTAGGTACGAACGCATCTTAATTTATATGAATATTCTGAGGACATCAGAATGTTTACCCAAGAGTTTAGAAGTACTATATTGTAATGAATACAAGTGGTTCAAAATTTCCCATGTGTAAATTTACACAAAGGAAGAATTGTATGGATAATTTATTTTTTATGCGATTAAAAATGTTCAAAGCTATTCAAAATTATATATTTCGCCTGATTTCGTTACAAAGATCTAATCAAAAATGAAATTACAGTTAATGAGAAAAATAACATGAAATTAATCACAAACAGATATAATTAGTTAATTAATCTAATAAGACTGCAAAGCTGTGCTTTTAACTACCAATTTAGAAAGATCAAAATTAATACAATAAAATATAAACAATGAATAAGAAAATAACAACTAAACAAGTACTAATTCCCGATGAAATATATCTGCAAAACAGAAAATAAATTAAAACTGCTTAGATGGGTTAAGTAAAAAGTTATATTTTCCATTTTCCTACATCCAAAATTACTTAAAAAATGCTTTTCGTTGGTGGAGTAGATTTCCTGGATGCATTTTCATCCATAAAAATCTTTCAGTTCTGGATATTGATTCCAATTTTAATCCCTTTTACCATCTGTTTTTCAAGCATTTTTTTCTAGTTGCTTTTCGTTTACTTTCGGTCAACAGATAGCGCCAATGGGTTGCTTTTCTGTTATTTAGCTAGAAGACTTTTGGATTTTTCTTTTTGTTTTCATGCAGACATACGTATCGCGGCGTCATATTCACTACCACGACTGAAAAGGAAACTCTATTTAACCTTATAAACAAATTTACCTCTCTTTATGTCGAGTTTTTCGACTATTCATTTTAACACTGATATGCGGTTTCTGAGATTGGAATGAAATGAACAGCACTGCCGAATCAGAAAGGAAAAAAATCCTGAATGAAAAACCGGGAAAATCGAACATCTGCACCAGAGAGATACTGAGTACGTTGAAACGAAACACCGAGACGATTGTTTTCGAGAACTGTTCTCCGTGATAAGAGACAATAAAGGTTTAATTTATGTCTGACAGAAGATGAACATAATTTCATCACAGCCAACCATTGCTGAAACAGAAGGGCATAGTGAAGAAACAGAGTGGATTTCCTCAAATCTACAAAGCAGAACCCAGAGAGATCTGCTTGGAAGATTTTGGGCACCATTTTTTGCGGGATGAAAAGTAAGATACCTGATTTTAGAACAGAAAAGTGGAATATAATATGAGTTTACAACTTGATTCGTATGTTCTTTAAGAACAGTAGGCTTCCTGGCCATAAGATTGGTATTGGTGAGGACATTGAAGGATATTCATTTCTCAGTACTTACGATTATTTTTGGCTTAGAAAGACAAGAACCTTAGAAAATAAGGCAATAACTGGTATCTTATTATTATGTTCTAGGCATCACTTTGTTAACAATTCTGTAATAATTATATCATTTGCTATCTTTTCTTTCTTAGGACTCGTTTCATTCAAAGTGGTAATAGAGACTGAACATGTGAGTATTATATCCGTGTGAGCACCATTGTTGCTATGGTATTCCAAGCGATGTTTTTTTTATTCCCATCCAAATCTTTAGGATGTAAGAGGAGCGTTGCTTGTCAAATTTTGCGTGAATTTTGCATTGGCATTAGAAAGAGCCTCCGAAAATTTTCAGACCATCAAATAACAAGCCAGAGCTTAAAAATTTTATTGCTTTGAAACATAAAAATACTGCATGCTTAATTAATATTTATTAAAAGGTACTTTTCCGTTACACCCCAGCAATCTTAACAAATATTCTAAAAAAATAGCATGTTTCTTGCGGAGAAGCGAAAAAATATCTTAAATAATCGATAAAGATCGTAACTCATTATTTTGTGGCAGTAACGTCGATAATAATAATCGATAAACATCGTATCTCATTATTTTATGGCGGCCATCTTTTTTTCAGTTGGCTTTTGAAGCTCCTCGTTGCAACGATGCTTCTTTTCGGTCTCCCAAATAACGAAGCAGATTCCATAGCATATTTTCAACGATGTGGAATTATTCCAATCTGCATAACATGATTTTATCTATCGAAGAAAATAGGGTAAGGTGACAATATCACAAAAGCAAGAAAGAAATCGGAATCAGAAAGAATAAAGTTCAAGAATTCTCGTCTCCCCTTCAGGACATCAGCCATGAGATTTATTTATGTATGGTCGATGGAATTGACATCCATCGCACTTTGTGAAAAAGAACTTCTGATGTCGCATACTACTGTCGTCGATTGAAACAATTATCTTACAGAAATTTATGGAAGACGCTCTGGCCCACGAACGGAGAAAGATAGAAGGACCAGGCTAAATCGTCGAAATAGACGTCACCCAAGAGGAAAACTAACGGTGGGCCTATTTTCTCGCCACAGTGGATTTTTGGAAAACACAACAAATCCTTGTTGCCGTTCCGAATAGAGGCGCAGAGTGTCTGCTAAAATGCATCGAAGAAAATGTAAACGAAGGCTCGGACTGTTGGAGAGCTTACAAAACTGATGAAAGAGTCGAAATAGCAGGCTTTTTTCATTTCAAAGTGAATCATAGGTTCAATTTTGTGGATCTAGAAACCGGCGTTCATACGCAGACGGTAGAGCGCCTAGGGGGGGATCTGCCAAAAAAAAAAAGGAACAAGCAACATCGCGGTACTCCAGACATTTGCCATCATATTTGGCCGAAATCGTGTGGAGAAAAAAAAAACAGAAAGTGAACGGAAACGATTCCTTCGACTTGATGATCAAAGCGATTGCCAAGCAATTTCAGCCAGAAATATGCACTGGCGTTTAAATAAGTTTGTTAATAAATGATAATTATTTAGTTTGTAAAATGTAAATAAAATTTCTGACGACAGTAATTACAGTTTTTTCTTTCCCATTATGACTGTTATCGTACGGGGATATAACAGAAAAGTGCCTTATTAAAATTATAATTTCTTCAATATACTGTTACCTCTCTGGAATATTTTACTGACTCAGCTACTACACAAAAACGTTTCCTTGGGATTCTTGATAGTTAGCAGAATTGAGTATGTTGTTACAAAATATATGGTAATTTCTCAATAATCTCAAGTTAATTTGTCTTTATACATGAAATATTCGGTATCTAGTAAATGAAGTATTAATTAGAGCTGTTGACTGAAATGCTTGGAAGTTTTAAAACATTATAAAAATAAGAACCATTTATTACCAAAAGATTTCATTTTTTGGTGTTTATCAAAAAAGGACTGTTTTTTGTAAATATATTTCAAAGTTTTTTGCTATTTTGGTACAAATTCTTTAAGTGAAAACTTTATAAAAGTATTCATCAAAAATTTACAAAAACATGGAAAATGTTTTCAAATATTGCGTTAAATTAGACAGAAGTGATTCATATATGACGGTAGTTTAATACGGAGCGTTAAATCTGCAGAAATTCTTCCCGCTACTACGAATTTCTAACAGAAAGCCAATAGTGTTTCCTCTTCATAATGAAGCTAACTCATAATAACTAAAAGCAATCTACCTATTGTACACTGCGAAAACAAAATGTACAGTTCTATATCTCCCGTTTTACTGGGCCGATTGACGAAATTCAACTTGCGTTTTTCATGTCTCGAAAGCACGACTTGAGATATGCATCAGATTTATACACTCACTTCCAAAAGTTAAGCACGGAGAGGAAAATGCTAATTTCCGGAAGCCAATCAGAATTGAAGAGGATGCAATTCTCTGCAGAGGTTATAAGGTATTTCTCCCGCCTTCTTCGCATGCCTTCGTGGTGTAGTGGTCTGCATGCTCGACGCGTAACCGAGAGGTCCGTGCGTTGCTCATTTTTCATGTCTGATGCTTCCAAAAATACCTAATGTCTCTAGAAGGTAGATGGAAGTATGCAAGTATGTTAGGTAACAGCCAATCGCGCTTTCATGTCAAGAAATATACAAAAAAGGCAGTCTTATAAGAAGACAGCTTCATGAAGGGTTACAGAAGTTGATTGTAAGTGCTGATAGAAGGTGTTTAAAACTTTCGTACAATTTGTTTTCAAGACATACGTGTTTCTATGACTTCCAGAAGACGAATGGAAGATTCTGAGCGCTGGCGTGCTGTGAGGCGCATTGAAGCAGCAGATGTTGATCTTTACTTCGGCGTTCATCATTCTGTAATTTCACGTTTATGGAAACAATTCCAAACCACACAGACAGTTGTCCGAAGGCCCGTAGTCGGTCGCCCAAGCGTTACAACCCTCGCGGAAGATCGATATATTGTTATTGTAGCCAAGCGGAATAGCAGAGCGACCTCCACACGTGTGACATCTATGGTTACAGCATCCATTGGTAAGGCGATATCTGCAGCTACTGTACGCCGAAGATTACATATGAGTGGACTGTACGCCCGGGTACCTCAAGTTTGTGTTCCTCTATTCGTCTAATCAAGAGGGGCACGATGACAGTGGTGCCGGGAACATGTCAATTGGAATGTGTCTGACTGGGGCAATGTCATGTTTACTGATGACTCAAGATTTCCTCTGGAGCAGATGGCAAGCATATAAGGATATGGCGTGAACAGCGAACACGCAATCAGTCCCCAAACATCACCGAACATCACGCATTCCGAGGCGGAAGCATTATGGTGTGGGCAGGGATTTCATTCGGATACCGCACCGACCTGCACATCTTTAAACGGTGTTCTTTGACGGCTGTCCGATATCGAGATGTAGTCCTAAAACCCATTGTGAGATTGTACGCTGCAGCAGTTGGCCCTACTTGTGTTTTAATGGACGATAACGCATGTCCCCATAGAACTGACATTGTCGATGACTACCTGGAGAGTGAAGAGATTGCGCGAATGGCGTGGCCAGCACATAGGCCGACCTTAATCCCATCGAAAATCTTTGGGATGCTCTCGGCCGTGCTGTGTCTTCACGTTTCCCACCTCCAATCACTCTTATTGAGCTGGAAACTGCGCTACAAGAAGAATGGCGATTGCTTAATTCTGCGGTGGTTGACCACCTAATTGAAAGCATGGTCACAAGGTGTAAACTTTGTATACAGATGAGGGGGATCACATACCCTATTAATGTCCCTTTTTTCATTTTATGCTGTTTATTTTCATTTTATACACAATTCTATTTAAGTCCCCAGAATATCATTATCTGAAAACTTACAAAAATTTAATATTGTTTTCATTTCTGTATATAATTATTAATTTTTTTAATGCATAAATATATATGCTACTCTTCTGCCGAATTTTGGGACAATCAAAGCAGAATTTGTTGATTTTTTTTTTCATTTTACATTTTCGTCCTTAAAGTTTGGAAGTAAGTGTATATAACATTGTTCTAATACAGGTATTTTGACACAAAATCTGACTTTTTCTGAAATGGCATGCCAATTTTTTTTCCGGATTTCGAGTCTACGACTCAAATTAAGCCAAACTGCTTAGTTTTGCAAAAATCGCAAGAACAGTTTTTAAAAATTAGCTCTGAAATTCTTAGCTCTACAATGTTAATTGAATTTGGTACGTATTTGTTAATATCTCTTTTTTTATTAAACTTATTTGATTCTCCCCTTTCACATTTCGAAATTTAGGTCCATTCCAAATAAAATTCGCCCATTTTTTAGGATTTATTTTAAAAATTTGTATTTTTAAATAATTTTTATAAATTTTTCGAAAAAAAGTTTGAATTATAAACTATAAAATTTTTAACATCATCTTAAAGTAGACGTAAAATAGGTGTACTATGCATGGAAAGCGTCAGAGGTAGTGCAGTTTTGACAATAGCGTAGAATACAATTCTGAACAGATCAGATGCTAAATTAAAAATCGAAATCAATAATAAATACAATTGTACAAAATGTTTTTGGAAAAATTATCTGAAAACGAACTTTTTGTCAGTCGCCTAAAGTTTTCTTAACTTTAGGCCTGAGCTGTCTTACCTGAAACATATGTTACCATATCATGCTGAAATAATTTTCAGAACCCTTTTACAGTAGCAGAAGTTATTATCATCAGGCTAATCTAAAAATGTTATATCCTATCTTCTGCATAGAAATCAGTCCTGATTAAAATTATCAGAATTACTTTAAGTATTTACGTGTTCATGGCAAAATTACTTACTATAAATAGTGAAAAGTATGAATATAAAACACCTATTTTGCTTATCTCATTCTTAGATAAAAGGCTGTCGAGAAAAGACGAAGTCTATATTTGACATAACACGCACAAAGATAAGTACGGAATTCATTCGGAAAAATAGCAATGTAAATTCGTTTCCTTAATATAGCAGAGGGTTATTCATTATACAAATACATTTAATTAAATTGGAGAAAACTATCGAAGAAGAAGAAATTCGTTAGAAATGTTGATGACGTTAATTATTTAGAACTTCTGTTTAGAATTTAAACTATTTGGAACTTCTCTTTAGAATTTAAGTTTCATATGATTTTAAATTTTGTTTTACTGTTAGAAGTGACTTGCATTATCATGAAAAAGTTTTAAAGAAATTCCGTTTATAAATTCATTAAGTTTTGATAAAAGAAAATGTAATGCCTGACAACTCTATCTGAGAGAATTTAATAGTTATTAGCCCAAAGGGGCATTACCCCAGAAAGGCTATTATTCTCGAAACGACATTTTGCACAGAATCACTACAAACGGCTGTATTACTTTTCAGATTGTTGCACCGAATATTATAACCCTATATTATGTTTAAATAAATAAAACAATGAAGGATCTGCATGAATACATGTATGTTCCTCTCATTGTGAAAAAACAGCGATACCTAGAGCCATCAATTTTTAAAATAGCGTAGTCCTCCACTCGAATATGAGCACTTGGAAGTCTGAATCTTGAATTTCGAATTTGTTTTATTATCTACTTCATATTTCTTAAGCGTTTACGAATTTTTGATTAAGAAACGCAACGATTTCAAAGCAAGCAGTAGCAACACATTGAGCGGAATAAAATATTTTTATCCCTAGTGCGCCAGACTGTCTATCGGAAATTCTAAAGGTATGCTGTTTTTAAATATCATTGCGTACGTACTAGTTTGTAATAGATTAAATGCACACAGGTACGATGACAGGTTAATAAAATTTATTTTTATCAAAATAAAAACACTTTAAAGCTCTGGAATTTCCCAAGGAAATTGTCGTACAGGTGTTCACAGTATCACAGAGTATAATCAGTAGTTACGCATCAGACTGCTAAGAACGTTACACATAACCCAACGCAAAGCGTATCTAAAGAAAAATCTAACTCGGATATCTCTCAGTTCACGCGGAACTAACAACTCGGAACAACAATAATGAAGCAAATGAGAGCAGATGCTTTATCTCTTATATAGTTTTCAGCCGGCCGCCGAGATATTTCTAGGACTTTCTGCTTTTTGAAACTACTGGACAGCAATATGAGAGTCGAATTACGATTACAGCTAATATATTAGTCAGTTTTATTTATTCAATTACAATACTTATTACGGTGATTTAGGGGCCGGACCAAAATGTCGCCAAATGGTCGACAAGTCTGGCGACTTCTGACTATTTCTCCCAAAATTTTGCGATAAAATAAACCGCCAAGACCGTTGCTAGCTTGGCGATATCTCGCCAAATTACAGAGATATCCATTTACCCAATGTTAAATGCACTTGCCCCTGCATTCTTATTTTTCCAGCAGAGCTTCTCTTTTAAGAGTTTTCGTGTTACATTACACAGTAAAATACAACAATTTTACATATAGTAATTAAAATCATCTTAATTCGTAACAATATATTTAGCCCAAAGAGGCGTTAGCTCAGATGCTCTCGAAACATGTATATATGTGTAAATGAAAAAAATTCCGTTTGGGCGTAATATAAAATCTGAAAGCTTTCGGATTTTTTAAAATTATTAATAATTATTATTAATTTTATTAGTATTATTAAACATTTTCTTGTACAAATTCGTCATTCGTATAGTAATGTGAAAACATATTAGGTACTTAAACATTTATATCCACTTATATATGCGCACTTATGTATGTGTGTTCCTGAATTACGTGGTAAAAACTTCCTTTTCGCTTGGAGCTGTGACTGGAGTCAAGACAGAAGTTCGGCTGGAGCTGGAACTGCAATCAGGCCAGGGAGTAGGTATCTCCGAAGACCAGTACTTAATTTCCAATCTACGGAAACCGGCGACTAATTTCGGTTGATTTCTATTTGTATGATTATGATTCCCTGTGATCATTTGATTATTATTAAAGAGGAAAGAATAAAATATTATGCATAAATCTTTCTAAATCTTCCTACTGCAGCAGGAAGCTATATCCCGACCAAAAATAACGTAGGTGAACAGGAATTCGGCACTCCAGTGAGGTCCCACATCCGTCAGCGGATTTAAGAAGAGGGATACCCCCTGTAATTTCGTAGCCCCTCATCTAAAGATGCAGGGTATGTCTACCATTTTTACTTCCTTGCAGGAAGTAAAGGAAGTATTGTAATCGCGAAAATTTTCGGATATCAAACTTCAACGAAAATATACATTTTGACCACTATCGAATGCAACTGAACGATGTTTTTGCGTGACATCTGCACATATACAGAATACAGGCCTCTTTTTTCCCAAAACGGCTTGCAAAAAGGATTTAAAATGGATTCAGAAGAGATTTTTTGTGACATCTGTACGTACCTACGTACATATGTATGTATCTCACATACCTCAAAAACAAATAGCCTCAGAACGTTGAAATTTTGTACACAAGACTGCTATAACATGTAGTTGTGCACCTCCCTTTTTCATTGCAATCGGCTGCACCGAAAGTTTACATATATATACATATATAAACCCACTCTGCTACTCGGCTTCGTGAGCTCAGTTCTTTATTCTTATACTAGCGGCAGTACCCGACGCCAATTAAGTTAGATTGAGATTAATGTATCTAACAACAGAGAGAACGACAGAAATCGCTGTATCCTACTCTAATAACGATGCAAAAATTACGATTCATACTCATACATGTTTTAGGCAGATGCGATATGGAACTGAAATAAAAAATTTCTATAGAAAAATAAACTAATTCTTTCCCATTATATCAGTAACAAAGGCACGTAATTTTTAATGATTTTCCTCTTTCCAATCAAATGCTCGTACAAGCTCAAGTTTCATCCAATATTTCTCCTACATTCAGTTTTAGTGGATTAAATGTGGCAAATAATTGATCATAATTGATCGGAAAGCAATAAAGCGAACAAACAGGCATTCCTCTTTATATATATAGATTTTGCAAAGCTTACAGATTTTTTGATTAACAAACTCTACGATTTGGAAGCGAGCAGTCGCAACACTTTTCGAAATAAAGCATTTTTATCTCCAACGCGCAGAACTGTTGCCACTCCGAAAAATGAGTCAGAAAATTAGTGTTTTTAGAGCTTTTAATTAATATCTCGGCTGATTAAAGTCGTACGAAGTTGGAAATTGTCGAAATGGCTTCGAAAGGATTTTTAGAATCCGGAATAATGTATTTAATGTTGACAATGCTATTTTTATTTAATTGTAAAACTTAGAAATCTTTTATTAACAAACTCTACAATTTGAAAGCGAGCAGTGTCAACACTTCTCGAAATAAAGCAGATTTTTATTTCCAGCGTGCGAGCGAGACTGTTGACACTCGTAAAAATGAGGCCGAAAATTAGCGTTTTCAGCGTTTTCAATTAATATCAAGGATTTTTTTTTAACGTGGATGTCGATTTTTTCCAGGACCCAGAAAAGAATTGTAGAAAGTTTGGTGACGTTAGCTATAGTAGTGACTCGCGAACAAACACATACATATTTTTCTTTATAGATACATAGATATTGGTAAATTGTGTATTTTTTGCTTAAAAAATTATTGAATTATCTTTTTCTTATTTTCCGGTTAAGGTTCTTATGCCTTTAGTTAATTTGAATGCAATAGTTGTAGAATTATCAACAATTTAAAAGTTGTTTAAGTGCGGCTAAGCCTGTTTTTTTACCATAGCAGCCAAATTTGTTTACATTTGAAACTTAGCAGAATAATAATTTAAGTCAGTTTCTGCACCTTCGGTGTTCTTTTGCCAAATGGGACCAAAAGTAAACTATCTGTTTTTTGCCACAAAAAATCTGCCTTCTTGCCAGCTGGCAGAATTGCTTGTTAATGCCTGCAAACTCTAATTGTAAAAATTGTTTTAACAGTATTTTGTGTTTTATATTTTTAAATTTTTAATAAAGATTTTGAGGTTTTACGTATGCTGCGAATTGAGAACTGAATTAATTGAATGAAAAATGTATCTCCAATGAAATTCAAGGAAATAAGTTTAAATGAAATTCAGAAAAAAAATGGCTATAATTTAAGATTCCGTACAAGGCAGTCATGTGGCGTACACGTCAGATTTTTAAAAACTTGATTTGTCAGCCATTTGTGACGTTCATTGCTTCAGAAATCCGCCTCTGGTCAGCCCTCCCAAACTCAAGAAACTTTTCATTAGTTTGATATGACCGTAAAGAGCAGGCTGAGATTAGGGCTTGAATCCAGGAATTCTTTGTTGCTGGTTGAATACATTATCATTACCAAAGCTGGATAATTACCTATCAAAAGGCTTGTATGATTATTTGAAGCAGAAGTAATTCTTCATGGTTGTGATCTGAATGGATGTACCTTTTTATAATTTAATCGTTTGTCCTGTCAGAGGCGGTTCCCGTGAACACATGAGTGTTCGGAAATAGAAACTTTTTTAAATAAAAAATCGATAATCAATCAGAACAATTAGCTCAAATAAAATAATATATTCCTTAATCTATTTTACTTAATAGTTACAAATCGAGAAAGATAAACACATTTTGAATGTTGTCACAATCTCCTGTCTATTTATCTTTTTCTGTTCTGAAACGTTCTGTACTGAAACTTCCCGAAACCAACTACCTGTAGTTTCAAGCAATTTTGAGATCAAAAGAAGGTGATCGCCTTAGAGAAAGTGACTACTATCGATGTGCTTGAAATCTCTTCTTTTTCCAAGAAATATTGGTCAGGTTTAGATGCTATTACGAAAATGATCAAGTTTGTTTGTTTCGTTTGATAGCATCATCGAAGATCTTTTATTGACCATTGCCAATAAGTCATTAGCATTAAATAACGTGCTTCACTTAAGAAAGTCAGGTGGCATTTTACGCAAAAGTCATCAATTGCCCTTATAAATTACCAGCGTTGTCATCAATTTACTTGGCGTTGCCCGGACTTTCAGCTTTTAGAAAATCACCATCCACTTTGGCCGATTTCTTCACCGTTTTATAAATATTCGCGGAAAACTGATAGGAAGCACACTTAAATTCTGCTTTAAGATGTCTGTTATGCCAATGACACGGCGATTGCTATTAAATCTATCAGGGCTAATCGAGCTGTTATTAAAATGCAAAACTACCTGTATTCTGTTGAAGAATGGTGTACAAATTGGAGAGTCAAGATCAACACAAGTAAATCTCAACTTCTTATCCGCCGCAAGAACAAGAAACATATCAACTTTAAAGAACTCTTGCTTTTCCAGGAACCTGTTCCGCGAGTCACTTCTGCAAAATATTTAGGTATTATCTTAAATGACAAACTCACATGGTCTAACCATATTAAAAAGCGTCAAGAGCAAAGCTATTGGTATTATGTGCAGATTCCTTCCAGTTAGTGAAATATTTTCTAAGCTTATGCACTAAAAGACTCATTTACCTCACGTGTATCCGTCCAATTCTTTGTTATGCTGCTCCAGCATGAAATACTGCCACCAAGAATCAGCTGCAAATAGTGCAAAATAAATTTTGCAAATAGCGCAAAATAAACCAACATTTAATGTTTCCGAGGCAAAATGCCACAACAAAATTAATAGCCCTTCTGGACTAACGCCCTCTGAGCTAAAAAGAGTGGGGCAAAAGAAAGAAAAGAAACCTGTTGCCTACTTATGCCGCATACTATCTTTACTGGCAAGGATAATCCTAGCCGAAGCATATGCAAACAACATATGTTTGTTAACAATATTTTGCAACAAATTTATAAACTTTTATTCTTTTAGTATACTTAAGATACTTCGGAAGGGATTTATTATATACTTTATGCAAACTACAAATTTCTCTTCCGAATGTATGCCTTGTATCGGAATCAAAGCAGCACGGTAAAGATAAAATTCAGAAGCTTCTGCTGTTGTCTACATCAAGGTTTTTCCAATTAAATTTATTTATTATTTATTATTTTAATTTTTTTCCTTTATATTTTGAATGACATATCAAAATTCTTCAGGTGCTTTTAATTTAGCATATAAAAATGGACTCATTGTAGGAGAGGAACACTTGTGCTTCTGAGTCAAAATGTATTTAATTTAAATTTTTAACGCTTCCAGAAAAAATTCAGCTACTATTTTATCCTTTTCTATGCTGTATACATACCAGTAGACCCTTATATGAAACTAAATTAAGTAGAGTTTTAGTCTTATTAAAATGACTGTAAATCACTGTTAAAAGGATACTGACTGTATCCTTTGTTAAAAAGTACAAGAAAAAATCTGAAAGCTTTCAGATTTTATATTACGCCCAAATGAAAGTTTTTTTTCTCTTCATTTTCACATGCATACATGTTTCGATAGCATTTGGGCTAACGCCCCTATGGGCTAAAAATGTTTTAAAACAGCATATCTTTAGAATTTTCGATAGACAGTCTCGCGCGCTGGACGCGCGCTGGAGATAAAAATATTTTATTCCACACAGTGTGTTGCCACTGCTCGCTTTGAATGCTTGAGTTTCTTAACCAAAAATTCATTAAAGTTAAAAAAAAATAAGAAACAGATAACAAAACAAATTCGAAATTCAAGATTCAGGCTTCTAGGTGCCGATATTCGGAGGAGTATTACGTTATTCAAAATTTGATGGTTTTTTTTAGGCACCGTTGTTTTATCACAGTGCGAGAAACAAAAATACATTTATGTGGATTCTTCATTATTTAGTTTCTTTAAATATAATGCAGGGTGATAATATTTGGTAGCAGCAATTTGAAAAGAGATCCAGCCGCTTACAGTGATTCGACACGTAAGCTGATGCATTAGAAAGTAAACTGTTCCTCTGCGAGTGGAAAAAAATATTATTCTTTACAGATTAAATCATACGCATAAATCTAAGGTCCAAATCATACAAATAATGTCTAAAGCATACAAATAATGTCTAAATCATACAAATAAAGGAACCCCACAACGTAAACCAAGGCACAAATTATCTTAAATAAAAGACATTTCCTCACACGCAATGATCTCACATAAAACAGATTTATGGCGCTCATAAAAAATATTTTATGTTACAACGTATTATTTATGTCAATACCTTTAGATACGTTAACGCTATTGTTAAGTTTACATATTACCATCGATTGTAGGTATATGTAATACCTTTTAATGTAATTTTAAATCATTACTCTCTTTTTTCCGTCATTTCCCTGTTTCTTTAAAACCGAGAAATAACTGAGAGGCTAGGTTCGTCGTAAATGGCGTTATCCTCAGATGCTTCATTTTAATATCATTCAATAACGGCAAATTCTAATCCCTAAACATTGTAACAACATTCCAAAAATTCTGTAACCTTATTCATATGCTGTGAAATTTCTAAATAATCCATACAGTTGAAATACTTACTCTCTAATAAGTAGTGAAGATCAATAAGAAAACACAAGCTCACTGATTTCTACCTCGCTGATGCCAAAGCAGAAAACAGTAAAAATTCATGTCGTTTTTGTTTTAAAAATAAATTGAACGAAATTAAATAAATCAATTGTTGTCAGTTCAAAAGACCACGTAGTGAAAAATAACACATGCGTGAGCAGCAATCATCTCTTCAGTGCAATAGGGAAATGTTAGGTGTAATCGAAATTCTTCAGTGTCGTCACCATAAAGTCAAAGTTAAAACAAGTTTGTAACGAAAACAAAGTCAACATTTATATATGAAAACAAAGAAAGACTCTTTTCAATGCTTTATATAAATCCGTTTCCGATAATTGATGAAGACAAATGCGCTGATTAAAGATTATTATTATCGTCGCCATCATTAATTAATTAGAAAAGTAAACAAAAAATTGGCTATTAAAATTACACCTTTTCAAAGAGAACTTCTAATGACTTCAATTAGTTTTAAATCTCGTATTCTTTTTACACGAAAAGCCTTTCTAAGAACAGACTGATCTCTGATTCATTCAAACTTTTTCTGTGTTCTAGAAAATTCCTTTAAGTAGTTACAGATGATGTCTAGAAATATATTTTTTTATATAGTTATAGAAGATCGATGTGTTAATAGAACTATCATATCGAGCTCTCATTGAAAGAGCAACCACAATAAAGTCTTACGGTATTTAGAAAATACTGCATAATATTTCGCTGATACATACTACAGTGCGCAAATTACAAATCGATTTTTTACTTCCTTGTACGAAGTAAAAAGGTGGGTGTGCACCTCCTATTTTGGTTGCAATCGGCGTACCTAACATATATAAATCTATGCACATATATCCACTCTGTTACTCGGCTCCGTGAGCTCAGTTTTTTTATTCTTATATGTTGGTCAATTGTGCATTTTTTGCTTTAAAAATGATTGAATTGTGTTGTTCTTATCTTCTGTTAAGGTTTTTATGCCTTTAGTAAGTCTGCATGCAAGATTTATACAATTATCAACAATTTAAAAGTTGTTTAAGTGCGGCTCAACCTAATCATTTTTCTCGTGGCGAACATATTTGTTTACATTTGAAACTTAGGAGAATATTGGATTTGTTGCCAGTCTAGAAAAACTAAGCTTCGCAACAAGGAAGATAATCCGTTTTTTTATTATTGAGAATTAAATCGTGCTTTATCCATTCTGGACTGTTAAGTGAGTGGACCATTTTCGAGGCATTATATCCGTTTTTAGTACATTAAAATGAACGAATTCGAAACTAATTTAAAAATGCGCAAAAGCAACTTCCTCTTCACAGTTTCTTCACAACAGAAGCTAGTTTAAAAATGGTGCGTAAGCCTAATTTATTGTCTAAAGTAGTTGTTGAAAGTAGTAATCTAAAATAGCAATTCTAAGTAGCTGAAAGCAGACCTCCAGACGACATTAAGGCAAGCAAAACTGCTTTGATGGACTTAATCGCGGCACATGGCAATCAGTTTAAAATTCTGTGAAAAAATCTCTGTGTCCCAAATAATTTGCTTAATATAATATTTACGTACACTCACTTTTTGTCTATAAAATGGATACATATTTTGTTATCAACATTAAACAGCTTAATTCAATAATAAATTCCTTCACTAATATTCAAAATGGGCATTTATTACGGTAAATTTAATTTGGCTTTATATGTGTAATCTGCCTTTTTAATTCCGTCTATGAAATTAAGGAAGTATTGTAATACGAAAAAATTTCGAGTATCATATTTCAAAGAAAATATCCATTTTGACAGCTTTCGAATCCATTTGAACGATGTTTTTGCCTGACATCTGTACATACGAACAAAACAAAAGACTTCTTTTCCCCAAAACGGATTGAAAAATGGATTTAGAAGAGATTTTTTTTCATGACATCTATAGGTATGTACGTGTACGTACGTATGTATGAATCTCGCATAACTCAAAAACGAGTAGCCTCAGAGAGTTGAAATTTTGTATATTATTATTATTATTTCGTGTTTCTCCCTAAGGCACTACACGGAAGGTTGGGATGCCTTCGCGGAGGACTTTCTAGGGGGAACTGGCTCGTATTAATACGTTACACATGGGAAAAACCACGAAAACGCACATGCAGCCAGCCCATTCGCGGTATTCGAAAGTCGGATCGAACTACCACTGTTCAGGGACTTTACCGCTGTCGGATCGAACTACCACTGTTCGGATCGAACTACCACTGTTCGGATCGAACTACCACTGTTCCGGTAGTCGGATCGAACTACCACTGTTCAGGGACTCTGTTACTGGCTCGTATTAATACGTTACACATGGGAAAAACCACGAAAACGCACATGCAGCCAGCCCATTCGCGGGATTCGAAAGTCGGATCGAACTACCACTGTTCAGGGACTTTACCGCTGTGCTTCTGGTGGGCCTTGAAATTTTGTATATGGGATTGCTACAACGTGTAGTTGTGCCCCTCCCTTTTTGGTCGGAATTGGTCGCACCAAAAGTATATATATATATAT
>KK117164.1:76288-86548 GCA_000611955.2 Stegodyphus mimosarum
CCTTCGTGGTGTAATGGTCAGCACGCTGAGCCGGTATTTCAGAGGTCCGTGGTTCGATTCCCGGCGAAGGCATTGCATATTTTTCATGTCTCCTGGTTCCAAAAAAAAAATACCTAATGTCTCTACAGTGGCGCCCGAACTAAAAGGGTTGTGGATGATGACTCTCCACACCCAGGATTTGGCGACTAGGTCCCCTAAAACCCTAGTCGCCCTTTAAAAAGGGGAGTATATAAGGTATATCTCCCACATTCTTAGCGTGCCTTCGTGGTGTAATGGTCAGCACGCTGAGCCGGTATTTCAGAGGTCCGTGGTTCGATTCCCGGCGAAGGTATTGCATATTTTTCATGTCTCCTGGTTCAAAAAAAAATACCTAATGTCTCTGCAACTTGTAGAAATATACCAAGGTCCACTGTGAGTGCAAAAAGATTGATTTTTTAGTCATGCTCCCCACAGAAAAACGAATTCAAGTACAAAATAGCATTTTTTAATTACCGATTATTTATTACAGACTAATAAAAATTATGATAAAATAAAACTTCAAATGAAATAACTCACTCATCGCCATTTGTGCTATTCATCATTTCGGTTTAAAGTTCTCGCTATGAACCTAGTTTACCATTATTTTATATTATGTTTATTAGAATATTTCTTTGTAATTCAATATAAAAATCATCCTGTTAGTTTGTTCTACTGAAATTAGTGCTAATTACTACATTCATCTTCCAATCGTCCGCATAACTATTCCCTATTTTATAGAAAACTGAGATACTAGTTTTAAGTTCAGTATAATATTACAATACTTTCAAATTTAAACGTAAGTTAAAAGAATTAAGTTTACACATTTAAATTTGCATAGCAATTGAATTTTTCTCATTTGCTATTTATGCACACCTGCTATTTTGGAATAAATTTGACATTTGGTTTTCTTTTTCGAAATTATGCAGTTTTCAGATCTAGCGAACGATAATTATTTTTCACAGTTGTTGCATCTGGTAAAACAAATATACTTTGATATTTGGGTATGCGGCGAAATTTCTTTGTCTGCCTCATATCCGATAAGAAAATTTCGCTATTAAAAACAGATAGTGATAAAACTTTACTCAATGTGATTAAATGTACATACTTTAATCTCTCCTTATTTTCCGAAATATTTCTGTCTATCAGATAGTCTGACAACTTCTAACTTGCGTAACAGTTTATCTCAAAGTCTGCCTGTAAGTACATCCTTAGCGTAACAAGATATCATTTGTCAATATATTTTTTCTCACTATAAACATAGCAAGGTCCTATGCCAAAGTGAACAAAAAAAAAATAATAAATACCCCAATTCGTGTCCTTTGTTTCTTGTGTTTTGTGTTATCACTACCGTGCCAGGAAAGCGTTTCTGACCATGCACTGTTATGTAATTGTCCGTCGTCCAGGTATACTATACCACGCCTGAAAGTTTGTAACCGAATTTCTGAAACATCCTGTATATTGGAGGTCAGAATATTTTTCTATGAATAAAGCAGCAGCAGTGAAACTCAGTTGCATTAAGTTATTCATTTAGTACATTGTGTGTATTTAGTACATTGTGATTTTTTTACTTTGCCTTAACAAGTTGAATACCATACACTATTAGCTAGAAAGGGTACCACATTAATTTTGGAAGGAAGGAAAAATTATGATCCTTAACTTTCAGCCTTGGAGCACAAGAAGAAGTATTAAAAATATGTGTTATAAGCAATCCTTTTTTACTTTGTATTTACTGTTCTTGTGAATTACAGAATTTTCTCTAAAATAATTCATTTATACTTAATTAAAATAATTAAAGAAAACACTAATTTTATTTCAGTTACTATAAATGATAAAATGTATTAAATACTTGACATGAAAATAAAGGTAACCAGTGCAATATTATGGTCAACAATTTCATAAGGAAAACTCAAAAACAATTATTTTTCTGGAACTTTTTCGCGTGAGAGTCTACCTTTTTAACCGAAAAACAAAGAATAATGACATAAAATATGCCATAAAATAATGCAATAAAGAAAGTCTTCCCTCATATTTGACATTAACAGTAACCTTTCGATACCGACTAAGCTTTAAGACGGAAAAGGAAAAAGGAAAATTACTTTTTTTTTTTTTAAATATTTTGTCTGCTTGCGTTAGTTCAAGTGCAAACAGTTAAAATTCCCTTTTAATAGACTATTACCTACGAACCTGTAGACCGGTTTCCCATTTGTATCAGCTTTTGACTGTCAAACGTGAAGTATTTCCCAAAATTACATAGTTATCGTATTTCAAAGTAAACGACTCCATTTATTGTGCATAAAATCATTCAAAATGTTAAGGCTGTTTACTAAAATAAACAGCGTTTATTATTTACTCGCATTCAACGAGGGAATTCAGTAGCAATTTTGACTATCTTGTACGAAGTAAAGGAAGTATCGTAATCTCGAAACATTTCTGGTATATTTCAACGGAAATATCCATTTTGACCATTCCCGAACACCATTTTTTTTTAATTGTCACGTGCTTCAAAATTTGGCATTACGCGGAATGGAGGGATGCCGCATGCAAGACTTTTTAAGGGAAAATGGCTTGCATCCATGTTACACATGAGGAAAACCACGAAAACTCCCATATAGCCAGCCTACTCACTCGGACGTGACCCCGTCTGTATTCAGCGGCTTTTACTGCTCGGCCACAAGTGGACCCTTCCGAATCTCTTTAGAAGAATTTTTAGTCCAAAGGGACAATTTGCCCAGAAGGGCTATTAATTTCGTTTTGTTTTTTGCATTGGTTCACTACAAAAGTTTGAATCATTTTTCAAATTGTTAGCACCAAATATTACAGCCGCCCTGCATTACATTCAAAGATATTAAATAATGAAAAATCTGCATGAATGTATGTATGTTTCTCGCATTGTAAAAAAAAAAACGATACCTAGAGACATCAAATTTTCAAAAACGTAGTCCTCTATTCAAATATGGGCATCTGGAAGCCCAAATTTGGAATTTGCTTTATTATCTAGTTCACATTTTGTAAAACTTTAATGAACATTTAACAGAACTCACGATTTCCAAGCGTTTCATTGACATCAACAGTGCGTGCATCTTCAAGCACGGATATCTTATGCGCGAGTTTTCTTTACATTTCTTACTGGTATTACGCTGGTAGAGTAGCAACGCAAAGATGTTCAATGTCTAACGGTATTTCGAATGTCTGTATCACGAATTTGAATGTCTGTATAACGTTTCATATCCCCGTGAAGAAAACGCCGGGGGGAATATAAAATCCGAAAGTTTTCAGATTTTTTTTTTTTATTATTATTATTATTTTTAATTTGAAATGTGCTGCAGCATTTGGCACTACGCAGAAGGAAGAGATCCCGCGTGCAGTGGCTTGCATCCACGTTACACATGGGGAAAAACTCGAAAACGCCCATATAGCCAGCCCGTTGACTGGGACTCGAACCCCGTCTGTATTCAGCGGCTTTTACCGCTCGGCCACTTGTGCACCCACTCAAATCCATTTTGGACGGTTTTTTACTTATTTTTTTTTTCATGACGTCTGTACGTACGGACAGAATACAGGACTCTTTTTTGCAAAATGGATGGCAAAACAGGTCCAAAAATGAATTTTTTCGCGATATCTGTACGTGCGTATGTGCATTAGTATGTAACTTGCATAACTCAAAAACGGTCACACGTAGAAAGTTGAAATTTTGTCTGTGGAACTACTATAACATCCAGTCGTACACCTCCCTTTTATATATACATATATACGAGTATATATACGTAAAATATAAAAAAATACGTTGGCTTTGCTCTACGCGAACAGGTAACCTCTAATTAACTTTCCGCAATATCAGCATCTTACCCCTAGACCAGTGCTTTCGAGAACACTCTGACATGTTATGTAACCACCACCATAAATATCAAGGTACTCGCCATTTTTAGTCAGACCGCTTCCCGCATCGCTGCAATTAGAATCTCCGCTGCTTTGTTTATCCTTCTCTTCTTTGTCTCCTTAAGTTATGACGCAGAAATATTAAATTGGATATTACTTAATTTACTACGGATATGTAATTTGGTGTTCTTCGGCTAAAAGGAAAATGATCTGCCGTTTAAGAGAATAAAGATATGGAACTTTAATAGTAAAATTCTTCTGTCTCATCTTTTGTCTACCTTCCTCTCCGCGAAGTTAGCACCCGGATACTGTTGCGACCTGATTGCCAAGCTTCAGCATTCCTATGCCTATTTATTGAATTATCATATATATATATATACCACCCCCTACCCAGCTTAAAAGTCCTTACCCGGCTTTTTCATAATTTTTTGTTGTATTCATATACTTGCAGTTACGAAAATGTTTTAAATGACGAAATTATTCATGTTTCGGCAATGCCAAATTTTATAATAATAATTTTCGGCAAATAACGACATAATAATGTTTATATTTGGAAAAGTTTTATACTCGTTATGAAAAAATAAAATTATAAGGAGTTTGACTCTTGTAAGACAAAAATTGACAGGAATATTTAATTTCAAAATTTGCAATTTTGGATATTATTTTCAACTTGTGTCGAGGAATCTGTCAATTAAGTTAGAATATTTCGAGGAAATAAGTTTAAATGAAGTTCAGAAAAAAATGTGTATAATTTAATAGACCGCATAAGGAAAAAGTCATGCATGCCCACATCATTTTTTTTTGGCGATCCATAGAACTTGTGTTTAACTTCAAATCTGCATAATCAAATTTATTATTATTTAATATTAAAAAATTTTTACTTTTTTCAAAATGTTTATTTCTTTGGCTGCTTTTTATGCTGCATGTAAGAAAACTTTCAGTGTGCGAATAAAAGGGAGAAATATTTTTTTTACAATTAGATTAGCTAGTTTAAATATTTCAATGAATTACTCGATATTAGTATAACTAAAAGTGATCCCCTAAATGTTATGGATATATATTATATCAAGAAATTCGAGAATATAGTACATGAAACACATAACAGATAAGAGAAATACACCCGATTTTGTACTGCTGTATTTAGTAGTTTCAAAACCTATTTACAAACAATTTGTTGTAAGCAGAGTATTAAGAAAAGAGAGATAAATGTAGTCGCTTAAGGTAACCGTTATTTCATTTGCTTCTTATTTCAACTGTTTGCAATGTAAACGTGAAAAAAATAAATTTCTGTTTGAGAATAGATTGATAACAAAGATTCGAAGACAGCATTTTAAAAACTCTACGCAAATTTAACGGAAAAATTGCATGCGAAAGAAACGATAAGCATAAGCATTGCTTTTGCAAACAAAATAGTCTGAAAAAGAGGTGGCGTCATCTTGTATAAAACTGATTAACTAACTAACGAAATTCGGTAGATCGGCAGTTGATACAATACCGAAAAAGGACTCGAGTGCAAACCGTTCAAAGTATATTATCTGTGTAAATCACTTGCATTTATTCTGCAAATAATCTAAATTTCATTTAATATATCATGAATTTAAAGCTTTATTCATTTGGTTTCGGAACGTGCTATGTGTGGCAACATTTTATCCTCATGGTTATTGTTTCAGAAAACAATAGATGTAGTAATATTTAGGTAGTAAATAAGAAATATTGATATTTTAAGATTTTTTAATCACGATGAAACTAATAGTCAAGTTTTCAATCACGATGAAACTAACTAACTTAAATAGTCAAATTTATCTAAAACATAATGTTTGCCACAGTTTTCTGATAATAATCAGCAAATAAATTCACATTCAGTAGTGGAATTACTGTTCTGTAAAAGCAACTTAGTCCACTCGGTAACAGTCAGATGTCGTTCGTAGAGATGTTAAGGCAAACCGCTTAGTTAATGTGGATACGAGCCATGTTCCTTTAGAGAGTCCTCTACGAAGACATGACAAGGCTTTGAGTAATTTGCAATGAACCAAATAAATCAAACATTAACCTTAGAATTACACTGATTAATATTCCCATTCATAAGGAGATAAACAGTACTATACTAGCCAGAAATATATAATATAGAAACTAAGAACTTAAAATAATTAGTGCTTCAAAAGCGGAAGGTACTGATTTTAATTAAAAGGAGGAAATGTAAAGTACCCTTAATCATTTTCAGCATATAATATAAACATGGATTAAAGGACTAATATCATTTGCCTATGGAATATATAATAAAACGGAGAATGCAGAGTTATTCTAACCCCTAAGCAAATATCGTGATTAATTTCGTCGAGTCATTAGGATAATTTGAAGGAGGTGACATGGAAAACGTGCAATGCTTTCGCCGGGACTCGAACCCTGGACCTCTCAAATGCGCGTCGAATGTGCTTCCAATTACACCACGAAGGCATGCGACGAAGATGGAGAAAATACCTTATATACTCCCCCTTTTAAAGGGTATGAGGAAACTCAATCGCCAAATCCGGGTGGTGAAGTTCGCCAGGACCCGAATCCTGGACCTCCCGAATACGCGTCGAGTATGCTTCCAGTTACACTACGAAGGTGTGAGGAAAGGAGCGAGAAAATACCTTACACCTTTAACTTACCATACTCATGGATGACAAGTAGGATTTCTACTGATTCCTTTTGAAATGGAATGCAACACATTTCTATTTATAATGATATTTTATTTTAATTATTAGTTACTTATAATTAATATTGCATATATCTGGAGGGTTTTGGCGATTTCTCGCAAAATTTCGTGATAAAAATTAGTTACTAAAACCGTTGCCAATTTAGCGAGATAGCCGTTTACCTCAATGTTAAATAGACTTCCACCCGTAATTTTATTTTTCCAGAAGAGCTTCGTTTGTTCAGACTTTTCATAGTACATCATACAAAAGATACTATAATTTCATATATAATTTCACTAAAATTATTTACATATATACAAAATTCATAACGATATATTAAACTATCTTGAAATTAAATCTGCCGGCGACAGCTACAGTAAAATGAATTACTAAAAGAAACCATTTGAAAATCAGAAGAATGTTCAGCAACAGAGGGGCAAAAACTTAAATCTGTCATTAAAAAAGGTTATTTAATAAATCGCCTTTTATTAAGAGTATATAACATTAATTAATTGTCTTTATCCAACAGCATATAATGATGTTAAATTAGAATCAAGTTTTCCTACCTGACATTCAGTTCTGCGAACTAATATCAAATGAGGAGCTAGGAAGCACCCACAGATGAAACCTTGATCAATGATTTTATTTTTCCAAAAGGTTCTCTTTTTATGCATACATAAACAAATGCAGCAAAAATATTTGATGAGTCTTATAAATAAGTGCGGAACCTGCATTTGCATAAAAAACATTCTAAACGTCCAAACCTTGATAAAAAAAAAGTGGTTTTCTGCAAGAGCCGCCAAGAAATTAAAAAAAATCAAATAAGAAAATCAATCTGCATATTTATCGAGAAAACGACGTGATAAGAAAAAGTACCGTTAAAGGAAAAAGAAATCAGTTATGAACTATTTTTATTAGCTTATAAAAAGCACAATGACGAAATACAAATAACAAAACATACAAAAACATAAAATTTGTTTCTGAATGTGTGCCAAGGACTAATGGATTCGCCAAGGTTGCCAAATAAAAATGCAATAATTACCGAATGACCTGCTTCAAATTACGTAATCTGAAGACGAAATTGCTTCGTAATCGATTGGAGGGAAGGGGGCATAAGCCACTGCGCACTTAGTCGGCGTTAAAGTTTCAAAACATCTTCCATTTATAAAGATTTCTTTGATTATCCTTTCAGGAAATTGAAGAAAAAATTGTAGTTAAGCATTAATAACAAAGAAGCATTAAGTGACATCTAACGAAAAAAAACTTATTTTTCCATTTTTCTTTCCTTAATCACACAGTAAAAAGAAATATCTAGTACTAATGAAAATTGAGAATTTAGATATTCTCAATTTCCAGTCTTTTTCTTGCATCGGTCACGTTTAAACGAATGGTTTTCTTCATCGACCCCCGTACATTTTTCTGCATAATCATAATACAGTATGCAACATAATCATAATACAAATAATGGTATATAAATAACTTAAAAATTAGACTAAGAATACGAACAAATGGTTTATTTGCATTTAGTTTCCAAATATTAAATAAAATTATTATAATGCAAATAAACAAATGATTTATTTGTATTTAGTTATACTATTTTTTGTATTATTATTACTTTTAATTTTACAAATATAGACAAGCTTCCATGAATAAAATAACAGATTCTAATTGCATAAAAGTTCGATTTTAATTAATGCGATAGCTGCGCTTGATGCATTGACGCACTACCATATTTAATAGGCATAAAATGGCTTAATTTAAATCTTAAATCACTTCCTTCAAAAATATTATTCAACCTGTTTCTGGTTTCCTGTAGTAAAATAATAATAGCATTTATTAAGTAATAAACTATTAAGTAAATTACTCTTGTTGTCTTGTTCATGTATTTCATGGAAGAATGGTTGCCAGAGCCTCAAGGAGGTTGGACTTCTACTTCCACTCCAATTTTGAGAAACAGCACCCGGGATGGGCAAGTGTTTTCCACCCCTCTCCCCTACCACCACACCACATGACAGAACAAATTATATTGCTCAGCATATAAGCAAATAACGCATGTAGTTTCACACAGTATTTTGAATATTATCCATTGATTTCATAATACATTATAATTTGTATCTGGTGTGTGCAACACTCACTTTTTCCATATATTTCTATGATTTATATCTGCCGTGTGGCAACATAGACTAGTTGGATATATTCTTGAACGATGGCTATAATCTAAAATAAACTTTGCTCTGCATGTTTAATATTTTTTGCGTGTTTATTAAATGATGCACATGTTTACACTTTTCTGTTTGCTTCAAATAAGAGCTGCCAGCCATACCGCTTAATAAAAAATATTTACTACAAAGAATATTTATTATGCTACTGAGGATGAAAACAATACTAAGTTTTGAAACAAGAAATCAAAAAGAACTTTTAACATACTTGCGATAAGGAAACCGAAAGCTATTTTCACTGTCATTCAAAAAGGCTTATTTAAAACTGAAAATTATTACATATTTCACAAAAAACTAAATTGTACATGAATATTAAATATATATAAATACAGTCTATCCCATAAATTTGGGCATTTTTAAAAAATAATGCTGTTTTGGCCTCCTCGGTGATTGCGGTGATTTGTACCAGAGGGCGCACCGCACAAAGAGTGAGTTGCGTTACGGAACGCAAAGGGAGCGGACGCGCCATTATTGCAGGTGTATTACTCCTTATTGATACAATTACATCAGATCTGCCAGGTGGCAGAAAAGTAAATTGATGTATCCATGCCAGGGGGCATAACTCTTGTAAACATGCCAGGTGGCATACGGCTTGTAAATAAATTGTAAATAAATGTACAGTAAATTATCTTCGTCATTAAATAAAGGAACACACAACAACAAGCTTCTGATCATTTGGATACGCACATTAATTTTGGTGACCCGGACGTGATGATGAAGAAGAGCGTAAGAAAAGTAGTGAGTTCATGACTGAAAAGCTGGCATTTAATGCGAAGGAATTCGAGGTAGGCCCTTTTTCATTTTTCCAGTTTTGAATTGAATTGTTGAATAAAAACTTGGTGATTATTATAGTTGGTAGAATTTAATGGTAAAATGGAGGCTATGAATAAGGCAAAGAAGTTGCGTACGGTAACGCGTAGCTTAACTACCAAGTTGATCGGTAAAATAGAATCTGCATTGGTAGAAGAGGATGAATCCGCGGATGAGAAATTAAAAGAATTACTTGAAATGTTGATTGAAAAATCGCAATTGTTGAAACAATATGACTCTGAGATAGAAAAGCTCGTAGTTACAGAACAGGAGTTAGAAACGGAAGTAATTTCTGCACAGGAATATCAAGAAAGAATTATAAGTTTTAAATGTAAAATTCAGGAAAAACTAAGAAAAAACGCGTGTAAGGTTGAATCTAGAAATTTTAGTGAGGAAAATGTATCTGCAAGGTTGAAAACTTCTGAAGTGAATACTTTGAAATTGCCGAAATTAACGATTACAAAATATTACGGTGATCCTTGTTCTTGGCTTGAATTCTGGAATCAGTTTTGTAATTCCATTCACCAAAACGAAAGTCTCAGTTCAGTTGACAAGTTTTGTTATTTAAAATCGCTGTTGGGGGGTTTGGCTTTAAATGCTATTAGTGGATTATCATTCACTAGTGAAAACTATACGGTGGCTGTTGATATACTAAAAAC
>KK117165.1:2389-13102 GCA_000611955.2 Stegodyphus mimosarum
TCTCGCTATGATCAAAGAAATCTGTGATGAAATTTATGCTAAAAATATGTCATAAAAATTTTACGTTCAGTACTGTGTATAATTTTTTCAGCTTCCGCACTGTCTTTTAACTATTTTAGTTTTTTATTTAGAGCAAATTTTGATGCATAATAAGTAGTTTAATTTAGAAATATTTCTGGGAAAATTTTAATTTTTATTCATTTAATGTTAAAAATGTTAGCATTACATTGAAATCAATCTTGTAATGCGAGATCATTTTAATGCAAAAGAAATTTAGTTATTTTTACTAGTTTAAGAATATTTTCATAAAATGTAGTTGTAAAAAAATTAACTAATACATTTATAATTGTCCATATAAATATATATAACAAAACTAATAATTTTTGAAGAAGATCCTATATTTCAAAGTGGAAATATGCTATATTCCATAAGCTGTAATCTGTAATATTATTTTAACTAAAATGTAAAGGAAATGTTTCATCAAACCATTTTTGTTATAGTTTAATTAAAAATGTCGTTAATTGTAAAATTTTGTTAATTTAAAAGTACAATAATTTCAGGATTTTTTCATTAATAAAAAAAGAAGTCTTATATGAGAAAGGAATAATCCTGTTAATTTATTCTTTTGTCATGATATAAAAATTGTATGTATTTAATATGAATTGTTTGCGTATAAATAAATTTTTTATTTCATTATTTTAATTGTGTTGTCTTCAGTTTTTACTCTAAAAAATTTGATACATATATTTAATATTTAGCTCATTTGTATAAGAGATGAATTTAAATGCTGATCAGCATTTTTAATTTCATCCTGCCAAAAAATAAAATTTTACTTCTGTGATAGGTTTTTCACAACAGTTTTCATTTCCTGTTTAATACTACTGTATTAATATTATATTTTTAAAAATTTTTAAGTGAAAATAATTATGATTGATTTTAAATGCCTAAAACTGCTAAATAATAAATGCTTATTAGAAAAGCATTTATATATCACCTCCACTGAAAAGAAATTTAAAGCTATGAATTATTAGAAAACACTTCAGTAAGTATTTTTAAGTCAGTATTCCAAAGTTATCCAGATCTGTTGTAGTAAAAATTATTTAATATTTGTTTTAGATATTCATGCATTTAAAATCAAAGCATAATTGCAGATATTAATTGAGTTCGAAAATTATAAAACATTATCTTTAAAGTATTCTGCATCTCGGGAGATTTAAGAAACGTGTAAATCGAAAATTAATTCTAAACAGAGCAATTTTTTTAGAGACGAATTTTCCGTGAGCGAATTTCATTTGCACCCTGCGCCGTTGCTTCACTGCTTAGCTCAGACTAGGCTAGACGAGTAGAACGCAACGATCGAACCGGTTTACATTACGTCTATGAAACCTTTCGTTCTTCTCCCTTACAAATTCTTTGCTCCCAGTGACCCTCGCTTTTATGGATGCAATGTGTAATTCTAAAATAAGAGTATAAAAGTTAGTAAAAGGGGGCGATGTAGGGCTATTTCGCTACTTTTGATTTTTAGAGTAGATTCCTAAATATATTACTGTCGGCCCTGCATTTAGATTTGCAAATTTTACCAAGGCACGCTATATCTATCTTCCAAAATAGAGATATTCCACTTTCGGCGAACTTTCCAAGAAAAATGTATTCGCATTCAGTTTATAGAAAAATCATAAAAATTCCATGCAGCTGATCTATTCCGTCGCTGAAACTAGAAGCCTATAAGAATGGGCAGTGTTCTGTGGCTTCAGCAACTAGATTTCTCACTTTCATCACTCACAACTGATTTTGAAGCTAGAAATATAATTACAAAGATTACCACTAGAGGAGATCTTAATTCATTATTTTTTTACACATGCAAAATCTGGTACATACGTTTCCTCGATTATAAATTGCAGAAGGTTTTTTTCAATAAATCCTGATATTTTAAAGGACAATTTCAATGTTTTTTTTTCTGTAGCAGGTCTAAATAATCATTCATTAAAACAACACTAATTTTAGCAGTCTGAAAATGACACAAATGAGGTGAACTCTTTCATAATTGTGTTAATCATTAGCATTATTAAATTATCATTAAGAAATAAAAAAAATCGCTTCTGGGTTTAAGATTACCTCAGAAGTGATTTTTTTATTTCTTAATTTAGATGTTATACAGTCTGGTAATAGTTATTTCCCCTATTTTACTACGGCTATATCAGTGGCAGATAAAACCGCAAAATACTGATAGTTTGTCTTGGATTCAATCCCAGACGAACGCATGCGTTGGCTGAATGGTATTTTTCGATGGCTTTTCCCAAGTGTAACATGAATATGAGCCATTTCTCGTTAGAAAGTCCTCTACGAAGGCATCTCTCTCCTTAAAAGCAGATAGTCTTCGTGTGCTTTGCTGTATTCAAATAACCCTAACTCTCAAACTACGGCACCTGTCACACAAATCAAGATGAAAGGTTTCTAAACAAGATTTTAAATCGGTCTGCGACCCCCGGGCAAGTGGCCAAGCGCTAAAACCGCTGCGCTCTGGTAATTCGACATAGGTTCAGGGTTTTTCTGCGTTCTATGTGAATGAGATCTTCTCCTTAGATATTTCTTCATGATAGTTTCCGTTCCCTTGCGCAGATTGCAAATCCAATAAATTTTCTGCATTATATACAATTATAATTCTTTCTTTTTAAAGAAATATCAAGGAAAAATTTCTAAATATCAAATCGAGTGCAATTACGAATATTTTAAAGTAGCTAACATTTTGAGCGGGAAAGATTTTTTAATATGCTCCTAAGCAGCTAAAAATTAGACAAGAAAACCCTAAATTGGCATAAAACTGTGCCGATTTCTGTAATAATCTATATAAATTCGTTTCCGAAAAATTTTGCTAAAATATTAAAAGTTGTATTTGTATAGCATTTATTAATTAGACTTTTAATTCCATTCAGCTTTGGGTTTTCATAACCTTACATTTATCAGAATAGTAATAAAGTCACTATAAAGGGGAGGGGTGGCGAAAAAGGAATTTTAAAGAAAATATTATTTTTACAAAATGAGTCAAAATTTCTTTCTCAAATTGTTTATTTTCGGAAACATAAGTAGTTATATAACTCAAATAATTAAATATTTGCGAAAAGTTTGTTCACCTCTTTCAATGTTATCAATATTTCTGTATACAAATAGAACATAATTAAATATCGATAATGAGTATCATAGACAGTACAGCATATAGAATGAGCATCACGATATTTTCAAAAGCAGCCACTTTGACAAATGAACAGAATTGCCGGGAATCGCATATGAATGTACATACATGTTTCATAATACTAAGGATGTTATAAAAATAACAGTTATGCGATATCAATAATTTACCGATATTTCCAAAGTGTTTAGAAATGTAATATTTAAGAGCTGACATGTTTGTTTTAAAAATTGTAATCAGTTCACCACTTCGTTTGTCGCTATAATCTGAAGCTCGTCATCGATTTTTAAACTACTTCTCGATAAGCTATCGAGTTCAAATTTTGTACGCACACCGTTTATGGAGGGTAATACAACGTGTTAAAGCGAGTTTTATGAAATTCGATTTAGAGTTTTTAAAATTTAGTGTTGAAAAAAAAAACTGAGCATTTTTTCATTTAAAGAATAAACTAAAAATTTCCACGAAACCCAACTCAGAATTTTAAGTTTGCGTGATTTTGCAGAGCGTATCATAGCTTTTGAATCAAAATTTGCATGAAATTTTTAACATAATTTCTGATTTGGGGCCGAATTTTGTAAAATTTATAGATCTTTTCAATTATTTGAGGTAAGAGGATGCTTGAAAGTTAAAGACTGAACCAAAAGGAGAAAAATAATTTATGGTATAGATTAATGGAAATAAGAGATTACTTAAGTCCCTTTGCAAAATTCCTGTACAGTTTTATAACAAGAACAATTGATTCTTAAATAACGAAATTAAATAATCGAAATACATTGTCAAAAGTATAAGGTTTATAAATTTATCAAGAGATCCTTCCGATTTTATTATTCGTGATATAAATTTGAAGAAGATTTTTTTAAGAGAATTATTCAATCTCGTGTTTCCATTAAATTACATGATACATTAGTTTTCACGTTTTAATTCATTAATGATTTTATGAGTTATAAATAAAAATTCATTCTGTAAAGACTTCTTTTTTTATTTAATAACTGCTTTGAAACGGAAATTTTTAATTTCCTTTATATAAACATTCGCTCTGTAACTGGTAATAAATTTCTTTCTTTAGATTCGGTGTAAGATCTTTATCTCAAACCATCAAGAAAATTTCTCCCCGCGCTAATGACAGTCAGTTATTCATTGTCGTCAGGGTTGCGTGGACACTTGTCCCCTTAGACATTGGAGGTTGGAAGAGATACAAAAATCCGGGCTAATCCTCCTTGGTATATCTTTTCATTATTACAAAAACATGGAATGGCCTGTTTTCGAGGGTACATTTAAGCTCCATTTCCATTAGTGCCTTACCAACGCGTAGCGTATTGGAAGAAGCTCATTACGCAGACGGACAGCCGTTTACACTATTGCGATGGATTTATGCTTGCGGAAGTTCGGTGGTCAGTTGCATTCATTGTCACCAGAGGTCTCTGATTTAACTTACGGGATATGGACGATGTTATTGGAAATTTTTAGTTCTGCTTATGAACTGTGAAAGTAAAGCAAGTTAGCAATTTTTAGATACGTAAGGTTATAATGCATATTATGTAACTGCATAGAAGCTGAAGTAATTTTTAAAAATTTCTTTCCGTTTCTAGAAGGCTTAAATGTTAACGAAATAATATATAATTAAAACTAAAATGTACTGTTACTGCAAAACAAATAAAAATGTTAAACACATTTAAAAATAGCTGGTACCTTAAAAATACAGAGCAACTGTAAAGAAAGGTTCACAATATTTACACAAAATTTGCTATGCTTGTATACCGCTGACTGTTATGTGAGATTGTATATTTTTAAAATATGCGCAAATTTGGGGATTAATTAATACTGTCTCATGCTCATTAGTATTGAAAGTTAAGAGCTGAAAACATCCCAAAGTCTCCTCACATGTATGTACATTAACATAAAAGTGAAACGAAAAAAATATTTATATATATATACAGGGAGTATATTTTAAATTCGTATTATAACTTTCAAAACAAATTCTTGAGGAGAAAATTTAAGTAAATAAGAGCATCAATAAAACGTTATATTTAATGCACATAACAATAGAAATAAATTTTAAAACACAAACACAGATCAAATTGAAACACGGAGCTGAGAAAGTTGCAAGCAGGGTAGAAAAAAAGAGTACGGGATTCGAACTCACGACCTAAGAAACCACAGTATGTTACCCTCAGCTTTACCACTACGCTATCATCATACTAACGGAATTAGCAATTTTGGCTTACATACATTATTAAGTAAATGAATTCATAAAACTAAATTTTTTTGGTTCTATTTCAGTGCGCTATCGTCTAAAAAATTCACCAGAGTTTGTTCGTCAGCTTCTAGGACATTTCTTACAAAAAACATTATTTTTTAAAGCGGCGTTCCGATTGAAGTTAAACAGACTGCTAAAAATATATTACATGTGCTTACAGATATATGCTAGCCAAAAAGGTATATTTGTAAATAGAGAAATACAACTTTAACGTACTCTTTAATTCAGTGGAATATTTAAAAGGCTACTAAATTTAATTTATAATTAATGTTTTTAGATTTTACCTGTTTCAAAAGATAAAAGTAACAAATCTTTTCATGCCATATCTGATTTGCTATAGCAGTTTGATATAGTCAGACGTTCATTATCATGAAAGGTAAATGTGTATGCAGAACTAGAAAAAATTTTCAGGACAAATTTTCCTATTTCATGAACTTGGTATTAGATTTTTTGCGCCTGATTTCCTTGACAGTAATCACTGCTCTCGGCGAACTAGTACTGTAGTTGCAGTTATCTTATTTTTCTTATCTTTTTTTTAACTAAATTCAGCTGATTGCTGTCTTTTTCAGTGCGCAGATTTCTCGCAATATTGTTAATTCAGAAATAAGTATTTTTTAGCAAAACATTCTTTCCCTGAGCCAGCGTTCATCGCTACTTCTGCAGCCACTGATTTTTGGTGACAACACCTGATTGCTCCTTTTCTCACGTGACCCCAACGCTTCCGCAGACGTACGCATGGAAGTTGAACATTGTTGAACTTCATCCGTTCCGTCATCCGTCGACGAACACCAGATGTCAATCAAAACGAATTCGTTCGCTGATTGGAGAAACGCGTACACACCTCAACACATACGCAGTAGTTGAAAAGGGCCTTTAAACTAACAATATTCCGTGACTAACCGTTAAAGAGCTTGCATGAAAGAACGAGATAATACGAGTCAAACCGTTAAGAAGTTAAATAAAATGATGACTCATGACAATTAAACATTTAAAAAAATAAAAATCCCTCCCTCAAATTTGGTAAATCATTAGTAATACACATAACGAGAGAACAAAAACAATCACGCACGGAAAAGCCGCATGCCGACCAACTTTAGGACCGAGGAAATGTAAAACGTTTTGTGCATGGTTTCAGTTTGGTACCTGTTGCATGAAATGTAAAAAAAAATTGAAACAATGCCTTTAATATTTTTTTTCCAAATAAATTCTTAAAATACTGCGCAAAATTAATTTGAAGAAATGTAGTTTTCATATCCGCATGAACGAATTCTATGGCTGAAAATTATTTAGTCTAGCTTATAATTTCTACAGTCATTAGGTTATTTAGAAGCAGGAGTCATGAAAAATGAGCAACGCCTTCGCCGGGAATCGAGCCATGGACCTCTCGATTACGCGTCGAGCGTGCTGACCACTACACCACGAAGGCATGCGTAGAAGGCGGGAGAAATACCTTATAAACTAAGGATTTGAATTAAACAGTATATGCTTTCAGAGTTGTTAGGTGAAAGGAAATTTTTGAGTTAAAACGTATTCTCTGAAAATATTAAAATTATATTCACATTACCGAAAAATTTCTGATTCCATCCGGAGTAATACGGTAGATGTATAATGAAAATAAGTTTAGAAAAAAAAATAATTTCCACAACTTGCGAGAGCAACGAATGTAGCTTAAAATGAAAAGATAATTTCTTAAACAAACATAGAACTGATAAAGTTTTAAAACACATTTCCCCCACCTTTTATCGCGAATAAACAAATCAGCTCTTCATTTAATTAATATTCCTTTTGCCCGCGGGGCTGAAGAAATCAAACAGAAACAACAAAATATCGAACTTTTAACTTCCCCAAGATTAGTTTCTTAAGTTATTTCATCGAAATGACAATTTACGTAGTAAAAGCATCGAAAGAACAATGGAAGGAGGAAGAAGACAATTTCCCTGTTTTTTACTGCTATACATACATATAAGACCGACATTAAGCTGATTGGTCGGACTGAACACAATCATGTAAAGTTGCCGTTTCTTCCAAAGTCAGAAAATTAACGTCTTTGATAGGAGATATATTTTACTTCAATGAAAAAGTTAAATCAATGCAGTGCTTAGGATAACTCTTGCTTCTGTTTAAATGCTTGTGTAAGGTTAATTTCCCAATAGGTTAGTGTGAGCAAAAACGCTGCATGCTCAAAATTATTAAAAAATTGCATATATCAAAATATGAAGAATTTAATTATAAGGTGTTTAGCGAGAAAAAGATGACAACAATTATCGGGCACTTTGAAGGAGAAGCAACAGAATTTAAAACAAGAACTATATTGATTAAGACGCAAGAGAATCACGCCGACGTGGAAAATTGAAATGGCAAATCGACAATCTTATTTTCGGCGTAAATTTTGTAAAATCTTAATCGATTTCGAGGGCAAAACGAGGAGAAATTCTGCAAATCGAGAAAGCGAGTGTCGATCATATTTATACCTCACAGGCAACTCATGTAAGGAGCCGATAGCCCACAGCGATAGTGTTATAATACATTTATTTTCTTTTCATTTATATTTCTACATGCACCTAAATGCTGTTTATTTAAAAGAAATTACACAGCTTATAAACTGAACATTTTTCATTACCAGATAATTTCCTTTGCGTAAAGTATATTAATTATTGAGCTTTCATTCATTCATAGAAAACGTTCGACTCTTAATTCCGCGAATTCATTAAGGATCTTACCCGAAATTATGTCTGATAAATAAATAATTATTATAATATTGTTGCGTTATACGGGTTCGTAGATTTGAGAGTATCCGATAAAAACACGATGCAGAACAATAAAAAGCACAATTTATTTACAGGAATCACTATTTACAGCACAGTTCCAAAATTGCCTTTAAAAGCGTCGAAAATCTACAATAAATACGCTGAAACAATCAGCAACACATCTTCAGGCTGTAACTGTACAGGTGGCTTCACGGCAACACTGAACTTATAATAAACACCGTGGAACAATCACCAATACACTGTCGAGCTATACTGTAAAGATAGCTTCACGGCAAAGCACTATCTCGATCGCTTTCCGTTCACCAAAACTCTCGCGTAGCAGCTATTCTCACAACTAATCACACTGCTCGCAACACTTCACAATCTTCTCAACTAACTTCGCAACCTTGCAACTAACTAACTGCTCTCAGAAACGCAAGGGTTTATATAGCTTTTCTTTAAGTTCGACACGTTTCGAGAAATATCTCGACAGGAAGTTATTCTAGAAGCTTCCCGATTGGACCATGGGATATCGCCGATTTGGTCGCCAAATGGGCGATAAAGTCGCCAATCTGGCAACCCTGCCATACATTATTTTATGGCAACCCTAGTGCTATGCCGGAAAGCTTACATACAGGCGCAACCGCCGAATTTTTCGCAACAATATATATAAAAAATTGTTTCTTAACCTAGAACAACGTTCTTGTGAGCACCTGCATTGAATACCAATACCAGCTTTATTATTATTTATTCCTTTAAGCATTCCCCCCCACACGCATATTGTTCCGCTTATCACTAGTCAGCTCAATATAACATTGTTCCAAAATCTGGAAAAAAGCTTCGAATGAATGACTTTAAAAGATAAAAGCATCGCATTTGTATTTCTTGCGTTTCTTCTTAAAGAAAAGGGTGCGCGTTATGTGGCGAATATACATAAAAATTAAAAAATATAGTCTGAAATTATAGGTGGGCGTTATAGACCGGAATGTACTGTAAATTCATTTTCACATAAGTGCACCTTAATATGTTAATTGCTATGGAGCTTTCTTTTGCGAAGTATCTTGATTAGCTATTTTTCATATCAGTGCCATTTGGAAAGATTCGTAACAGCTTTAAGGTTTGAATTTTAAGATTTCGTTTCGACTTTCTTCGCTCTAGACCTGTAGAAATAACCACTAAGCCAGAAACAGAAATTAAAACTTCAAGAGTGCTCGGCTGCTTAATCATTAATGAGTAAAAGCAAGAGGAATATACTCTAACTTCATTATTTTGTATTAGCTGAGAAATATTAGCGCCAGCCTGTCTCCGACAGAGAAGAATGTTGACGAATAGCGCACGCGCACTAGAAGTAGCGCTGAACTATCGTCCGTGAAAAAGTGTTTTTTATACTTTTTTTTATTTCCTTTTAGATTTATTGCACTTTGAATAGGATATGTAGCTTCTTAAAATGATATACATATTTGTGCATTCCGAGTTGCGATTCAGATGTGACGCTGTAAGAAAGGGAATCTAGCGCTAGAGTGTCGGGAAATAAATATATTGAATGTAGAGTGCGTTGTATCTAATTAAAAAAAATTAACTAGAAAACAAAAGTTTATAGATTTCAAATCAGTTGAATTTGATGTGAAAAGCATTTCCTACGAAATCCCTAGAAGTTGTACATAAAAAATCTGATGTGTACACCACATGACTGCTTTGTACGGAATATTAAATTATACGCCTTTTTCATTTTATTTAAACTTATTGGATTGAATTAAATCTTCTTCATCCATAGCGCATAAACCAGAACAGAATAAATTCATTCTTTAAATTTCACTATATTCGTTTACTATAGTGACACTCTGACGCTAGGTTCACTTAACAGAGTTACATTTCATTCATGTTATAACTCAGAATTCACAAAAAGTTACATCATTTGAAGAATAATCCAATCGTTGCCACATGTTCTGTTCAAATACAATAATAAATCTAATACGATGTATGAAAGAAATTAAACAAACAAACAAAAAGAAACAGTTTTCAAAGACGATTCAGTATTTCCCATTCAATTAATTCAGTTCTCGCTTCACGACAAAAAAATACATAAAAACTCAAAATATCTATATTAAAAATTGCGAAGTAAATCCACTTATTTTTTCGAATAAATTGGAGAATGGAGTAAGCATGACTTAATAATAAAAGAAGGCGTTATCTTTGTTGTCACGAAGCGTAGTTTCTCTAGATTGACAGCAAATCCAGTATAAGTTTCAAATGTAAACAAATACGTCCGCCATGAGAAAAATGATTAGGCATAGCCACACTTAAACAACTTTTAAATTGTTGATAATTCTACAAATCTTGCATGCAGATTTACTAAAGACATAAAAACCTTAACAGATAGCCATAATTCCTTAAACGTTTTAGATAAGGACAACATAATTCAATCATTTTTAAAGCAAAAACAGAAAACCACAATTTACCAGCATATAAGAATAAAATATCTGAGCTCACTGAACCGTGTAACAGAGTGAATATATATATAT
>KK117165.1:13139-63401 GCA_000611955.2 Stegodyphus mimosarum
TTTTGGTGCGGTGATTGCAACCAAAACAGAAGGTACATATCTACGTGTTATAGGAGGCTTTTATACAAAATTTCAACGTTCTGAGACTACTCCTTTTTGAGCTATGCGAGATACATTCATACATACATATGTACGTACGCACGGACGCCACGAAAAAAATCTCTTCAGAATACATTTTAAATTAGTTTTATAATTTTTTTGGGGGGAAAAGAGTCCTTTATTCTGTTCTCACGTAAGAATGTCGCTCAAAAACATCTTTAAATTGCATTCAATAGGGGTCAAAATTTCATTGAAATGTGATACCGAAATTTTTCGAGATTACAATACTTCCTTTTTACTTGTTGTCGTGTCCATGACCACATGGAAGAATGATTGCCAGAGCCTACTCCGAAGAGAGGTTGGACTTCTGTTTTCCACCCCCAATTTTGAGGGAGAGCACCCAGGAGGTGGAATCCAGGGGTCTCCCACCATTCCACAAGAGAGGACTTTCGGCTCGCTGCATATTTAAAGTGCCGCCATGCCGCACCGACACTATACATTTACAAACATCCATGTCTTCTCCGGGATTCGAACCCGGGCCCTTCGGTACCTTAGTAGGCTTCTAACCACTATACCATCTGGGCGACCCTTTTTACTTCGTACAAGGAAGTAAATGCAGTGTTTGTCCATGAACCAAGGAAATATATTTTCACAATAAATCACTTCTTAAAACAATCATTGGCGGCTTGTCGAAAGGAAACAGGACAAAAAACATTTCCTTTCGAAGACATGCTGTTTCCTGCAAAAGTAATCGAAATTAATGTTAACTAGTTTTGTGATTAGTGTCATAGAATGTATGAGTATGTGGGAGGAAAAGTAAAACCCTACACTAAGGTCAGAAGGTTGCGGTTTCAGACGACTTCCGGGTAACCAGTTGGTTTCTAAGTAATACTAAAGACCAATTTAAAAAGCATAAATTCTTTTTATAAATGAACATTTGTACTTAGCGTTAGAATAACATTAAACTCAGCGACGAACAAAGTATGTACACGAACTTGTAAAAACAGGAGGAAAGAGTTCTTGACAGTCCCACAGACAGTGCTGGATTTCTGCATAGGCCGACAAGGCCCCGGCCTAGTGGACGTGATGGCGGATTATGTAAGCCCAAAAGCCTGGCCTGCATTATCCAAAAGCTTTATCGAAAATAATATTATCATAAATATTTTTAAATTTTAGGCTCAGTTCACTCTCTGTAATGTACATAGAGTCAGAAATAATACAGTCAGTTGTTTATGATGACGTCATTCGTTCTTTTGCACAGAAAAAATTTCGTCGTATTATTCTATGAATTTTATAGAATAACGTAACTACAGTAACATAAACTGTATTATTCTGAATTCTGACGTTTATTAAAGTCCATTAAAATTATATGTTCTGTTAGTTCATTTAATTTGCTAAATTTCCAAAATTGCTTCGAGATGTGGGGGGCCCAAATGTCAAGTGCCTAGGGACACTGTGTCTCTAAGGCCGGGTCTGCCCTCAGGGCATTCTCATCGCTCAAGCGCTAGGTGGAGGGATCGAGGCATCACATCAGCGTTGAAGAAATGTGGGGAGAAGGCATTATGAAAATGGGCAAAATGGTATATTGTTTAATCATATCTTGAATAGAAAACCCTATTGGATAACACTAATTAGCCAAATTCAGGAGTTAAAACCAGAAAGACTTTTCTAGTTAATAAAATTTTCAAATTAACATCTGAGACCTCCTTTATATAAGCCTGGAAAAACTCATTTCTAGAGTTTTTGATAAGTAAATTGCCATATTTAAGTTGTTTCCGCTCGAAACTCTTGATCTGCGTTTTCGATTAGTTTTGCTTTGATATTCAGGAATAGTCTTAATGATGAAGATGATTGCTTTCTTACTTTTGTTTCCAAATATTACGTAACAGAGTTTATTATTCTGTATCAAACAGAACCGTATATTTTGACTTAATAGTTAGGAAAGTTCGTAGCTTAGTATATCCAACTTTCGGGACACTCTGTGCTTCGTTACATGTATATTACTACCTGACAAGTGCCGAGATTCGACTTGACCTATTTAATTCACAGTTCAATAATCTAAAACTCCAAACACTAATAAGCGAATAATTAGAAGTAAGACTTAAGAAGGGTTAACTACCCTTTATTTCTTAAAATAAATATGACAAAATCAGCTCTTAACTCGGAGCGTACAGCAAAGCCTCCACTTGGACTTGAACTTAAATGAATATGAAATTAAACTTAACTAAGCTTAACTAAAGCTATCTGAAAGACATAGCCGAAGCTATCAAGGTTTTAAGTAGTTGGCTCCTAAATCTTAATCAAGTCGGCGAAGCCAAACAAGGGCCTAAAGTACGGCCGAGCGTAGCAATAGCATGGAGAGACGTAGCCAAACGGCAAACGCACGTTAGTCAGAAACTCGGGCTCTCTCTCAAAGTCGGTGAAATATCGACTTAAATACTACTGTTACTCATTTGCATTAACCGCGTTTCTGACAATACATTCTGGTAGGAAATTAAAAGCTGAAGTTAGAATGGACAGGAAAGATTCATAAACTTAAAATAACTGTTATTAAAATTAAGATAAACATTACGATGTAGTAAATTATTAAGTCATATATGTAGTTCTTAATAATTTTTATAATTTTACTCAAATTTTTAGTAACATTTTTTCTACTGAATGTATCTATAAGATGAATTTAAAAATATCAGATTTATTGCAAACTTTATCAATATAAAAGCTTGTAAAAAATCTAACTGATAATGTTGGTTAAATTTCTATTTACTAATTTTTTGATTAGCAAAACATTTGTTTTATTAAAATTTAAATGATTAGTTTGAAAAATCCATTAAATAAAAATGCCGTACTTAACAGAAATTCTGTTCTACCCAGAAGTAATTCTTAATTAGAAATAATTAAGAATTATTTCCTACTCAACTACTTATTAAGAATTCTCGTTTAATATGAAGCCATTAAATAAAAATGCCTTCGTATTTATATTTCAATTTGCACTCATGTCCATAAATTAAGGATAATGCGAAATCAAGCAAAGGAAGAGTAAGAAGCAAAACAAATTTGACTTATTTGTAAAGCTTATATTTATTACACGAAAGGTAAAGAGCAAAAAAGATGCTATATGTTTGATATTATTAAAAAAACTAGCGATTTTTTCTCTCTGGAGGAAATTACAAAAAAAAAACCTATTTACAAAAAAACAACATTACATGGTTGGTATGATTGGTAATACATTGTGTGTCTCCCAGACGATGCAATACAGTCCGTACAACGCCTAGGCATGCGGAGTATCAAATTATCGATCTGATCTTGGGGGATATGACACCACTCAAAAAGCAATGCTCTCCGAAGTTCCGGTAGACATGTAGGAGCAGGTTGACGGGCTGGAACTCGTCGGCCAAACATGTCCCACACGTGCTCTACTGGTCCGGTGAGAATGCTGGCCAGTCCATACGGGTGATAATCCGGCGAGAATCAGACTGCAAGCTAAACCTGGACTCGTCGGAAAACATCACACAAGCCCACTGTTGCGGTGTCCACAATGCATGGCTAATCCAGGCTAACCACAATCCAGGCTAACCGCAGGCGACAGTGAGTTGTAGTAAGCGGAACGCATCTGACAAGTCTACGAGCATATAGACCTATCTGCCTTAATCGTCTGTACACGGTCTGCCTCGAAATTGTCGTACCAGTGGCCGAAGAGAGCTGACCAGACAGGTCTGAGGCTGTGCTCCGCCTCTTTCTTTTGGCAGTCACTGCCAAATACCGGTTCTCATTCGACGTTGTAACTCTGGGGCGACCTGTGCTGTAACGTCTACTCACATGACCATCATCTCGGAATCATGGCCAAAGCCTGGAGATGACACTCTGGGCAATTCCAAGTTCGCCTGTTACTTCCAGTTGGGTATGCCCCCATTCCAGACGGCCGATCATTCTACCACGTAAAAAATCATCCAAATGCGTCCTTCGTGTCATAATCATTCGGTTATTGCACCGAAATGCTTCTAAAGCGCCTGCGAACAATTTTACTTCTTTGCCTGTATTCCTTATATATCACTCTCTTACACTCTCGTCATTGTGACGTACCATCGGTGTCATCCGCTTACTTCCTGAAATTTGCATATGATTGTCGAAGATGTGTTTAGTGATTTTACAGGCGATATATTTATTTTAGAGTTCGATTTCCGCGTGACTGCGAGTTATCCTTAATTTATGGACATGAGTGTAATATACGAATTTTTAAACGCAATTTTATGCTTAACCGTTACTACACGTCTCTTGGTCTGAGAATTTATCTCAAATACCCAGGATTCAGAACTTAAAATCATATATTTAAATGTATTCAAAGTAGCTATCCTAAGCGATAGAGAAAAAAAATTAAACTGCAGACTATTTTGATTACTCTAGAATGACTTCATTTTATTTCGGGAAGTAATTAAAAAAATGTTAATATCAACTGCCTTTTATTTTAGACTGACATTACCATAAAAATAAAATGTCTATGAGAGGTATTTGCTTTATGAAATCTAAGAAGGAATAAATTTAATTGCTACATAAAGCTCACCAATAGAATGCAGCGTATACTCTGAGGAAGAAAGTAACTATTCAAGAGAATGTTTTCCCTTTATACATCTCTGACTTTCAAATTAACAGCAAAAAAAATTTAATTCCAAAATGCAGCGAAAATAAACATCATAACTCTTCCTTTAATTCATATTTTCCACATCGTTCCTCTGAGAACTCAAAATAAAAAGTAATCCTTTTAAGGAACGAGAATAAATTAATGAGGAAGAAATCACGTTACTAAGCATAAAAAATAATTATAAGCTCGTTTCAGGTCTGAAATAATTGGGTTTTATCGCTTTAAAGTTTCACTATACATTAACTTGTTTAATCACGTCGCGCAGTTAAAATAGACGAAAAAGGCGTAAGCGAAAAAAGTTTGGTAGCTAAAGTGAAAAATAATACAGCTTAAAGTCTCCAGTAATTACATCTACTCCCGGCATTTATTACACCACAACTTATGCATCAGGAGTGACCGTTAAGGACATAAAAGTCTCAGCGCAGGCGAGACCGTTTCATCAAGCTTGATAAACGGCCTGATAAATTTGAATTCTTGGCCAGGCAGAAAGCTCAACCTTGATTACTTCAAAGTCCCTGAGAGAGTTTTTTATTATTAAACTTTTACTTCGGCCTTTAAAAAGATTTAATCGCTCCGCTTAATTACGTAGCCTATCCGTTGCAAAGTCGTCTGTTTTCAATAAGCGAAGCACCCGTTGTTTAATACGCCTTTAGGATGCTATACAAAAGATTCAGACTGAATTGTAAGTGATGGAAGCTACGCGAATCTTAATGAACGTCATTAGGCGGAAGGAATATGCAAGAGTTTTCCATCAAGACGCATTTGTCAGCCGAATGTGAAGCGATGGTTTTGATTCCTGGTTGGAACATCTTAAGAAAGATACTCCACTGACGTAGAATCGCTGATTAAGACAATTGGTCATAGAATTGTACAAGCTCATATCCGCCCGCTTTGCTGGGCATGCTATCTTTTCTCTACATATAATAAAACAAAGAGTCTGTGTGTGTGTCTTTCGTTCGTGTTGCGAGTAAGCTAATAGACCCAGGGCCACGGAATTTGGTATATAGGTGTATCTACACAAGAGCCAGCGCACCTCGAAGCGATTTTTTCGAAATTCGAATTTTTTTTATTTTATGTTTTGTGATCAAATCGCGTCATTTTGAGACATAATGGGCTACAGGAAAGCGAAATTTCACTCTATACATTTCGTTTTTACATCGTCGTGAAGCGTAGACACTTAGCTATTTTACGAACTTCAAATAAATTTCGTATTTCAATAAATCCATTAAATACGAATTTATTTAGGAAGGTGAGCTTAACACCTTTTCGGCGGAATTTTTTTTAAAAAAAACTTATTTTAAAAATGTGCTGTTTATTTTTCTTTGATTTTTGAGCACGTTGAACTTTAATCCTTTCGACCCCTTTTAAAAAAAAATTTTGGAAAAATAATAATATTTTGTATTTTTTTAAAATTTTTTAAATGAAGCTTCCGAATACACTTCTCACATCTCAGATATTTTAAAATGTAGTTTTGGCAACAATTTTCCTTTCTTATTGTTGTTGATAGATTTTTGATGAAATTGCATCATTTTGAATAGTTTCATTCTTTTAAAAATTTCGGTTTGGCAACAATTTTTCATCGTATTTCTTACGTTACTGTTTTTAAGAGACTGAAAAGTTTAAGAAATTAAAAAGTTGTTTCTTTTTGCGACGGTAAATTGTTTAATTACTTTATTAGGATAATTAACATTTGTATCGAGGGATATTGCTTATTTCATTGTAATATCATGATTTAATTATACATAATTTTAATTATAAAAACGTTTTGCGTGATATTTTTTAATCTGTTTAAGTTCTTAATCTGTTTATACCATTTGAGTTCTTAAGATTTTGCAAAAGGAAGTTGGTTAATTTATTTATTAGGATAAGTAATATTTGTATTAAGGGATACTGCATATTTCATTGTCATTTTTTATATATATAACACATTAAATGGCTGCGATATGACTGCTGACACATTTTCTCATATTACCTAAAGTATCATAACATTTCAAAATTTCAGAAAAAGAATCACTCAAACTATGAAGTAAGAAAATGTTTAAAAAATTTTCACTTATCAGAAATGGCATGCAGTTATTTATATTATTGTAGAATTTTTATATAATATTTTATGTAGTTATGGTGGTGGTTAAGAAGGGGGATATTAATTATGTTTTAACAGATGTTTAATACACATCTCATGCAATCAGTTTGCTAAAAATTCAAGATGTATATGTTTTTCTGCTAATACATCAGGGCCGTATGCAAGGGAGGGTTGTTGGAAGTTGGAATAGTTGGAAGAACTTAACGGGGCCATCGGTCCCAGGTGTGTCTTTTAGGCATTTTTCTTGTATGTTTAAAAGCCAGACGAAGGCTGGCCGCATAGCGGCTAGTATAATATAAAAAGAAGAAAGTCTCTTTGTTTGTTCGCTAATAATTCAGTCACTACTAAAGCTATCGTCACCAGATTTTCTACAATTCTTTTCTGGGTTCTGGAAAGGTCGACGTTCACATTTTTTACAAAAAAGAAAACAGCTAAAATCAGAGATATTAATTTAAAACCTCGGAAAAACGATTTATATTCTTCATTTTTCCGAATGGCAACAACGGTCTCGCAAGCTGGAGATGAAAATCTGCTTTAGTTCGAAAGTTGTTGCCACTGCTGGCTTTCAAATCCTAGAGTTTGTTTAAAAACTTTCGAAGTCTTATGATGAAATAAAAATAGCATCGCCAATCATTAAATACATTATTCCCGATTCCAAAAATTCCCGGTAAGCCATTTTGACTATTCCCAACTTTGTGCGACTTTAATAAGCCGAGATATTAATTAAAAACGCGGAAAAACGATAATTTTCGCCCTCATTTTTCCGAATGGAAACAGTCTCGCAAGCTGGAGATGAAAACCTGCTTTATTTCGAACGTTGTTGCCACTGCTCGCTTTAAAATCCTAAAGTTTGTTAATAAAAAATTTCTAAGCAACAGTCTCGCGCGTTGGAGATAAAAATTCCTTATTTCGATGCTAGCGACTCTCAATTACCAGACAATTATGGTTCTGGTAATTTCTTTTTGTGTTATTTGATACCTTACTATGCGTTGTATATTCTGGGTAAGTTTCATAAAATTCTACATGTAACCTTTTCAGTAATCGTGATTTTTGAGATTTTTCCTTAATTTATGATAACCAGTGTATTTAACGTATAAGGTATTTTTCCTGCCTTCGTGGTATAGTGGTCGGCACGCTCGACGCGTAACCGAGAGGTCCGTGGTTCGATTCCCGGCGAAGGCTTTGCTCATTTTTCATGTCTCCTGCTTCAGAATAACCTAATGTCTCTACAAACTATTGCTGTGAATAAAATACGATTTATATTTTACGAATGAATACGACTCAAAAAAATATAAATTATACCGTGTCGTCTTGTTTTGCAATTTTTGCCTAAACAAAACAGCACATTGGCCATAGCTATGCACGTTTGACTGATTCAAAGTAATGTAATTAAATAGAAAGGCAAGCAGTAATAAAATGAATCTTAAAGTATGCGCGCTTTACTTAATAAAGCAAAAAATACTGAAGTGCTCCAGAGCAATGCAAGAAGAAACGTATTTGGGAATATATTTTTATAGATATGTAGCATTCGATATAAAGGATTTAATGAATCGTTAATAAAATGCAAGTCACAAAATAAAGAATCTCATCTGAAAAGAGAAATTAAAAATAAACATTAAACAGAATATTAAGTTACAAAGGAAATTAAATTAAGCAACTAAAAATGAGAATGGAAAATAAGGGAATAGAAATAAGTGAAACAAAACGAAGAATAGGTTCAATGAATTAATACTGCATCCGGGACACAGACTCGTTGTAAAATACCGACAACAAAACAAAATCAACGATTTCTTTTCAAATATCTTTAAACAGCAGCAACAAAGTCGCAGAGCAATATATAAGTTTTCGGACGCATTCAATGAGATTGATGACGATGGCGTTCCCAAGGAAAGTGCCTTGTTACATAACAATCCGTCGACGTTTCAGAAACGGCAGTTGAAGCATGAAACTTACCGACACCATTTTTCCATTTGCAGCTTTGTTTTGTTTCAAATGCTGAATGAAATGTGCAACAGGAATACCATTTAAATGTTTTATAAAAGTCCTTTTATTTTTGCAACCACGAATCTTTTTTAACTATTCATAGCCGACTATAAATATATAATTGTACTTTTAAAAAACTGCTGTTACTTAGAAGAATAGCAAATCCTAACTAATATTATAAATGCGAATGAGAGTTTGTTTGGGCGTGTGTTTGTTTGTTTGTTACGTTTTCTCGCCTTAATTACTGAACCGGATAATTATGAAATTTTCCAGAAATATTTTTCATACACTCATGTCCATAAATTAAGGATAATGCAAAAATCAGGCAAAGGAAGAGTTAGAAGCAAAACAAATTTGACTTATTTGTAAAGCTTATTTATTAAACAAAAGGTAAAGAGCAACAAAAAGATACTATAGGTTTGATATTATTAAAAACATTAGCGATTTTTTCTCAGCAAATTACAAAAAAAACCTATTTACAAAAAAACAATATTACATGGTTGGTATGATAGTTAATACATTGTATGTCTCCCAGATGATGCAATACAGTCCGTACAACGCCTAGGCATGCCGAGTATCAAATGATCGATCTCATCTTGGGGGATATTACACCACTCAAAAAGCAATGCTCTCCGAAGTTCCGCTAGACATGTAGGAGGAGGTGGACGGGTTGCAACTCGCCGGCCAAGCATGTCCCACACGTGCTCTACTGGATTCAAGTCCGGTGAGAATGCTGACCAGTCCATACGGATAATAACCTCCGATTGAAGGCATTCGCTTACGATGTTTGCACGGTGAGGACGGGCGTTGTCATCCATAAACACAAATTGTGCGCCCGTGGCGCCCCGAAACAAACGTACATGTTGTTCCAGAATGACGTCCCGATAGATTTGGCTTGTCATGGTTCCAATTTGAACATGCAGGTCAGTTCTGGAACACAAAATAATTCCACCCCAAACGAGCACTCCCGCACTACAGTAACGGTGTCGTTCAATGATGTTTCTTGATGGTAACGGGTACCTGGAGCTCTTCATATGAACGTACGGCGAGAATCAGATTGCAAGCTAAACCTGCACTCGTCGGAAAACATCACACGAGCCCACTGTTGCATTGTCCACAATGCATGCTCTCTCCTCCGGGCTAAGCGCAGGCGATAGTGAGTTGCAGTAAGTGGAACGCATCTGACAGGTCTACGAGCATATAGACCGATCTGCGCTAAGCGTGTGTACACGGTCTGCCTCGAAATTGTCGTACCAGTGGCTGAAGTGAGCTGACGAGACAGGTCTGAGGCTGTGCTCCGCCTGTTTCTTTTGGGAGTCACTGGCAAGTACCGGTCCTCATTCGGCATTGTAACTCTGCAACGACCTGTGCTGTAACGTCTTCTCACATTACCATCATCTCGGAATGGTTGCCAGAGCCTGGAGATGATACTCTGGTCAATTCCAAGTTCGTCCAATATTTCCAGTTGGGTACGCCCCCATTCCAGACGGCCGATCATTCTACCACCTAAAAAATCATCCAAATGCGTCCTCTGTGTCATAACTATTGGGTTATTTCACCGAAATACTTATAGAACATCTGCGAACAATTTGACTTCTTTGCCTGTATTCCTTATGTATGACTCTCTTACACTCTCGTCATTGTGACGTACCATCGGTGTCATCTGGTTACTTCCTGAAATTTGCATATGATTCTCGAAGATGTGTGTAGTGATTTTACAGGTGATATATTTATTTTAGAGTTCGATTTCCGCGTCATTCCGAATTATCCTTAATTTATGGACATGAGTGTATTTGAAATTTTATTTAAACATACGAAATTATTTGGGACACGCGCGATGAAATTTAGTTCTTCACCAAGAATTGGTTATTGCTTAAATATGGATACGGAAGGTATTTCAATTCGCAATGGTAATCTTCGAAAAATATTAATTACAAGCAGTAACACTTTTCATACTTCGTAGCATTCTATTTAAAATAAATGGAGAAGTTTGCATTATTTTTCCTTGATGAAACTTTCTGAAATATTTCTTTACTGCCGTCCATTTTCTGCATAATGCCTTTCTTAGCTCGAATTTCAGCGTGTATTTTATAATTTATTTCGTCAGTGGTTTAAAATGTACATTTGCAGAGGCTGTTCGCACATTTCTAGACGATGTATATTGTATTCCCAAAACTAAATTACATAAAATTCTAGTGTTTTAAATATTCTGTTTGATATCCTTTATTCTCAACTATCCTTCGACACCGCAATTTCCAGGATAATAATGCGTTTTGAAGTGTCAGAAGAGGTATTCTATCCCATTCCTTCCGAACAGCTTTCCAGAGTCCTGTTAGGGTTTCGGCACAACGTTTGGATAATGCAGTTTTTAAAAGTCCGAAAGCACAAAAATCCATAGGTGACACATCAAGAGATTTAGTAGGGATATCAGTGAAGGGTGTGGCTTTGATACCAGTTTTTTTGTTCCATTTCTTCTAGGAAATTCACAGTGGATTTTGATGTGTGAATGCTAGCTTTGTCCAGGTGGATTCTCACAGATGGATAACACTGTGGGTAAAGCGACGGTATTTCATTCAGAAAAATAGGCGATAAAATATGTTCCTGATAGTATTTGGAGTTAATCTTGACATTTTTTTGCACTCTCTTTATTTTTAACTCGCCATTATAAGAAAAACCAACAACGATCGTGAATTCCGTAGAAAAACTTTCTTTCGATTCTTTGAACCATGTACTTAAATTTTTTCTCCCCTTTTATGATAATAAATGGCTCTTTTTTTGTTACAATCATTTAAAAACACCCATGCTTCATCTATTGTGACAATTGCTTTCCATTTTTCTTCAGATAAGTGTTTCTCATATAGAATTCTGCAGCGTGTCCTGCGTCGAGGGATATGCTTTGCAGGAAGACGATGCACATTGCGTTTTTTCGCTTTCTTAAGATTTAAATCAACGTTTATCATTTTGTTTACAGTGGACACCGAGCATTTTAATGATTTTGCAATTGTCCTTCGACTAGGGGGATTTTCGTTTAACATTGAACAACGTACCTTTGCAATAGTCGAAGATGTTAGTTTTTCCCTCGGATACTTGTTTGGTATTTTTGTCTCACTGGAGGCTCCAATTTGACGTTTTTTTTCCCCTTCTTGTCGATGATATTACCTATCGAGGCTTTAGATATCACAAAACCATGACTCTCACACCGTTTTTGGATAATGGAGTATGCCTATTTCTCTTCGGAAAGAGCGTCAATTTAGCCTTCGAACCACTGCTTTGTTAAATTTGCCATTTTGAATAAAAACAAAACTTTCGAGCCACAGACGATAATTTTGACTTTTAAAAACATAGTACAATTGCAATTACGTCTTTTGCAAGAAACGAGTTTTTATGACCGCTTACCAAAAGCGTCCAAAAAATGTGCGAACAGCCTCTGTATAGGAAAATGTCTATTAACTGTAATTATTATTAAAAATTCTCTTATGCTTTAAAAAAGAATTAAGAGTTATCACATGTGTTAAACACTTATCGGTATTAAAAAACAAATTAAATTTTGGCTTCGATCAGAAAGTGGATTTCTCTAATGTACTTCCTCGTATCTTAAATTACGTGAGCTGAATTTTGCCTTTTTTAAAATTTGTTAATTCTGACAGACTGAATGTTCTTGGGAAATTAGAAGTATGTTTTTGAGAAACAAACTGTCGTTAGTTTCCATTGGAATATATGTTATATTTACTCAAAGTGTTCCTCCTTATATTTTAGAAAAATATTTAAAAATATTATAGGCTAGTATTTAATTTACTTGTATTAAACCTGGGGAATTAAAATTTATTTGATTTTCAAATAAAATAGGTGAAGCTATGTTTTAAGAGGAACAATCATATCAAATGAATTAATGATTTCTAAATAAAACAGTCTGATACTGTCAAACTGCCATATAAAAACAGTTAGAATTTTGATGAAGAAAAATGCAACAAACACTGGAAAAGTTTGTTTTTAAAACGGATAATACGCCAAAGTCTGAAAGAAGGCTGCCATGGAAAAACATTTTTGTACCTTGATGATAAGTCCAAAAATATTGCTTATTAAAGTTAATACAAAGAAAAAGATTTCTAATATTAACAAAAATAAAAATATGCATGATAAAGATAGAAGTGCTGGCGAACATGCTAAAAGAACCCTCAAAAATGAAGTCGTAATATCAAAAATAAACTTTTTCAAAAGTGGCATTAATTTTGTTTATTAATCCAAAGGGGCTTTGTCCCTGAAGGACTATTGTTTTCGTTTTGCGATTTTGAGTCGGAAACATTAAATGTCTGTATCACTTTTCCAACTGTTGCCACAAAATATTGCAGCCCTGTATTATATTTAAAGAAATTAAATAATGAAGAATGTGCATAAATGTATGTTTGTTTCTCGCATTGTGACATAAAACGACGGTACCTAAAGCCATCGAATTTTGATTGAATGCCGTCGTCCTGCCGCGAATAGAGGCATCCGGAAGCCCAAATTTGGAATTTGTTTTATGAACGATTTCATATTTTGTAAAACTTTAACGAATTTTTGATGAACAAACTCGAGGATTTCGAAGCGAGCCATGGCAACGTCGTACAGAAAAAAACATTTTTATCTGCAGCGCGTGAGACTTTGTGTAGGAAACAGTTTATAGATAGGCTCAGTTTAAAATTGTTTTGCGATATTGTTCTTTAACTGAATTTTATGGTTTAAATGCGAAGAACATGATATTCAATAAATAAAAGTAACGTACAAAATGTTTAGAAAACGCCCCGTTTGACGTAATTTAAAATCTGAAAACCTTTCAGATTTTTTTTTTGGTTGAGTAATACTCTTTTGATAATTTATTCATAATCCTACTGTTTCATTGCTTGCACTCTTTACAGTGCCTTGTTCAAAGTACAAGCAAGTAGTGAGAGTTTTGTATACTTTGACAATAAACACAATCCTATGGTTATTATGTAGCAAATTGTATTAAGTAGACCTCATAAATAATACATTGAAACTTGTGTGACTAATATGTTTATAACTTAAAGAAAGTGTTGGTTCTGTTCCTGACCTATGTACGATTCATGCGAAAATGTTACATCATTCCTGCAACATGATAAGAAATTTAATCATGGTCGTATTCACATACTATAAGAAAGAATTAAACTGTCTGTAAGAAAAATCTGTTTCACGCATTTTTCGAATTTTAAATTCTTGAACACTTAAATTTTCCTTGAAACATATACTAAGCATAGGTTGAAGCAAGACTCGCTTTATTTTATTTGATGCCTTACTTTGATGTTTTTATTGCAGGTTACTTTATTTAGCGGATTTTAAAGTTCGATATTAATATAGATGCTATATAAAAGTCCTGTATGATTCGGTGTATAAAGGAAATCAATCCTCTTGCTCCAAAATGTATCGTTGCGTGCGTGCGGATTCGTAATGGATTAAATACAGAACTCGTTAAAAAGTTAATAAAATTTATTTTTTTCTCAAGAAATAAAACAAAATGCTGACACGTTTCCTCAGAGATATTCGTACAATATGAAAATATCTCAAACGTTAAACAGAACTCAATCCAAAAGAGAGGAAGTTAATCCAATCTCACAGCGAATTCGCTACGATCAATAACAGCATTAAGTAAACAATACAGTTCGCTTAAAACAAGAACAACTGAGCTGAGGTGTTTTAATTCGGCTTTTATAAGCTTTTTAATTATTCGCGAGAACATTCTGGTAAAATCTACTTTCTCGATGGCAACAGCAATTACGAGATATTTAGTTATTAAATATTAAATGCACGCACTCTTTTATTTTCACTTTTCCGCCTTCGCTTTCTCTTCAAAAATCGTCTAAATAAATAAAAAATAAAACAATTCTAAATGAATAGCTAAATAATTACGAAATCGGTAACAGTATGAAAAACTCACAAATGAATGGAAACGTTGAAGGAAACGTTCAAAATTAAATGGAAACGTTGCCAGGTTTAGTAGTGGCATCATTTGCAGAATAGTTCAAATGATGCTGGAAGTTTATTCTCTGCCTTTTAGAATTCGACCAGTATGTTCTTCATTTATTCCATTTTTGCGTATTTCTTTAATTAAGACTTTATTAAAAGGGATTCCTGTGAACAATTTGTAAATATGAGTGATATACAGTGTCTCACAAAAGTGATGGGACACTTGTGCTTTACAAAAGGAAACCGTAATAAAATAAATTAAAAAAACACGTACAAATTTTTTGTGGGTGTGTTTCACACTTAAATTTAGTAACAATTATTACATAACATACATTTTCTCAAAATATTAAAATATTAATTTAATAAAAATACAATTGTTTAGAACGGAGCAAAAAATGGCTCACATAAGTGATGGGACACCATTAGACTATGCAACAAAAATCGTCTAAAAATACTTTTTGGGGTTTTTACTTTTACTCAAAAGCAATTGGCAATAATTTATAAAATCGTCTGCATTATTTCTTTCCAGTTTGTTTTGGAAGTTTTGTGTTTTGTAGCTCTGTGCAGCCATGAATGCTAAACGAAAAGAAACTTTGCCTGAAATTCGAAAATTAGATATTAATTTGCATATTGATCGTGGAAAATCTATTAGAGAAACTGCCGAAACAGTTAACTGGAGTCATTCAACAGTTTTCAATATCATTAAACGATATAAAAAGAATCATATGATTCAGGGTAAAAGAAAACCTGGCCGACCCTCAAAGCTATCCGATGGAATAAAGCGAATTATCGTTCGAAATATTAAAAAAAATCCAAGAATGAGTGCTCCTAAAGTTGCTGCCGATTTACAAGCATTATATGGAGTAATTTGTAATCCTGAGACTATTAGAAGAGTAATTCGATCTACTGGATATCACGCTAGAGCAGCCATGAAAAAATTCTTCGTAAGTGAGAGGAATAGAAAACTCAGACTGGCTTTTACAAAATCCAACATAAATAAGAATTTTGATTACTGGAATGAAGTTATATTTGTTGATGAGAGTAAATTTAATATATTTCGTTCTGACGGTAGTATCTTGGTGTGGAGAAAACCCAGGGGAAAATTTCGCAAACAGAACTTGGTGCCAGCAGTAAAACATGGTGGAGGAGGAGTTATGGTATGGGGGTGTATATCGTCGGCTCGAGTCGGTAATCTTGTTTTTATTGACAGTATAATGGATCAGTAAAAGTATATTGGCATATTAAATCAAAATTTGAAATCTTCAGCGCGAAAATTGAACCTTCATAACGATTTTAAATTTTACCAGGACAATGACCCCAAGCACACTGCTTTGAATGTTAGACTCTGGCTGCTGTATAACTGTCCCGAAATAATAGAAACACCACCACAATCTCCAGATTAAAATCCCAGAGAATATTTGGCAAGAATTGGAATGAAGAATTCGCAAACACACCATTTCTTCAAAACAACAATTAAAATCGGAGCTTCAAGAAGAATGGGGTAAAATCACTCCAGAAATGACAAAAAAATTATTCGAATCCATTCCAAGAAGATTAAATTATGTTTTAAAAGTAAAAGGAAATCCTATAAAATATTAAAACCTTTTAAAAAATAAAATTTTTGGATAAATATTTGGTGGAAAAGTAAGTGTCCCATCACTTATGTGAGCCATTTTTTGCTCCGTTCTAAACAATTGTATTTTTATTAATTTAATATTTTAATATTTTGAGAAAATGTACGTTATGTAATAATTGTTACTAAATTGAAGTATGAAACACACCTACAAAAATTTTTACATGTTTTTTTAATTTATTTTACCACAGTTTCCTTTTGTAAAGCACAAGTGTCCCATCACTTTTGTGAGACAGTGTAGATAATTTTTAATTGGAAGTCTGTTATAAATCTCAATCTATATTTTAAAAACGAAAACTAAAAGTTAATTATTCTTCATAACAGGCGTGCGCCGTCCCTTGTTTTCTAAGAAAAAAAAATCTTTATTTTTTCTAGAAATCATGCACCAATCGCTTATTTTTGTTTCAAAGATTTAAACATTTCTGATGAAGACATTGTTTGAGGCAAAAGGAGGAAAAAGAACTGAGCGCTTTTGATTGCGAGAAACTATATTTTACCGTACTTTCCCCATTTTTAAGAAATTACAAGCGTTCATTTATTTGCAAAAAAAAAAAAAAAAAAAAAAGCATAAAAATTCGCTATTTGGAGTTTTAAGTACAAAAAGGTGAAAGTTTTTCGATGTAAAGCATCTCTAACTTCAAAAATCTCGAGTACACAGTAAGCGGTAAAAGTCTCAAAAAGAAAGAGCGTGGGTGGAAAGAGCAATTTCCCTCTTCCGTATTAGTTCGATCTTGCATATCGACGCGGGAACGGTTACAGTCAAGAAGCGTGCAAGTAGAAAAAAAACGAATGAACTCGAAACTTTAATAAGAGAAGAAAAATTCTCCATCTTACAGATCCGGGGTTCAGATATATCTGCTAGAACAAATGAGATCTTGGTTGTTGCCAGATACTAGCAAAGAAAAGAAGACTTTAAAACCCCAAGACTTCTGCATATTTATGATCAATTTTGCACTATGTTTATGGCAGAAAGGCTAGGGCCTTTAGGACCCCTTTCATTTTTTCTTTCTTTTCTTCCGATTTTTATCAAATGCTTCGCTAGATCCCTGTTTCTAACAGTCTTCGGTATCAAATGAACTTGGAACGTTCTCAACTAACAAATCAACGATGAAAATTTATTTTCCAGAAGCCTCTATACTTATGCATATTTTCGCCAAGAGTTTTCCCATTGAAATATTTATGTACATAAGCCGAGAGCATAGGGGAAATAAAAAACTCTTATTAGTGAAATGGCAGTTTTTTATTTTTTGTAGTGGCCAGTGGAGTACCGTAATATAAAGAGAAAAATGTAGAGTTTTGGGATTCGTGTATGGTTCATTTTTATGTGTATTTTTTATACTTGGGACGAACTTAATTTTTTGAGACATTCTAAGTGAGTTGGTAAAGAATCTAACAGTAATTAGACTCGTTTTACAATTCAAATTTTTGAAACACAAAATCATGTTCATGAAACAAATAATTTACGTTTCCTGTGGTAAATTTTGTTAATATTTGTTTGCCTAAATTGAGCTAAGGCTTGCATATTTATAAGGTATTTCTCCCGCCTTCTTCGCACGCTTTTGTGGTGTGGTGGTCTGCATACTCGACGCGTAACCGAGAGGTCCGTGGTTCGATTCCCAGCGAAGGCGTTGCTAATTTTTCATCTCACCTGATTCCAAAATATCCTAATGTATCTACACTGGCGCCCGAACTAAAAAAAGGTGGTGGATGATGATTCTCCACGACCGGGATTTGGCGAGTGGGTCCCCAAAACCCCAGTCGCCCTTTAAAAGGGGGAGTGTATAAGGTATTTCTCCGGTCTTCTTAGCATGCCTTCGTGGTGTAATGGTCAAGCTCCAGTATTGTGCACCCGTATTGTATTGTAAGCGCCTGTATCGGTGTATTGCAAGAATAGCGCTATTATTTTATCAACATCACTAGCATTCCTTTAATAGCATAGCATTATTTATATAATAGGAATTTATCTGTCAATTTATATGTCAACATTCATAGCTACTGTCCTCCTGTTCAATATTTTATACAACAATATATTCGAATATTCGATGTAACTGTAAACACAACTGTGTCAGCGTTTTTGTAAGCATATGCATATGATTTTTAATGTATACGTGTATTTGGGTTTTGTATACGTGTAAGTGCGTATCTGCGTTTGCATTGCAAATCACACCTGTAAGTAATAGTGTCAGCATATTTGTAAATGTCATGTATTTGCTCATGTATACTTGCGTGTTTGCGACTGTATAGCGTATTTGCTTTTGTAGGAATTGTGTAGTTGTAGGTAACAATATCAACATATCTGTAGATATCGTGTATCTGCAACAGTCGTGGAAAGTGCTGTACTGCAAATACCCCATCGGTGTATTGCAAGAATTTCTATAGTAACATATTATATATATTAGCATATTATAAGCGTCTGTAAGTAAATCGCATGTATGCAATGCACTAACATTTGCATCTGTAAAGCGTATTATTCACATAATCAGATATCAAGGGCATGTCTCCCAAATCAGTACGTGCTCTTTATGTATGTTATGTTTGCGTAACTGTTATTGCTTTTGCTAGTGTATGTCCACCTGTTCTTTCTTAACGTTATATGGTATTTCTCCCGCTTTATTCGCATGCCTTCGTTGTGTAGTGGTCTGCATGCTCGACGCGTAACCGAGAGGTCCGTGGTTCGATTCCCGGCGAAGACGTTGCTCATTTTTCATGTCTCCTGCTTCGTAATAACCTAATGTCTCTAGAACGTCGTTCTCTCTTCTACTCTTCCTCGCTTACTCTCAAATTTTTCTCCTGTTTTCTTTTCTCTTTCTCAACTCCCTTCTTTTCCTTCTCTCTCAATGTTTCTATCCTCTGTTTCCTTATGTTTAAATGTATTTATGTACAATAACAGCATAATGTAATTCTATCACTTATGTAAAGCTGAAACCGTCCCTGTACAGCACTGTAACCCCCATATTTTAAACCATAAGGAACTTCCGGTGCAGCTTCTTTGGGCTCCAGGGAGTTGTCCCTTCTATATAGGGGAGAACACGGGACACATGCCTGCTTACCTATGTTAGACATCAGGCATCCCCGTCCTCCGTCACCTATAATGGTAAAGCACATTCGGCGCATATTAGAGAGGTCTGTGGTTCGATTCTCGGCGAAGGCGTCGCTCATTTTTCAACTGTTCCAAGTAACGTAATATCTGTCCAAAGTCCTTAGTCTTTAGGTCCATAGTTTGGGAGGTAAATAGCTCACGAGGCCTCTGCCAATAAGATTAGTAAGCACAGACAGCTCGTTTTGAAATTAATTTCTAGTGAAGATACCAGGACTGAGTGTTCTGTGCATACTTTTGGCGAATATATTTGTAACATTGTCAAAGTCCTAATCTCAAACAGGGAGCTGAACGCAGCTATGTTCAGTATGATAGAATAACTGCACGTGAGAGGGTTTCAAGTATCCTTTTATTAAACTACTATTTACAGCACTTCCCAAACTCGGAAGGGATAGCAGAAAATAATGACCACACTTGGGTCTAAACTGAACAATCAAATAATTTAAAATAAAGTTGAGTAGAAAATTAAGTAGTCGATGCTCTCCGAGCTTTAACACGAGGTTGGCCTCTATTCTAAACTATCAATGGTGCGTAGCAAGATTTGGCTAATACTAACGCACTTAGATTACTTCAATAAGTATTAGAGTAACAGCGCTAAGGCTTAGAACTGAAATACTAGCTAGTCAGGCGGACGTCGAACAGAGCCGCAGTGATCTGAGACTAAAAGCTGTCTCACACCGAGAAGTTCCTCGGTAACCTTTAAATACAAAACTTGGCTCCAACTCAAATTAGCATAGAGCTGAAAACGCGCGCTCATTCTAACGGGAAGTTGAAATAAGAATTCACAGGAAAGAGAAATTAACATAAAACTTTATTAGTTTAAACTAAAACCTTACAAAGAAAGATGTGTGCAAGATATTTTTTATGGCTTTCACCGACTTTAACTCAGATATCCATAAAACTTTGTATGGATATGTACCTCTTTAATAAACAACTCAACTTCTGCAAGATGCCTGAGGTGAGTGATTGCTGAGAGTTGAGTCATTAGTGCGTTGTTTTGAGTAGAACGTGCTGGCTACGTGTATTCTCACGGCTGTTCCAGAGTGCAAAATAAGCGAAAATTAAGTCGGTGACAAATAAACGGGATTCTTTCCTTCTGTCCTCAGCAAATACCAAATTTGAATAATTTCTCCCGATTAACTTTAAATATTTTGTAAATTTTACTCTTTATACTTTGAGCAGTTCTTGAAAATAACGAGTGATTATTCTGTACCCATTCAACAATAATCCTTAAATAGCTATTTACCATTTCGAAAAGTTGTTGAGAGAAAAAGAATAAAAGCTGTCAGCTATAGTATCCCATATTCCCCAGTCTCAATCTGAAATAGGAACGTGGTGCAACATATTCTGCAGAAAGCAATATTTCATCGGCCGCCTTTTGTGGGGTGAATGGACAACGGAACACTTTCCAGAGAGACGTGGGCAGAAAATTGAACGCCCCAAAGATGTAAGGCTGGTTTATACTCGGCATGAAAATGCTGTTGCCCTCAAGGGGAGAGAGAGAGATTGGAGGAAACACATCCCCCCTAGGGTTCTCTTCACTGCCGAACTCACTCAGCTGCAGTTGTCAACTCTCGAACCCCGTCCATCACGAGAAGGGGGCACATAACGGCGGAGAATTGCTTGCTGTGACCACACTCAGCGAGAGATTTTTTGAGAATTTCGGTGGTATTGAAGTATGGCATATGATGGAAACGTCGTTGAAATAATATTTATTTTTAAATATAATCCTGTGGATTTTGACTCTGAATGTAAAACTTTATTTCACATTTACCCCTAGTCAAGAGTATAATTTTAGCCCTGGAAATGGTGAGAAAAGTTGCATCGATTTATCGTGATGCTCGCAATATCGATGAAGCCGATGCCTTCCGGTAAGAAAATTTAAATGCAAAGGAAATTCCTCTGAACATGTGTAATGTAATAATACTGTTGCGTGTGTGTAGGTTCGTAATGGATTGAATGCACAAGTCGTTAAAAAAGTTAATAAAATTTATTCTTTTCAAAAGAAATGAAACAAAATGCCTCAGAGATATTCGTACAATATGACATTATCTCAAACGTTAAACAGAACTCGATAAAAAAAAGAGAAACTAATTCAATCTCAAAGCGAATTCGCTGCAGTCAATAAAACAGCATTAGGTAAACAACAGTTCCCTTAAAAACAGCTACGACCGAGCTGAGGTGTTTTAATTCTGCTTTTATAAGCTTTTTAATTATTCACTAGAATATTCTGGTACAATCTATTTTTTCTCGATTTTTGTGGATGGCAACAGCAATTACGAGCTATTTATTTATTAAGTATTAAATGCACGCTCTGTTTTATTTTTACTTTTCCGACGTAGCTTTCTGTTCAAAAATCGTCTGCGTTGCACGGGAAAATAAAACAATTTTAATTACAATTCTAAATAAATGGCTAAATAAATACGAAATCCGTATCAATCAAGGAGGTTAGAATACATGGAGAGGGTCTCCATGCAGTCTTAAGTGAAGTCAAAAAAGGGGGAAAGCATGTCCTTAGTAGGCGTGGCTTAGAAAGATTGACGTGCTCTAAGCAGACCTAATTTCGTTACTGGTAGTTGTAAATCAAAGACCGCAGATTCTTCGCCCCCTTTACTTTTTCGTGTCATCTCATTTAATTTCTACGTTATGTAATTGCTATAAGTTCTGCATTACGTAATAGCAATAATTTCTACATTAATTGCATGCTAGCATTAAAAGTATTGTGAATACAAAACAGTACCTAAGTACTGAAACTATAAATTGATTATACTTTAGTTGTTCTAAATATGTATAAGTCTTGAATTTTTTATGTTATAAATACTACTTATGTTTTGAAAAAAACTTAACTTTGAATAAACAATGATAAACAAAGTATGTAAATTCTATATTTTTTTTTTGAAATTCATCCAGCAAATGTGACTAAAAATCAAATTCTGTTATTATATATTTAATTGATTACAAAATAAATATAGTTAAACACATGAAAGATAAACTTGTAATATAATATAATATAATCACACATTAAATAATAAATTAAATTGTTTTCTTTTAAATGGGGAGCTAGTCACTCCCCCTCCCTCATATCAATCTTCTCATAGCGTTTTGCCTTCGCATCTAATTTAATTACGAGTATCACATCGATTTTTATTATGAAAAGGAAAATCTGAGAAACAGTTGTCAGATTTTATTTTTCATATACCTTATGTTTCTTCGTGTACTTCACATATTCCTTATGTTTCTTCGTGTACTTTATCGTGTACTTCCTTATGTTTTTCGTGTACTTCTTTATGTTTTTCGTGTACTTTCCATATTCCTTATGTTCCTTTGTATACTTTACCATGTACTTCCTTTTCGTGTACTTCCGATGTTTCTTTGTGTACTTTTCCTTGTTACTTCGTGTACCTTCTTATGCTTCATATTCCTTATGTTTCTTCGTGTACTTCCTTATGTTTTTCGTGTACTTTCCATATTCCTTATGTTCCTTTGTGTACTTTACCGTGTACTTCCTTATGTTTCTTCGTGTACTTCCTTATGTTACTTCGTGTACCTTTCCTTATGTTACTTCGTGTACCTTCTTATGCTTCATATTCCTTATGTTTCTTCGTGTACTTTGTAGAGACATTAGGTATTTTTGAAGCAGGAGTATTGAAAAATAAGCAACCCCTTCGCCGGGAATCGAACCACGGATCTCTCGGTTACCCGTCGAGCATGCAGACCACTACACCACGAAGGCATGCGAAGAAAGTGGGAGAAATAACTTATATACTCCCCCTTTTAAAGGGCAACTGGGGTTTTGGGGACCCAATTGCCAAATCCCGGTGGTGGAGAATCATCATCTACCACCTTTTTAATTCGGGCGCCAGTGTAGAGAATTTATGAAGTAGGAAAGTGAAGAATAAGCCTTCGCCGGGAATCGAACCACGGACCTCTCGGTTACGCGTCGAGTGTGCTGAAACCGCTACACCACGAAGGCGGAAGAAATACCTTATACTTTCACCTACTTAGTTAGCATCCTGGCGAAGAAATGTGAAGGGAAAATAAGAGAATTCAGAAAAGATAACAAAATTGAAATAACTGGTTAGCTGTTTAAACTAAGAGGAACCCTACAATATGACTCGTAATATGACGAATCTTCAGAATCTTTAAAAGATGTTCCTGCAAATTATTTTATCTTGTTCTAATAATAGAGTAGTCCAATAACGGGAAGATTGCTTTTAAAATGTATCATTTGGATACTTTCAACAAATTGATCCGTAAAGCAAGTTTATGAAATAGATCATAATTTCAAAAAATAATCGGAAATCACTGCTAGAGTTAGCAGTGATACTGCGGATACAAGGATATAGAACGGACGACATTTCAATTCTGTCATTATGGATGGCTATTGTGGTATTAATTAGAAAATTTAAGATAATTATACTGGGTGTTTATAAAGTCCCGGACCCATTTTGATGTTTAATAACTCATAAAATAATAAAGATAATAAAATAAACAAAAATAATAAAAATTGAAACCTGTGCGGGGGGCGTCAAATTTTTTTTTCATTAACGGACAGGTGTGATTGCTTTAATGAAATGTTGAGTGTGAAAGTCTGAATAAAAATGTTGCTTCAGTGATATATATGTATTAGCAAACCAAAATTTGGTATATTAATACCGAAATAAAGAATGCACTTTATTAGTCCAAAGGGGCTTTGTCCCTGAAGGACTATTGTTTTCGTTTTGCGATTTTGCGTCGGAAATATTAGTATCACTTTTCAAACTGTTGCCACAAAATATTGCAGCCCTGTACTATGATTAAAGAAATTAAATAATGAAGAATGTGCATAAATGGATGTATGTTTCTCGCATTGTGATAAAACGACGGTACCTAAAGCCATCGAATTTTGAATGCCGTCATCCTGCCGCGAATAGAGGCATCCGGAAGCCCAAATTTGAAATTTGGAATTTGTTTTATGAACGATTTCATATTTTGTAAAACTTTAACTAATTTTTGTTGAACAAACTCGAGGATTTCGAAGCGGGCAACGGCAACGTTGTACAGAAAAGAACATTTTCATCTGCAGCGCGTAAGACCGTGTGTAGGAAATTCTAAAGATAGGCTCAGTTTAAAATTATTTCGCGATATTGTTCTTTAACTGAATTTTATGGTTTAAATGCGAAGAACATGATATTCAATAAATAAAAGTAACGTACCAAATGTTTAAAAAACGCCTCTTTAGACGTAATTTAAAATCTGAAACCTTTCAGATTTTTTTATTAATATTATTTTTTTTGTATTTTATATGTGATTGACATTATTTAGTTATGCCAATCACATGTGAATTGAGCAAGCCTATTTTTAGATCGCTCACTTTGTATGATATAATAAAAAACTTCAAAAAGTAATATTTCGTCAAGACTGGGTACAGAAATAACATTTGCTGCTTAGAGCATTTGACGATATTCTGTAGTTTAAACGGTCGAACACTTGCAACGGAAAAATTTAGTTATTTTCTAAATTTCCCCCTATCATTCTAAATTTCACCTTGTATAAGGTACGGCTGAAGATGAAAGGTCAATAAGACTTCACTTAACTACTTGTTATTATTAGTAATATTTTAAGAAATAGCTTTTAAAATCAAGTTTAACTCATACTTGTTCTTTTAATGCACTTTTGAGTTCTTAGAGTAATTAACAAATATAAATTTATATATTTGTATAATATATTTATGGCAATCTTTTACATAGAAATTTTAATTAATTAAATTTAGAGGTTATATGTAAGATTCGAAAAACATTGACAGCACTCTAGTGAAGAGAAAAAGAAAAGAAACTATTTTTTTATATAATGTGTTTGGACTTTACGTAAGAAATGAGTAGTTCAGCTTTACGAATAAGGAATCCGTTTTGCTTTTTATAAAAATAAAAGACGAGTTTTTGATTTCTGTAAGATTGTAAGATTTCCAATAAAAACTCAATAAAAACTTTATTGAAAACAACGAATGTTTTAGATCTTTAGAGTATTTTCTTGAATAAATAATTTCGTTAGCGACAAAAACTTTATCAAATTACAAATGCCGCATCAACGTAAGGCAGTGGAAAGGGGATTATCAAATGTATTTTTAGTGAAGCAAACGAATACTGGAAATTTTATTTTTAATAATAATTTTTCCAATAATTAATGACAAAAATTTTATTTATTTTGAATTATTTTTCAGACCTCTGTGTTGCAGTAACGACTTCAAATTGCGCCGAGAGATTTTCAGTGAGTATCTTTTAAACTTTCTACTCTCAAAATTTCTCGACATTCACTAATAAATATTACGTTTAATGAAAACTTAACGTCGATACATTTGTTAATATTTTTACTACCTGGCGATTATAATGAACGTAGAGTATGTCTTCTCAGATTTGAAAAAGGTTTTAGAGCTGCTCGAATAGTTTTGCATCGGGGAAAGATAGGAAAACCTCCTTAAATTTTAAAAGCGGGTTAACAGTTTCAATTAATTTTTTAGTGTACCATATCAAAACACAAGGACTAATTAATAATGGAATATTTCTCACGTCTTGGAAATTCAGTAAAAGGCAGAGTAAAAGAAGATCAGTCTGTTTTCTGTACTCGTTCGGTTTTTACGTGAATGGCGTCGCGTACAAAAGGATTTACCACAATGGTTATTTTCTGAAATGGTCTGAACGGAAAAGTGAAAGACGAGACATGGCCATCTCTGAAATGGCAAGAAAGGTGCAAAGAGGAAACTCGTCGAAAGGGGCTAAGAAAAGCAGATGTTTCCGCATATATCCTTTATTTACCGTCTTCTTTGGTGGTCAGTGCTAGAGGATTGCGCTAACGAGGGTGCCGTGATCGCATCTGACAGGTGGTGGGAAATGAAGACCTCATCCGTTGTCCGCCAGGATACGGGTCTTTCCTTTCCGCTTCCGAGGATCTTCTTTCGTCCTCCGACCGACTCTCTATTGAAGATCTTTTGGGCGGAAAAGAACTCTGGGAAAGACCAGTACGAGCAAAAAAATTTCTTATCCTGCAGAAGAAATGCTTAGAATAGGACGCCGTGTAAGGATAGGTGACCGTCGTCAATTCGTACTTTGAAAAGCCGTAACAAAAATAAGCCATGGAAAGCTCTAAATGAATCGATGTTCAAAAAATGATTTTTAAGGGAAAACAAACTTATAGCTGGGATGTGCTTGCACGAAGGTAAATACTGAGATTCATTTATTCAAAAATAATTTGATTGTTGATGCCAGAAATAGCATTTATTTTGAGTGCAAAGTGATGTTTTCCCTTCCATTAGTTACTGAATTCGAATGCTTAATCTTTATGGAAAGAATGGTGGTGCTACATAAATACCTTAATGAATGTTATTTTAGTAATTAAAGGGAGTTTCTGCTTAATATTTCAATTTCTTACGACCGATTGCAGAGCGTACCATATATATCTGACTAGATTTTCATGTCCTTATCGCCGCCTTTTAATCTTTTCAAATGTAAGATTTGGAAATCAGTCATAATAGATTAAGTAAAATAAACAGACAGGAACTTTTTATAATAGCATAAACAGACAGGAAATTTTTATAATAGCTTAAACAGACAAAACAGAAACTATTCATCTATGGGCACATGAGGTTGTAAGGTTTTAGTTAAACTAACAAAGTTTTATTTTAATTTATACTTTTCTATTTGTTCTCATTTCAACTTCCCGTTAGAAGAAAAGCGCGTTTTCAGCTTTATGCTAATTCGAAGTCGAGCCAAGTTCTATTTAAACCAGAGGTAGAAATCTCTCAGTGTGAGAGAGTTTTTAGTCTCAGATCACGGTCACTCTATTCGACGTTCGCCTGACCAGCTAGCATTTAAATTCTAAGCCATAGTGCTTTTACGTGATTGCTTATTGAAATAAATCCAAGTGCGTCAGTATTAGTAAATCTTGCTACGCACCATTTACTTAGACGCCAACCTCGCGTATAGCTCTGCGAGCAACGATTATTTAAGTTCTATTTAGCTTTAGTTTAAATATTATTTAATTGTTCATTTTAGACCCAAGCGTGGTCTTTACTTTCTGTATCCTTCCCGAGTTGGGAAGTGATTTGTAAATAATATTGATTTAATAAAAGAGGATTTTAAATCCCTTTCAAGTGCAGTTCTTCTACCACTTAATCACAGTATCTGCTACCAGAACATAGCTGCATTCAGCTCCCTGTTCCAGATCGGGACTTAAGGAGTTTCACAAAGATGTTTGCCAAGAATATGTACCGAACACTCAGTCCTGACAAGGTAAACCTGCTGTGGTGTAAGTTATATTATATCTTACATACATAGTAAAATATTTGCATATTGGCTTTATGATTTCCCTTAAATTACTGTTTAATTCAATGTATTTAAATTAGTAGTTTAAGTCAAATCGCAAAGCCAATTAACAAATATTTTGCTAAGCATATGAAATATAATACTGTTGCGTGCGTACGGCTTCGTTATGGATTACATGCGCAAGTCGTAAAAAGAGTGAATAAAATTTATTCTTTTCTCAAGAAATAAACAAAATGTTGAAATATTTTCTCAGAGATATTCGTACAATATCACAATATCTCAAACGTTAAACAGAAACTAATTCGATCTCACAGCGAATTCGCTACAATCCATCACAGCATTAAGTAAACAAACAGCAGTTCGCTTTAAACAGCTACAACTGAGCTGAGGTGTTTTAATTCGGCTTTTATAAGCTTTTTAATTATTCGCTAGAATATTCTGGTATAATCTATTTTTTCCTCGATTTTTGTGGATGGCAACAGCAATTACGAGATATTTATTTGTTAAATATTAAATGCACGCGCTCTTTTATTTTTACATTTCCGACGTAGCTTCAAAAATCATCTGCGTTGCACGGGAAAATAAAACAATTTTAATTACAACTCTAAATAAATAGCTAAATAAATACGAAATCCGTAACAATACAACTACACGACTGCAGGTTTGCTTCATGTGGCCTAAGTAAACACTTTCATAGGTGACAAGTGCCCTAATGGAGAAATCACCATTGCTAGCATCTCCGATGATTCATCACTTAATTGAAAGAATGGCAAATCATTGCACAATGGAAAGGTCCAGGATGGTCACATACAATATAACTGTTAAGTTTTTTTAAAGCTTTAAACATCAATTTATTGATAAGGTTAAAGATGGTAATTATCGATGACGGACCAATTTTTTTTTGGAAATTTTCTAGTTTTTTATCGTATTACCCCTCTGTCTACGTAATTTTTTTTATCAAAATACGTTGAAAAATTACGTATTTTTATTACAAATTTCAAATATACATATATTCTAGAGTTACAATATGCAAAAATGTTTGGTAACCTTTGTTTTCAATATAGAATTGGAATTAGATCATAAAAAATGTTGTTGGGAAATTAAAGAATAATCGTTTAAAAGGAAAATTTTGAAAAATTAATCTTGGTTAAATTATGAGGTATTTTATGAAATACGAAGAATACACTAATGAAAATATGCTAATATGCGAAAATACTTACAAAACATTTATTAGAAATGAAGATAAACTTCTGATAAACTTCGAAGCAAATCTTCAGGCAAAGTCCTACCTCGCAATCTTTGCACCAAATTTGAGTTTCATTGCGAAATGTTTTGGCAGTTTCAGTTTTTTAGCAAACTTGCAGCACCATGCATGAACTACAGACATCTTTGAGCTTTGAAAAAAGCGCGCAAAATGATGCAAAAAACGTGCTTGTATATTTCGCAGAAATATGGGCAACTAACTTCATGCGTTAACACAGATCTGAATAAACAATTAAGTATCACAGAAAAGGCAAAATGAAAGCAAGAACGGGAAAAGAGCGTGTCGCACACTTTAATATATAGAAAAAATTTGATGTGTACACCACATGACTTCCTTGTTCGGAATACTAAACTATACTTAATTTTTCCTGCATTTCATTTAAACATATTGAATTAACAGTTAACGAAATTTGAATTAAATCTATTCCGTCGATAGCGCATAAACCACAATAGAATAAATACACTCCTTAAAGTTCCCTATATTTATTTACCATAGCCACACTTCGGCGCTAGGTTCACTTAACAGTGTTACATCTCATTCATTTTATAACACAGAGTAAGAAAAAAATTATAGCATCTGAAGAATTACCACAAGTTCTATTCAAATACTGTAACAAATCTAAAACGATGTATAAAAGAAATTAAACAAATAAAAAAGGAACAGTTTCTTACAGACGATTCAGCGCCGCTTACCGAATGCGCATGTGCTACTAACTAATACAGTTCTCGCTTCGCGGTAAGGCATAAAAATTCAAAATATTTTCACTAAAACTTGAAAGCTATAAAAAACATAAAACACCAAGTATATTTAAAACAATTAAAAAAACAATTTTTACAATAAGGATTACGATTTGTGCGCAAAAACAAGCTAATAAGTTAAGTGATAATTCCAGAATGAATCAGACATAATTTAATTCGCAATAATAAAAAACGTTACTTTGTTGTTTCGAAGCTTAGTTTCTCTAGATTGGCAACAGATCCACTATCCTGCTAAGCTTCAAATGTAAGCAGATATCGACGTTATTATAACCATAAATTAAGCTTAGCCGCACTTAAAAAAACTTTTAAATTGTTGATAATTCCACAATTATTGAATGTAGGTTAACCCTTAACCCTTTCGGTTAAGGCTTAAAACCCTTAACCGAAAGATGAGAACAACATAATTCAGTCATTTTTAAAGCAAGAAATTCACAGTTTACAAACATATAAGAATAAAGAAACTGAGCTCACTGAGCCGCGTAACAGAGTGGATATATATATACCTATATTTATATATTTTGGTGCGGCCGATTGCAAGCAAAATGCGAGGTGCACATCTACATGTTATAGCAGCCCAATATACAAAATTTGAACGTTCTGAGGCTACTCATTTTTTAGCTATGCGAGATACATACGTACGTACGTACGTATGCACAGACGCCACGAAAACATCACTTCGGAATCCATTTTAAATCAGTTTTATAATATTTTGGGGTGAAATAGTCCTTTATTCTGTTCTTACGTACGAATATCACTCAAAAACATCGTTAAATTGCATTCGATAGCGGCCAAAATAGAGATTTTCGTTGAAATTTGATGCCCGAAATTTTTCGCGATTACAATACTTCCTTTTTACTTCGTGCAATGAAGTAAAAAACTAATATTATCCAAGAAAGTGGTGATGCAAGTGTAAACCCAGTTTAACGTTTATTAGACTACATTCATTGTTCGCTAACTTTTAAAGAAACTTTTGACTTTGTTGTTCATTTTCACTTTATAAGATAACGCTGATTCTATTTCGGAGGATTACATACAGTGCCTTTAAAATAACCAGGCGACAAAAATCCGCTTCCTGTCATTCATTTTTTTATAGATACTTTCCTTTTCCAATAAAGGAAAATTTTATTTTGCTATTCAGGTTATAGAGAATTAAAATTCCATTTTATTCAAATATGTGAGTTTCACTTATTGTTCAGCGTAGTGTTGTTTTATTGCAACTTTATTGTATAACACATACCTTAAAGTAATGTTAATGTTTGAAATTAATCAATTTCGTAACTTATTTTAATAACTTCGGACGAATGAAAGTATATTTCCCAACGAAAACCTTTTTAATTAACAGCGAACTTATTTATTTAGCATTCTAAACATATCAAATGAAAGAACATTCCGTGCATTGTCACGCTCAAAGCATAAGTAAACAAAACATCACTGTTGCCACAAAAAATCTACATTATAATGAACATATTAAATTATTACAGATTAATTGAGTTCGTGCAAGTTCCTTAACAGTTAAGATCATATCGCATGAAAAACGTGATTAAATAAATAAATAGCAAGTAATATAAAAAGACTTTTTGAAAGTCAATTCCTACTTATGGGTATTTTCTCTACATAATGTTACATTACATCCGCTTCATCCAACTCTATAAAACTACAATTCTTTAATTCCATACACTTTAAAAATCTTTAGAACTCTGTCTTACTGTTGCCACTTACTTTTGTTAAATATTACAATTACATGTACTATTATTTATAAGTTGTTATGAAATTATTTTTTACAGCACGTGAGAATTCCTAGTAAACGGCCATTGATGTAAGTCTTAATACGTGAAATTTTAAATTTTAATTATCTTTAATATGTAAAAAAAAGTATTAACATCACATTCCATCCACTACAAGTTTAAAAAATGTATTTGGACTTGCGTGTATGAATAAAAAGTATTTTATTAAAGATTGAAAATCTAAATAACATATAGAATAAGTGTGAGCTAATAGTAGGAATTCAAAAAGCGAATTAATCAATACGAATACGGTTTAATATCATTTTTAAAAATGTTGCTTGACATTTGTGCCTGTAAGGAAAGAACGAATATCTTTCTATTTAACAAGCAAACTTTTAGAAATTTACTAGACAGAAGGAAAATCTTCACGAAGTATTGGGTTGGCAAGTAAGTAATTGTGGATTTTTTTTAGAAAATCAAAGACAATGTTTTCATGGAACTAAATAACTTTATTCTGTAATGTATTGCCCATTTTGATCAATGATCTTTTGCCATCTTTCAGGCAGCATCATAATCCCACGTTCATAAAACTTCTGGTTTTTATTAGCAAAAAACTGAATCAGGTACGATTTGACATCACCATCATTATCATCACCATCATTATTGAAATTTTTACCATTCAAGGAGTTTTGTAAAGATCAAAACAAAAAGTAATGAGATGGTGCAAGGTCAGGACTATATGGTGGATGTGGCAAAACATCCCAACCAAGCTCCAATAATTTTTGCCGAGTGACCAAAGATGTATGTGGTTTTTGCATTGTCACGATGGAATACAACACCTTTTCGATTTGTCAATTCGGGCCGCTTTTCTTCAACTGCATCGTTTAATTTCGTTAGTTGTTCAATGTAGACATCAGAATTGATCGTTCGGTTGGATGGTAAGAGTTTAAAGTATACAATTCCTTTGTAATCCCACCAAACTGATAACAAAACCTTCTTTCGATGAATGTCAGCTTTTGATGTTGTTCGAGTTGGTTCACCTGGCCTGCTCCACGATCTTTTCCGCTCGATATTGTCGTAAACAGCCCATTTTTCATCGCCAGTTATCAGTCGTTTTAAAAATGGATCATTTTCATTACGTTTCTTTAGCAAATCGCAGCCGTTAATGCGTTGCGTTAAATGCGTTTCTTTCAGTTCGTGAGGAACCCATGTATCGAGTTTTTGAACATAGCCAAGTTGTTTTCAGTGATTTTCAATGCATGTATGTGGTACATGAAGCTCCTCTGCAATCTCACGTGTTGTACTGTGACGATCCGAATCGATTATTGCTTTGATTAGGTCGTCATCAACTTCAACTGGACGACCAGAGCGTTTTTCATCTTTGAGTGAAAAATCACCGGAACGAAATTTGGCAAACCGAGTTTGACACTGCCGTTCTTTTAAGGCTTCGTCACCATAAACAGCACATAACTTTTTATGAGCTTGCGATGCGTTTTTCCCTTTACGGAAATAAAATAGCAAAATATGCCGAAAATGTTGCTTTTGATTTTCTATTTTTCAACGAACGCCAAACGAAAACTACGCAACCGATCAAAAGACTTTTTTTACTGATTCACAGCTGAATTGCCATCTATCAAATAACAAAATGTGTTTTACATTTGTACTACGTTTGCAAACCTAAAAATTCAACTGAAGCCATCTATGAGTGAAATCGGCAGTTACTTAGTTGCCAACCCAATATTTATTTATCTGCAAATCGTAGCATAAATATTATTAAAGCAACGAGCTTTTCAATCCGAGTCTTCTATTAAACTTCCCGAAATATTCCAAAGGAAGCTTATTGTAGCTCTTTGCTGCAGAGTAAATGAAACCGTAACCATAGCAAAGTTTACCTTTAAGGTTCGATATCTAAAACTCTGGGGATATTGGGTGGGAGCTAAAAAAATCTACGAAGCGTGACAGGATCAAACAAAGCTCGATCTTAATTTTAAGAGTGGGCAAGCTGTAGAAAGTTTTAATTAGAAACTTTAAAAGAGACCGTCTGGTCGGCATTCAGCTACGGTTACCCATTACCCACGTGTAATTTCGCCGACTCTAATCTTATGCAAATCTGGGCGCTTCGGCGCACCAAAGAGCGCGTATTTGGGCGACGGCCCTTAACTGCAACCTATATCCGATGCGACTTGGATTCGGTTTCCAATTTCAGGCCTCGCTCTCGCTGGCTTCTTCTAATTACCATAAACGACAGAAGGAATTCGGCACCTGAAAGGCTGATTCGGGGATCAATACTTACGAGAAAAATGTTATTTTTAGATTTATATTGTGGCTTTAAGAGAAGATGTTTGTAATGTGGGCCAAAAAGAAAAAAAAATCTGAAACGTTTCAGATTTTTAATTACGTCCGAAGGGGGAGTTTTTTAACGTTTTGTGTGTTACCTTTATTTATTAAATATCCTGTTCTTCGCACTTAAACCATTAATTCATTTCAACAGCAATACCGCAAAGTAATTTTAAAATGAGCATATCTTTAGAATTTCTGATACACAGTTCCGCGTTTTAGATAAAAAGGTTTTTTTTCTCCCGTGGAATGTTGCCATTGCTTGCTTTTGAATGGGTTGAGTTTCTTCATCAAAACTTCTTCAAAGTTTTACAAAATATGAAATAGATAATTAAACAAATTCCAAATTCGGGCTTCCAGAGGCGCATGTGAAAACGTACGTTATTCAAAAGTGGGTGGCTCCTAGGTACCATTGTTTTATAACATTTGGAGAAATGTACATTCATTTATTCAGATTCTTCATTATTTAATTTCTTTCAATATAATACAGGGCTCCAATATTTTGTGGCAGCAGTTTGAAAAGTGATTCAGACTTTTCATGTTTCCAACGCAAAATCGCAAAACAAAAACAATACTCCTTCAGTGACAAAGCCCTTTGGACTAAAAACAGTGTTAGCAACATTGGTAGAAATAGTGAAAAAGGAAAAGAATATTTCTTTTCTATTAAGGAGCAGAATTCGGTATTCTAAAAATAATTAAATGCCATTTTTGAAGAAATATGCGAAAAATGTATTATCATTTCTCTTCCTAACATAAGAATGAAAAGCAATATCTTTTGTATTAAATAAAAACTACATATTAAGAAAAAAATATTTGTAACAGTAACTATTACATTTCTCTCAATTCCTATAATGACAAGAAAGGATATGATCGTTTACATTCTTTCAATTTTTGTTTTCTGCTAAGAATAGAGAAGGAAACGCGTGTTTTCCTTAGGTTACATTATGAATTAAAATTCAGTCATATTCCCTCCCCCCAGTCTTTCTATTGTCTTTTTTTCGTAGGGAAAAATGAATAACATATTCCCATAGGATACGATATATTTCCTATAGAATACACGTTCTTTTACAAAAGTGAAATAAATAATATATGTATTTTTTTATTTCGTCAATAAATTATTCCATTTTGGTTAACCGAATTATAAGAGTATTGTGTTTACTAATTTAATTTTCGATAAAGGCTTTCGCTCTTTTTTGCTTTTGAAAGAAGAGGTTAACTTTTTATGGTAAATTTTAATTAAAGCTGGCTGTTAATTTCGAGGAAGAACGGAAAAATTTAAAAGAACAAGTTTGAACAATCAGAATAATTCGGGAGAATACTTTGGTTTGACACCAAGCATCTTCCATAAAATTCCTCAACTTACTGAGGTGACACACTCGTGTCCATAAATAAAGCATAATACAAAATCAGGCAAAGGAAGAGTTAGAAGCAAAACAAATTGGCTTATTTGTAAAGCTTATTTATTAAACAAAAGGTAAAGACCAAAAAAAGATGCTATATATTTGATATTGTTAAAAAAATTAGCCATTTTTTGTCCCTGGAGCAAATTACAAAAAAAACCTATTTACAAAAAACCAATATTACATGCTTGGTATGATTGTTAATACATTGTATGTCTCACAGACGATGCACTACAGTCCGTACAAAGCCTAGGCGTGCTCAGTATCAAATCATCGATCTGGTCTTGGGGGATATTACACCACTCAAAAAGCAATGCTTTCCGAAGTTCCGGTAGACATGTAGGAGGAGGTTGACGGGCTGCAACTCGTCGGGCAAGCATGTCCCACACGTGCTCTACTGGATTCAAGTCCGGTGAGAATGCCGGCCAGTCCATACGGGGGATATCCTCCGATGGAAGGCTTTCGCTTACGATGTTTGCACGGTGAGGACGCGCGTTGTCATCCATAAACACAAATTGGCGCCCATGGCGCCCCGAAACAAACGTGCATGTTGTTCCAGAATGACGTCCCGATAGATTTGGCTTGTCATGGTTCCAATTTGAACATGCAGGTCAGTTCTGGAACCCAGAATAATTCCACCCCAAACGAGCACTCCTGCACCACCGTAACGGTGTCGTTCAATGATGTTTTCTTGGTGATAACGGGTACCTGGAACTCTCCATATGAAAGTCCGGCGAGAATCAGACTGCAAGCTAAACCTGGACTCGTCGGAAAACATCAAATGAGCCCACTGTTGCGGTGTCCACAACGCATGCTCTCTACTCCATGCTAACCGCTGACGACAGATAGTTGCATCTGAGAAGTGGAACGCATCTGAGAGGTCTTCGAGCATATAGACCCATCTGCCCTAAGCGTCTGTACACGGTCTGCCTCGAAATTGTCGTACCAGTGGCCGAAGAGAGCTGAAGAGACAGGTCTTAAGGCTGTGTTCCGCCTGTTTCTTTTGGCAGTCACTGCCAAACACCGGTCCTCATTCGGCGTTGTAACTCTGGGGCGACCTGCGCCGTAGCGTTTACTCACACTACCATCATCTTGGAATCGTTGCCAAAGCCTGGAGATGACACTCTGGGAAATTCCAAGTTCGTCTGATACTTACAGTTGGATACGCCCCCATTCCAGACGGCCGATCATTCTACCACGTAAAAAATCATCCAAATGCGTCCTTTGTGTCATAACTCTTCGGTTATTGCACCGAAATGCTTATAAAGCTCCCGCGAAAAATTTTACTTCTTTGCCTGTATTCCTTATATATCACTCTCTTACACTCTCGTCATTGTGACGTACCATCGGTGTCATCTGGTTACTTCCTGAAATTTGCATATGATTCTTGAAGATGTGTGTAGTGATTTTACAGGTGATATATTTATTTTGAAGTTCGATTTCCGCGTGACTCTGAATTATCCTTAATTTATGGACATGAGTGTACTTCACGTGATTTAACGTTACAATACAATTTAATGTTACACATTTAATTCTGAAAAATTTATCATGTGGCACGTGTATTTCTATAATTTGTATTATAAGTTAAAAATATCCCAAATTTTGAAATTGAATAAATTTTACACGAGGCATTTAATGCACTTAAGATGATTGTGTTGTTTACAGATAAAAAACGTGTGTGTGTTTTGATTTTCTGACCATTACTAATTACTAATAAATAAAATATTTGAATATAATTAAGTAACGCAAGTACTTTTTAAAACATTAGAAAGTTCAATCTAAGCTGAGAATCCAGTTTAATTAATAGTGTAAATTTAGCTGTTTTTCTTCTTTGCTGGGAATGAGTTGCCCATACACTGGTAGTATAGATTTCAAATACAAATTTATTGTTTTAGAGCTTTATAAAATACTATTACAGCAATAAAAGAATAAAGTACCATTAATAAAACAATTTTTTGATATACATGTGCTCCGGTTTTTTCTAAATGAGCCAGACTTAAGTTCCATTTCTATTGCTATTAATGACGCATTTTTTTTTCGAGTTTAGTCCGTAGAATTCAAAATATGTTTTCAGGTGATGAACGTTCGCTTTCGCTTGAGTTGTACGAAACGTATTTTTTTAAGGAACTACTTATTAGTTACCAGATTGAGTGTAAATTACCAGATATGAGGCCTTCTAGAGATATCATGTTTGATTAAAAGTATGTTTGCTTTTACTTTTTTTTACTATTTAACTCCTCCTGAAGTCGAAAAGAATTTTAGTCAAATGTTAGAATACCCAATAATACGCACACACACATATATGCAATTAAAGTGCTTGTTTCTACCTGTAGAAGCCCGTCAGCAGCCGAGCGGTAAAGTCGCTGAACACTGGTTGTTCGGTCCGAGGTTCGAATTCCGGAACGAGCTGGCTACATGGACGTTTTTGTGTTTTGCCCATGTGTAACGTATACACGAACCAGTTTCCCGTAGAAAGAATACACAAAGGCATCCCTCCCCTTAGGCAGATAGCCCTCGTGTGATTTGCCATAATTGAATAACCTAACCTAACCTAACCCCTTAGGCAGATAGCCCTCGTGTGCTTTGCCATAATTGAATAACCTAACCCCTTAGGCAGATAGCCCCTTCCCGAGACTTCCTGAGACTGTTTGCACATAAACCAAACCAAACCAACCTATAGGATGTCATTTTTTGGCCTCTTCTAAGCGTTTTGTAATCTTTTGTATGTGGATTACTCTGTTTCCTGAAAATTTACGCTACCTTATAAGAGCTCCGAGAATTAGGGTTACATTGATTATAACTGACTTAAACTTGGCGTAAAGCTCTAAACACTATAGGCTTATTCGATGACCTAAAAACGGGTATTTTGTTTCCTGGGGCTGTGAAAAGAGAATGCATACATTTATTAATTTTCCTCTTACAGTTGTAGAGTCACTTGATTTTTTTTTTGAAGCAGGAGTCATGAAAAATCTGCAATGTCCTCGCCGGGACTCGAACCTCGGATCCCTCAAATACGTGCCAATTGTGCTGGCCACTACACCACAAAGGTATGCCAAGAAGCCGGGAAAAATACCTTATATAAAGGACGGCTGGGGATTAGGGGTACCCAGTTGCCAGATCCTGGTGGTGGAGAATCATCATCCACCAACCTTCTTATTTCGGGAGCCACTGTAGAGACATTAGGTTATTTCGAAGCAGGAGATATGCGACATGCGACGGAGGACGTGGGCACCGCCCCTCTACCAATACGGTTAATCGGTATAGCGTCACGTCCACCTTTATCTATTGCCTAGATACATGTTACATAAGAACATACGGTGGCTTCCGATAGACTGTGCAGAAGATACATAGTCACGTGGTATTTTTGACGATATCCAATGAAAACCTGAAACGTTTAGAATGTATAAATTATTAATTTCTTTTCAATTCTATTTATGCTTGCAAGCATGTTTATAGTCACTAAAATTTGTCAGTAGTCCAATGAAACTCTGGTGTTGAACTACATGCTACGTGTTCTGAAATCATTACATTATGTCTAATACTGTGTTTATTATAAATAATTATGTAGTTTAAAGTTTTAAATAAATATTCAGCACTTGTTACGATATATGTTCCGCTTATACCCATTCGTTTAGTGGGTTTTTTGTAAATGAAGGAATCTAACAAAATTATACATTTCTTTTTATACAATCTTGTTATTAATACTTTTAATATATCCAACTGATGTTATTCACTGTACCTCCAGTTAATTTCTCTAATATTCTGTATTTCGAATGTATATTTGCGTATCGGCTGACATCGAGGTTTCTGCTTTTGCTACTTAGGAAGCTGCTCTGTGCAGCACGGTTCGGATCCCGTTAAGAGCTATTTCAGTTATTATTCTCTCCACTCTTTTAACCGACTTAATGTCAATTACAAATAATACTGGATACTTAGCACTTCCATTATAAGATTTAAAGGAATTCATTAATTTTCAAATTTCCGTCAACTGCAGTGCAACCTCGGTTCACGACTTTAATTCGCTCCTGAAAGCTAATCGTCAACCGTAATAATTTTCTCGCTTAGGAATTAATAAAATTGATTAATTCATGCCTGAATTACATACGATTGCTTATTAAAAGTTTACAGCAGTACTTTGTGCACAAATACCCACAAAAAGCAGAGTTCACACCTGCACAAACCGGCAAAATACACTACTTTGCTTCCAAAATATAACACGGAGTAGGACAAGAGATATCAAAGCCAAATTTATTTCAGAGAATCACTTAACTGATTCGAAATATGGCCTTCTTTAAAGTGAACATATAGTAAGTGTTGCCTCCACGTTCGCCAACAACGTTGTACATGTACCGGAACTGAGTGAAAGAGGCTTTGGATGGGTTGCTGGGAAATGCCAGCCCAGCTGCCTGCACACGTGGTCAAAGGTCATGTGGTCTAATCGCGAATGCGGCGTGTCGAGCTAAGCATTCTCCAATAATTGACCATGTTCGACGGCGATAGATCTGGAGAACAGCAAATCCGACTAAAAATGCAACATGGTGGGCTAAGAAGAACGTTTAGACGAGCTCTGCCCGACTGAAATATGGCCTCAGCCAAGCTCTGAACAGCTGAAAAATTTCAGAGATATATCGTCGGCCGTTAAGTGTACAAATAATGCGTACTAGAGTGTGCGAGAGTGGAATCTAGTACCTGTGCTGTAACGTCTACTCACATGAGCATCATCTTGGAATCGTTGCCAAAGCCTGGAGATGACACTCTGGGCAATTCCAAGTTCGTCTGATACTTCCAGTTGGGTATGCCTACATTCCAGACGGCCGATCATTCTACCACGTAAAAATCATCCAAATGCGTCCTTTATGTCATAACTATTCGGTTATTGCACTGAAATGCTTATAAAGCACCCGCGAACAATTTTTCTTCTTTGCCTGTGTTCCTTATATATCACTCTCTTACACTCTGGTCATTGTGACGTACCATCGGTGTCATCTGGTGACTTCCTGAAATTTGCATATGATTCTTGAAGATGTGTGTAGCGATTTTACGGGTGATATATTTATTTTAGAGTTCGATTTCCGCGTGACTCCGAATTATCTTTAATTTATGGACATGAGTGTACTTATTTCAATCCAAGCAGTTCCGAAAACTTGTTAATATTGCATCCAATCCTACAGGAAAATGCTTTGTGCATTTTCATAACATCAAATTCTATGTGTCAAGCAGCGCAGCTGTTGCTATTTTTTCTCGCGATTCTCCTTTTATGGCACGCTTACTTATAATGCACCTAAGCAAGTAAGCGCTTTCACCTTAGGATAGCCATCTTTATGTCTTGACATATATCTTGATTTTACAGCCATCTTTATGTCTTGACGACACAGCTGATATTACTGTATTCGTTGGGTGCCAAACATTGGAAATTTCTTAACTGAATCTATTACAAAAATAAAAAAAAGAAAATCTGAAAGCTTTTGTGTGTTGGATTTATTTATTAAATATCCTGTTCTTCGCACTTAAATTGAAAAGCAGTATCAGAAAATATTTAAAAACAGTATGTTTAGAATTTCCGATTTACAAGCTCACGCGCGGAAACAAAAATGCATTTTTTCCTACAGTGTTGCCATGACTCACTTTGAAATCATTGAGTTTTTTAATATATACTCATAAATGCTTAACAAAATATGAAATACATAATAAAACAAATTCTAAATTCGGGCTTACACATGCATGCACTTATTCGGCTGGAAAGGTAGGTTATTAAAACTTGGATGGCTCTAGGTACCATTGTTTTATCATAATGCAAAAAACATGCATACATTTATGCAGATTCTTCATTATTTAATTTTTTTAAATATAATACAGAGTTCTAATATTTGGTGGCAACAATTTAAAAAGTGATTCGCCGTTTTTAGTGAATCCACGCAAAGTGCTGCCAAAAGAAAATTAATAGCTCTTCTGGCTAAAAATAATGTAATCGAATTACAAATATTTCAAATGAAAGGTAAAAAGACAATTATACTAACATAGCCTAGCCACTGATAATGCAAGTAAAATAATTTTAAGATGTTAATTTCAGATTCGGCGAATTTTCTTAAGTTGGATTCTCACGACGAAAGTGATGATTTTGAATAGTAATCTTTCGGCTCAAGGATTAAATTTCTCATTATTTTAATCTTAAGGCGTTTAACTCTAAAAAAGTGTGTTATGTCAGACCAAAATAAGGCATCACTTTTAATGCTATATTTTCCAGAATTGGGTATAGTTTTACTTCCATGTAAATTGAATACTTGTAATCGAGAGATTCCATTTTCCATTTCACGTAAGTTATTTTAGAATTTAATTATTTTCAACATTGATCATATAGGATTCATCTTTACCTTTGTTGCGGTTTGAGTTGGAATCTCTCAGATATTAATATTTTTCTGGAAACGATTTGAAAATAATAACAAGCATAATTTCTAATTTATTGAAACATAGGACTTTTTTTCTCAGAATGTTCAGCAAGTTCAAATACTGTCAAAAACGTTTTGCAGTTGGAGCAGTTGAAACTAAAAATGTGGGAGCGTATACGGGGCAACATTAGATGTTACTTCCCGTATTTTGGACTCAACAGCGGCCAAGAAACTTGAATACTGGTAGCCCATTTCGAATTCAAATCTGTGCTATATTGGTTATTTTAGAGATTTTACCCATGCGTAGTTTGAATATGAGCCAGCATTTTTAGAGATTTCAATTCGAATAATCCCTCCTCTTATGCAGACAGCGTTCGTATGTGTTGTCAGAATCAATAAACCAATAAAATTTCGTACAGTGTTGACAATGCTTGCTTTGAAATTGTTGAATTTGTTAAAGGTTTACAAAGTTTAAAATTGATAATAAAACAAATTCGAAATTAAAAATTCGGGCTTCCGAGTGCCCATGTTCGTTTAGAGGTCTAAGTTATTCAAAATTTAATGGTTCTAGGTACCGTTGATTGTCCACATTGCGAGAAACATTCATGCAGATTCTTTATTATTTAGTTTCTTTAAATAAAATACATGGCGCTAATATTTGGTGGCAACAGTTTGAAAAGTGAACCAACGCAGAAAGGGAAAGGACGCAAAATGCCGTTTTGAGCCCTTTGGGTCTAACGCCCCTTTGGGTTAATAAGCTGATTCTTCAACCACAGATGAAACCATCTAAATACTGAATATTGTTACTCATGGCTCCGAACTAGTAATTAAAGCAATAAAATTTACTAACAAAATATATTTGTTGTTTAAATTAACAATTTGTTGAATATGGCAAAACATGTTTTCAGGACTGAGTGTTCGGTGCATATTCTTGGCGAACATCTTTGTGAAATACTTTACACGACCCTGATCTTGAACAGGGAGCTGAATGCAGCTATGTTCTGTGGTAGAAAACTGTGGTTAAGTGGTAGAACTGCACTAAAGAAGGATTTAAAATCCTCTTATATTAAACCACAATTATATGCAGCCACTTCCCAACTCGGGAGGGATACAGAAAATAATGACCGCACTTGGGTCTCAACTGAACAATCAAATAATTTAAACTAAAGTTAAGTAGAAATTTAAGTAGTCGTTGCTCACAGAGCTATAAACGCGACGTTGGCCTCTATGCTAAATGGTGCGTAGCAAGATCTAACTAATACTAACGCACTTAGATTTACTTCAATAAGTAATAGAGTAACAGCGCTAAGGCTTAGAATTTAAATACTAGCTAGTCAGGCGAACGTGGAACACAGTAACATTGGTCTGAGACTAAAAGCTCTCTCACACCGAGAGGTTCCTACCTACCGTTTAAATAGAACTTGGCTTCACTTCAAATTAGCATAAAGCTGAAACGCGCGCTTATTCTAACGGGTAGTGGAAATAAGAACATATAGAAAAAGGCAAATTACAATAAAACTTTTTTAGTTTAAACTAAAACCTTAAAAAGTGACAGTCTTCTGTCTGACGGTAGGGGTGCTTTTGCAAGATGTCTTAAGTGAAACTGACGTCTATTCACGGTAGATATGAGAAACGACACGAAAAGGCACAAGTAGTCAGCTATCTGCTGAGATGAGAACCCGGATCAAACTAGCAGTGTTTAGTGGTCTTACCAGTAAGCCCCTGATGGACCAGAAAAACAATAAAACTTACAGCCCTTGCAATAAGAGCCACAAGAACTTCATTAGGTAAAGCAAACTGTAACAATATGAGTATAAATTTGTTTGTAATATAGATTTAAATAAAGATAAGTCACACGGTGTTTAGTTGATACATAAAGTAATTTTAATGGACCTCTTTGTAAAGTGATAGCATATATCCTAACTTATCAGTGAATGTGTTAGGAATATCACACTGCGTTTTAATATTTCATTAATAGAAATTTTGTACTTTTCCTCACTTTTTTAACATTTTCATTCCGTTTTAATCAGTATTTAAGTAACTTACTTTGCTCAAATCTTTCTTTCAATCAAATTTATAAAATATTGTAATGATTAATTGGCGTATGAGAGAAGACCCGCGTAATCTATTAGAAATCTAATGCAAGTATAAATATAAAATAACCAGTTTGCATCATTTTTAAAATTCGAGTCGTGATATTGTGGGATTACCAAAAAAATAAAAGAGCAACAAATGATAAAAGTTTAAGATAAAATTTTAAATGCAGTGAATTTCATTCTTTAGTTCTTTTTCATGTGAGGCAAGATTTTCCATTATGTAATTCGAACGAAATGCCCGTTACAAATTTGTCACTTCCTATCTTTAAAATGCAAAACTACACTGGTGTGCAAAAATTAAGGACGAGACGGTTTTTTCAATATAACTTTGTACAAAAGCTTTCCAAATCAACACATTTAATACCGTAAGATCCCCAATACGTAAGGACATGAGTAATGTCAGCAACACTTACTAAAAGAGAAATCACAGGGATAAAAAGAAGCTTTATTGAAAAATTAGCATGGAGCGCAGTGCGACTGAAGGCCGAAACATCCCTGTGATGGGTGTCCAGCAAGAAACATCCGGTCTTTAACAGGGGATATGATCTCCCCTGACTGCTAGGCAGGTTTCACATCATTTGTGCATGCTGGATATGGGGTTGTTAATGAGCTGTTGAGACACTGCTGCTCGTTCCTCTTGTAGCACCAATCGCAGTTTCGGAATCGTTACTGGCGGTAAGTTACGTGCTGCCACGGGCCTCCCTAGCAAGTTCCGTACATGCTTGACGGGATTTGGATCCAGAGACCTTGCCGACCAATCCATGTGTTCAATATCTTCACTCTCCAACAGCTGTTCGACAGTAACTGTGCGATGAGGTGAAGCGTTGTCGTCCATGAAGAGGAACTAAGGACCCATAGCCCTTGTGAAAAGACGCATGTAAGGAAGAAGAGCCTCGTTACAATAGCAGTCCCAGGTGACGAACCTCCTTGGGAGATACGAAGGTCGGTCCGGCTACCAAGCATTATGTCTGCTCGAACGAGAACTCCGCGACCTCCAAAACAGTCCCTTTTGATGATGTTGAAGGGGTTATTGCGTGTTCCCCGCTCTGTCCAGATGTGTATGTGTCTAGAATCGCAACTCAGACTAAATCTGCTCTCATCTGTAAAGAGTACTCGTCCCCATTCATTGTCTCTCCAATTCCGGTGTTCCCGGCACCACAGAGAACGCCTTCTCCGATGGGCAGGCGTTAGAGGTACACACCGTACAGGGCGTCGTGCAAACAGACCACCACCGTGCAGTCTTCTGGCCACGGTAAAACGCGATATCGGTCGTCCAGTCGCCTGTGTCGTGTGTCTAGCGATTTCTCCCGCTGTCTGCCGCCTGTTTCTTCTGGCCTGTAAGGCAATATACCGGTCATCTGCGGGTGTGGTTCCTCGTGGACGACCACTACTAAACCCCCGGATAGCTGTTCCTGTAGTTTGAAATTGTCTCCAAAGTCGTGAAACGATGCTGTGAGCAATTCCGAACTCTGCAGCCACACTGCGGCCTTCCTCCAACTTCCCAATGATTCGACCTCGGGTAAAAGCATCCAGATGTCGTCTAGCAGATTGATTATTCGCCATTTCTCGCTGAGGCAGCAACTCGGTGTGATTTTAACTGCTATACGGCGGGCAATGTCTTTGCCAGAAATACTGATCTTACACCGATAACATGCTTTATACTACTCAGACACTCCCCCATTATGTCTAACTGCATATCTGCGCATGTGCTACCGTACATCACCTTACTTAATCTCCTGACTGGTCTTTCTGTCCACTCTGCCTCTTCGTTCAGCTGATATGCTAATTTTTCGACTTCGTCCTTAATTTTTGCACACCAGTGTAAATCGCTCGGAATGTCTCCAAATGGGAGATATGGAAACCCTACCTTTCCATTACCCTTTGTAGCACCTCTAAAGCCGCTTTGCGGTGACGCTATCTTAGCGCAGATGGGCATTTCGTAACAATTGGAACAACTACCGTCTTGCTGTAGAAACCGCTAGCAGAAAAGTTGTTTTAGCTGAACTATCGAAGTTTTGACGGAGTTCAGTGAGGATTCAAGAGTTAGCTAACTTCCCATTCCGCTTCAAAATGTGTTGTAAATCTGCGTTTGGCTTCACTTTTGTTCTCAGGTTTCGGTCTTAAATATCTCCACTCAGTTGTTGCCATACACTAAGGAGAAGTTTTCAAAGTTTAATTTGTTTCAGTTTTAGTTTATTACCTGCAAGTGGTGGTTAAAATACTCGCGATCAGTTTTAACTTTGTGTCTTATCATGTGTGCTACTAGGTAAACGACACCAGAGGAATTCGTCAACGATTAGAAGTAACTTCAGCGGAGTTGATAGCCGATAGAAACTGAATACAAAGTTATACGTTGAAGCATATTATTAAATTACACGTTGAAGCAAAACACATGTGGAATAACTCAGGGAATTATGAGGGTTTTGCTGTGCGAAACCAGTTGATAGACAAGATTTTGCGTAAACAAAACAACAATAACAACAAAAAATAGAAAATACAGGTTTATCGTGAACATTCAGTTGATTTTGAGGGAAAAATATGAATCGAATATAATGCAGAATGTCAATTTTTGCGTGTAAAATTACAATTTATAAAGAGTAAAGTTGTAAAAGGCCCTTGTTCTTTAGATGTAGTCATAAATACTGAATTATATCAACCAACAGCGGATAAAATTATCTTTAACTAAATCAAACTTTTTTTAAAATCGGTCCGTATATTCGTAAAGCCATGAACATGCGATGATGAGCTGAATTATCGAAAAAACAATTTCTTAAATCCTATACAGAAAAATCTTCTTGGTGATGTTTCCTGTTTATGAGAAACACGAAATTAAAGTATTTTTCTTTCAACTATAATAAAACGTATCAAAAAGAAAAATTAAAATTCTAAAAGCTTAAAACAACCGAAAGGTTCTGCATGCAACGTTTAAACTACACTCATGTCCATAAATTAAGGATAATGCAAAATCAGGCAAAGGAAGAGTTAGAAGCAAAACAAATTTGACTTATTTGTAAAGCTTATTTATTACACAAAAGGTAAAGAGCAAAAAAAGATGCTGTATGTTTGATATTATTAAAAAAATGAGCGATTTTTTCCCTGGAGCAAATTACAAAAAAACACTTATTTACAAAAAAAAACAATATTACATGGTTGGTATGATTGTTAATACATTGTGTGTCTCCCAGGCGATGCAATACAGTCCTTACAACGCCTAGGCATGCCGAGTATCAAATTATCCATCTAATCTTGGGGGATATTACACCACTCGCAAAGCAATGCTCTCCGAAGTTCCGGTAGACGTGTAGGAGGAGGTTGACGGGCTGCAACTCGTCGGCCAAGCATGTCCCACACGTGCTCGACTGGATTCAAGTCCTGTGAGAATTCTGGCCAGTCCATACGGGTGATAGTCCGGCGAGAATCAGACTGCAAGCTAAACCTGGACTCGTCGGAAAACATCACACAAGCCCACTGTTGCGGTGTCCAGAGTGCATGCTCTCTACTCCAGGCTAACCGCAGGTTACAGTGAGTTGCAGTAAGTGGAACGCATCTACAGGTCTACGAGCATATAGACCAATCTGCCCTAAGCGTGTATACACGGTCTGTCTCGAAATTGTCGTACCAGTGGCTGAAGAGAGCTGACGAGACAAGCCTGAGGCTGTGCTCCGCCTGTTTCTTTTGGCAGTGACTGCCAAATACCGGTCCTCGTTCGGCGTTGTAACTATGGAGCGACCTATGCTGTAACGTCTACTCACATTACCATCATCTTGGAATCGTTGCCAAAGCCTGGAGATGACACTCTGGGCAATTCGAAGTTCGTCTGATATTTCCAGTTGAGTACGCCCCCATTCCAGACGGCCGATCATTCTACCACGTAAAAAATCATCCAAATGCGTCCTTTGTGTCATAACTATTCGGTTATTGCACTGAAATGCTTGTAAAGCGCTTGCGAACAATTTGACTTCTTTGCCTGTATTCCTTATATATCATTCTCTTGCACTCTCGTGATTGTGACGTACCATCGGTGTCATCTGGTTACTTCCTGAAATTTGCATATGATTCTTGAAGATGTGTGTAGTGATTTTACAGGTGATATATTTATTTTAGAGTTCGATTTCCGCGTGACTCCGAATTATCCTTAATTTATGGACATGAGTGTAGAACACCATGTTACCTGGATCAGCCGCACTTCAGTACGGAGTAAAGTAAGTTTCGAAATGCGCAAATATGCAGTGTTCCATAATTGCACACTAATTCCATCTTTAGTTTTTAACAAACTGCTTACGACTCTTTAAATTTCATTTTCTTCCAGTTTCGCTAATTGGGTAAAGTTACTTTATATTTCAAGTATAATTTTCGTTCACAGTTCTAATTCTAGCCAAATTAATATTTACACATTTCCTTTAATTTTCAATATAAATCTCTTCAAGATAACATTCAAATATGATTTTCTAGAATACATTCAATTAAAATCGATTTTAATATATAAAATAATACAGTTTAATAGAGCTTATCACTTTTCAGTGAATTGTTTTGTATATTTAAAAATTTTTATTTTATAAGTGTCGGCCTAAAAAGCTATATCATACAGAGATGTACAATGTAAATAAAAAATTTAAAAAAAAATCTGAAAGGTTTCAGATTTTAAATTACGTCCAAAGGCGCGTTTTTTAAACATTTTGTACGTTACTTTTATTTATTGAAATATCATGTTCTTCGCATTTAAACCATAAAATTCACTTAAAGAACAATATCGCAAAATCATTTTAAACTGAGCCTATCTTTAGAATTTCCTACACACAGTCACACGCGCTGCGGATAAAAATGTTTTTTTCTGTACAACGTTGCCATGGCCCGCTTCGAAATCCTCGAGTTTGTTCATCAAAAATTCGTTAAAGTTTTACAAAATATGAAATCGATAATAAAACAAATTCCAAATTTCAAATTTGGGCTTCCAGATGCCTATATTCGCGGTAGGATGACGGCATTCAAAATTCGATGGCTTTAGGTACCGTCGTTTCATCACAATGCGAGAAACATACATACATTTATGCCCATTCTTCATTATTTAATTTCTTTAAATATAATACAGGGCTGCAATATTTTGTGGCAACAGTTTAAAAAGTGATACAGACTTTTAATGTTTCCGACGCAAAACGAAAACAATAGTCCTTTGGGGACAAAGCTCCTTTGGACTAAAAATTAGTTTATTTCGAAAATATTAAATTTATTCAGAGAGATTTTAATTAGAGTATGAGTTCCAGCAAATAATTTCTTTTATTAAAGGGCTTCATAGTTCAATTCGATGATTCTTAATTGGTTTTTGAATGTCTTTAATATTTCGTAAATATTTTGCGTTTTGTTTTTTACTGAAACACTAGACTGAGCACCTTGTATAATAGTACATAGTTATTTATTTGTTCATAAATTTCCTCTTATTTGAAACCCTATAAAGTTAAAGAAAAGAACAGAATTAGTTATTTATTTAAATACACGTAGGTTTTACATAAAGCGATACTAATGAATTTTTTTAATATTTTGTTTCTGTAGGTTTTCATGCAGAACTTCTAAATCTAATTAATTATTTGTTTTAGCTAACTTGATACTTAATTCTGAATTTATTCAAAAGGAAATTAAATGAATAACCGAAAAGCGTTTCATGAATATATGTATCTGAGTAGAAGTGTTTCTTTCTCTCTTGTGTTTCAAAGAGGCGTTTCAAATATGTGTTACATTTTGAAACATTTTTCGACCAGAAATTTCAAAATAGATGTTGAAAACAAAGCAAATGCGATATCAGCGACATTTAACAGAATTTTATAAGGTATTTCTCCTGCCTTCTTTGCATGCCTTCGTGGTGTCGTGGTCAGCACCCTCAACCCGTAAACGAGAGGTCCGTGGTTCGATTGCCGGCGAAGTCGCTGCTCATTTTTTATGCCTCCTGCTTCGAAATAACCTAAAGTCTGTACACTGGTCCCCGAACTGAAAAGGTGGTGGATGATGATTCTTCACCATCGGGATTTGGCGATTAGGTCCCCAAAACCCCAGTCGCACTTTAAATGTTGGAGTATATAAGGTATTTATCTCGTCCACCTTCGAATGCCTTCGTGGTGTAGTGGTCAGCTCGCTCGACGCGTAACCGAGAGGTCCGTGGTTCGATTCCCGGGGAAGGCGTTGCTCATTATTCACGTTTCCTGCCTCCAAAAATGCCTAATATCTCTACAACTGGCGCACGAACTAAAAAAAAAGGTGGTGGATGATGATTTTCGATAACCGGGATTTGGCGATTGAGTCCTCAAAACCCCAGTCGCCCTTTAAAAGAGGGAGTACATAAGGTATTTCTTCCGCCTTCTTCACATGCCTTCCTGGAGTAGTGGTTAGCACACTCGACACGTAACCGAGAGGTCCTTGGTTCCATTCCCGGGGAAGACGTTACTTATTTTTTATTATTCTGCTACCAAGAAAATCCTAATATCTCTGCAATTTTGTGCAGAGACAGTTTTGTGGTTGAAATGTGGTAAAATTTTATTTGTATTTATGTGTTCCACAAATTAATATATATATATATATATAT
>KK117165.1:63506-80228 GCA_000611955.2 Stegodyphus mimosarum
TATATATATATATATATAATGTTTGGAGTTATTAGTCAAGCATTCGTGGTTCTGAAATCGCAATAAGTTGGCTTTTGTTTTGTATTATTAATTATTCATTATCAATTATTCATTTAAAAAGAAATGAAAAACTAAGTGTTTAAAAGATGTCAAAGAAGAATAAGTTGGCGAAATAATCAGTAAACCAAATACATAATACGAATTCTTTGATAGCAACACCTTTTATGAAGTAATGCCAAATTATTATGTTGCAATGGTAATACGAAATTAACACCGTATTTTAGGAAACATGAAGCTCATTTGTTAAAGTTTAGTAAAAGGAATGCAAATAGAAGGTGATCAACCATGGCAGTATATATAGATATGTCACTTTTATTAAAGAATCTGATGTCTACACCACATGTTCCTTGTATAGAATATTAAATTATACTCAGTTTTCCTGCCTTTCATTTAAACACATTGAATTAATATTTAACGAATTTTAAATTAAATTTACTTCGTCGATAGCGCATAAACCACAGCAGAATAAATACACTCTTTAAATTTCACTATATTTATTTACTATAACCACACTTCGGCGCTAAACACAGACGATTCAACGTCGCTTACCTAATGAGCATGCGCTACTAATCTAGTTCTCCGTTCGCGATAAGGCAAAAATAAAGCAAATATAAAGAACCAAGTACAGTTAAAACAATTAAAAAAATTAGAATTTAAATTACAATATGTACGCAAAAACCAGCTAATAACTTAAATGATAATTCCGGAACGAATCGGGCATAATTTAATTCGCAATCATAAAAGAAGACGTTACTTTGTTGTTGCGAAGCTTAGTTTCTCTAGATTGGCAACAAATCCACTATTCTGCTAAGCTTCAAATGTAAACAAACATGTCCGCTATCATAACCTTAAATTAGGCTTAGCCGCTTTTAAAAAACTTTTAAATTGTTGCTAATTCCACAATTATTGCATGGGGGTTAACTAAGGGCATAAATTTCTTGACCGAAAGATGAGAACAACATAATTTAATCATTTTTAAAGCAAAAAATGTACCGTTTACAAACTTATGAGAGTAAAAAAACTGAGCTCACTGAACCGAGTAATAGAGTGGACATATATATATATGTTTATATACTTTCCCTGCGGCCGATTGCAATCATAATGCGATATGCGCATCTACAGTTATAGCAGCCCTATATACAAAATTTCAACGTTCTGAGGCTCCGGGTCCGTGACACTTAGCCGACAACCACTTAGCCGACGGGACACTTAACCGACACCAGTTAGCCGACAAGACATTTAGCCCACACGGACACTTAGCCGACACGAACATTTAGCCGACAGGACACTTAGCCGACACGGACACTTAGCCGACACGGACACTTAGCCGACACGGACAGTTAGCCGACAGGACATTTAGCCGACACGGAAAGTTAGCCGACAGGACATTTAGGTACGAGACACTGAACTGTGAAGCCATTTAGTCAACAGGACACTAAGCCGACAGTGACGTTTAGCGGGCACGTAGTCAAATTGAAAAAGTGTTGAAATTTCTCGTCAGGGAATATGATTTAATTTTCGAAAGGAAAAAATAATTTTTCACTTACGTCACGACGGTCACTTAGTTGCATTTTAATATGGTATCTGCAGAAATTGTTCGTAAAGCTTCTTCATTTAATCAACTGGGTTTCTTTGAACACTTTCACAACATTAATTTTTCACATCATTAATCACATCATTAATTTCACATCATTAATCATTTCTTGTTTACTTAATGATATTAATTTTCCATTCTCTCTCCTCCAAAATGCTTTCAAATTTCTAATATCTTTACGTTTCATTACTATTTTACTCATCACATAATATTACATTCTTCCCCTTACAAAGTCGTTTAGCTCCTCCCAGTAATGAAATTTTCTCTCCTTGTCCTATGAAGCGACGCAGTCGCAGATGCAGGTACCCATGCATCACCTTACCCTGTGTATAGCTGTGAAATTACTGAGCATAACTTTTTCTATGCTAGCATAGAAAGCGGAGAAAAGCATGCAGCAGTTTAATGTTATAAACATTAACGTAAGTAAGTATTTTAAGCGAGAGGCGTGGTCAATAAAATGTTACAGAATCGCGCTTTTAATTTCATACAAATTTGAAAGCATTAAGAACAGCCAGATTGGAAAATTAATATCATTAAGTAAACAAGAAAAATTATTAATGATGTGAAAGTGTTCAAAAGGACCCAGTTGATTAAATGAAGAAGCTTTACGGATAATTTTTGAAGATCCCATATTAAAATGTAATTAAGTGACCGCCGTATTTAGGTAAAAAAAAATTTTTTTTCCTTTCGAAATTTAATTTATATTCCTTGACGAGAAATTTCAGCGCTTTTTTAATTTGGCTAATATTCACCAAACAGCACGATAAATATCACACAATGCTAAATTAACACAATAATTATAACCACATATGAGATCTTTAAGAATCGAAAAATGAATTTTACTGATAGTGAAAATATTACTTCAATATTGAATTTACGGATAAGTCGAGAAATTTCGTAATTCATAGTAAGATTAAATAATTAGTTCGTACGTGTGAGCTAAAACGTTACTGTCGGCTTAGTGTCCTGTTGACTAAATGTCTTGACAGTTAAATGTTTCGTAGCTAAATGTTCTGACGGGTAACTCTCTGTCTTGGACAAATGTCCTGTCGGCTAAATGTCCTGTCGGCTAACTGTCATTGTCGGCTAAATGTCCTGTCGGCTAACTGTCCGTGTCGGCTAAATGACCTGTCGGCTAAGTGTCCGTGTCGGTTAAATGTCCTGTCGGCTAAATGTCCATGTCGGCTAAGTGTCCCTGTCGGCTAAATGTCTTGTCGGTTAACTGGTGTCGGTTAAGTGTCCCGTCGGCTAAGTGTCCGCGACCGTGAGGCTCCTCGTTTTTGAGTTATGTGAGATACATACATACATACATACGAGGGTAAGTTGAAAAATAAGTTTCCCCTATCGACTGTGGTCAAAGTTGTGTATGAAAGTCAAAAAATAGAATGAGACATTAAAGATATGACATACCTTTATTTTATTATTCTCGTACGAGTACGTTGAGACATTTGTCATATCGCTTGATAAGCTTCAAAAAGTCCTCCAAGAAAAATTCAGGGCTTTGCATATGGAAGAAGCGTTGAACGGCTATGGGGGTAAGGCGACACAGCAGGAAAACGCGCAAGTCGCGATACACCACTGGGTAGAGGTCGCTGCAAATCAAGCAGATGGCGCTGTTGTAGTGCCTGCGCAAAACGGAGACCAGCCTCTCATTTGAGCCCCGGTAGGTATGGAGAGAAGGTGCGTTTTGAATTCGTGGTCAAAGGAGGAAGTGAGAGCAGTTATCCGGTATGAATGGGCACGTGGAGTATCAGGAACAGAAATTCATAACCGCCTCGTGGAAGTCTATGGGCCGGGTGTGATGTCGAAGCAAATGGTGCGGAGATGGTGTCGCACATTCAGTGATGGACGTCAGCAAATGGAGGACATACCGAGAGCTGGACGGAAGCGCACGGCCACTACAGATGCAAATGTCACGAAGGTGGATGACATGATTAGAGCGAACCGACGTATCACCATCGATGAAGTAGCGGAAGAACTTGGAATGTCACATGAGCGAGCTCAAAACATCATCCACGACATTCTTCGATACAGAAAAGTGTCAGCACGATGGGTGCCCCGACAACTGGCCTCGACACACAAGGAACAACGCATGGGAAAGGCGCTTTGGAAGCAATACTGAAGTGAAACAAGCCGTTCAACGCTTCTTCCATATGCAAAGCCCTGATTTTTTCCTGGAGGGCTTTTTGAAGCTTATCAAGCGATATGACAAATGTCTCAATGTACTCGGTACCTATGTGGAAAAATAAAAGTATGTCATATCTTTAATGTCTCATTCTATTTTTTGACTTTCATACACAACTCTGACTACAGTCGACAGGGGAAACTTATTTTTCAACTTACCCTCGTACATACATGCGTACGTACAGACGCCACGAATAAATCTCTTCAGAATCCATTTTATAATCAGTTTTATAACTTTCTTGGGAAAATGAGTCCATTATTCCGTCCTTAAGTTTTAAATATTACGCAAGAGTATCATTAAATTGCATTCGATAGCGTTCAAAATGGATATTTTCGTTGAAATATGAGACCCGGAATTTTTCGCGATTACAATACTTCCGTTTTACTTCATACAAGGAAGTAAAAGTGAATACTTCATTTGTTAGTTTTAATTTACTTCTTATAATTTTATAATTCTCACTCCGCGTAAAGTTTCTTATACTTTATCTTCATACCATGCATCACATTAACGCAATATGGCAAGAAATTAAAAAGTAATGGGAATTCATATAACTAGAAATTCTTAAATAAATATCATAGTCTAATAAAATTCAAATCCATTTCATAATGCTTTTACTTGATTCGTAGATGAAATTTTGTTAATTTATTGTTTAAGGGATAATGATAAGCTAAACACCAATTATTATTTTTATTAAGCAAGTTTATTAAACTTTGAACCAGCTTGGTACTTCAAAATTTATTTAGCAAACTTTTCAAGTAATAATGTATAAACATCTTCAAAAGAATAATTTTAAAATACACATTAGTGGAATATTTTATGGCGTTATATTTACGTAGCCGTTCCTTAATAAAAAGAACGCTGTCTAGCTCTAAAAGTATTCGTTAACATGTCACACAGGAACGGGTACAAAGAAAATATACATAAAAATAAAACATATACCAAGCGGAAAATTAAACACTCGAATTACAGAGACATCTTATACAGGGTAACCTAACGTCAGCAAGGTCGTCTGTCTTAGATTATTCCTCTTCGCCACTAAATGGCATTCAATAAAATAGTTCGGTTACGACTAAGTAGTTCTGTTACAGTTTTATGTTTGTGATTAGTATTTGAGATTTCAAATGCAGCTACTTTAAATAAAAAAAAATCTTATGTGTACACCACGTGACTTCCTTGTACTGAATATTAAATTATACTCAATTTTCCTGCATTTCATTTAAACATATTGAATTAACCGGGCTGGCTGCATGGGCGTTTTCGTGGTTTTCCCCATGTGTAACGTGTATACGAGCCAGTTTCCCTTAGAAAGTCCTCCACGAAGGCATCCCTCCCTTTAGGCAGGTTCTGGGTTTACTTAACAGCGCTACATCTCATTCATTTTGTAATTCAGAGTGTAAGGAAAAAATTATAAAATATATTACTATGTTAAAACGATATATAAAAGAAATTAAACAAACAAAAGAGAAAGGTTTTCACTGACAATTTAGCGCCGCTTACGTAATGCGCATGCGCTACTAATTAATTCAGTTCTCACTTCGTGGTCAGGCAAAAATACATAATAATTCAAATTATTTTCATTAAAAATTGAAAAATGTAAAAAAACCATAAAACCCAAGTACTACAGTTAAAACAATTAAAAAAACAACTTTTACAATTAAAATTACTATTTTTACGCAAAAACCAGCTAATAACTTAAATGATAATTCCAGAATGAATCGAGCATAATTTAGTTCGCAGTAAGAAAAGAAGACGTTACTTTGTTGTTGCGAAGCTTAGTTTCTAGTGATTGGCAACAAATCAATATTCTGCTAACAATAATAACCAAAAATTAGGCTTAGCCGCACTTAAAAAACTTTTATATTGTTGATAATTTCACAATTATTGAATGCAGGTTAACTAAGGGCATAAAAATTTTCACCGAAAGATAAGAACAACATAATTCAGTCATTTTTAAAATAAAAATTGCACAGTTTGTAAACTTATAAGAATAAAGAAACTGAGTTCACTGAACCGAGTAACAGAGTGTATACATATATATATATATACTTATATTTATGTACTTTTGATGTGGCCGATTGCAATTAAAATCCGAGGTGCACATCTACATGTTATAGTAGCCCTACATACAAAATTTCAACATTCTGAGGCTCCTCGTTTTTAAGTTACGCAAGATACATACATACATACATACGTACGCACAGACGCCATGAAAAAAACTCTTCAGATTCCATTTTAAATCAGTTTTATAATTATTTTGGAGGAAAGGAGTCTTTTATTTGTCCTTACATACGAATGTCACTCAAAAACATCGTTAAACTGCATTCGATAGCGGTCAAAATAGATATTTTCGTTGAAATATGGTACCCGAAATTTTTCGCGATTACAATACTTCCTTTTTACTTCGTACAAGGAATTAAAAACAAATAAAAAATACGTTTTTAAATGCATTTAAAATTGCTTGTACTGTTATATTACTGCATTTGCAAAGGTAAAAAAAACTAAAGCCCGTGAAAGTCAAAATTACGTTCGAACAGTCAATGAAGAAATTTCAGAAATCAATGAGGAGAAATGTTCTTTCTATGTTAAAGTGGGAAAGCAGAAGGAAAGTACGGAAGAGCAAATATAGTTCCAGCTCGGTAAGCTGTTTAGAAATAAATTTATTGCTGTATATTTCAGTTCAATGTTAACCATAATGATTCTTTTATATTTACTATCAGTATTGAAAGTTATAAGGTATTTCTCCCGCCTTCTTCGCATGCCTTCGTGGTGTAATGGTCTGCATGCTCGACGCGTAACCGAGAGGTCCGTGGTTCGATTCCCGGCGAAGGCTTATTCTTCACTTTTCTGCTTCATAAATTCTCTACACTGGCGCCTGAACTAAAAATTTAGTGGATGATGATTCTCCACCACCGGGATTTGGCAATTGGGTCCCCAAAACCCCAGTCCACCTTTAAAAGGGGGAGCATATAAGGTATTTTTCCCGCTTTCTTCGCATGCCTTCGTGGTGTAGTGGTCTGCATGCTTGACGCGTAACCGAGGTTTCCGTGCTTCGATTCCCGGCGAACGCGTTACTAAATTTTCATGACTCCTGCTTCGAAATAACCTAATGTCTCTACAACTGGCGCCCGAACTAAAAAGGTGGTTGCTGATGATTCTCGACTACCGGGATTTTGCGACCCCAAAACCCCAGTCGTCCTTTAAAAGGGGGAGTATATAAGGTATTTCTCCCATTTTCTTCGCATGCCTTCGTGGTGTAGTGATCTGCATGCTCTACGCGTAACCGAGAGATCCGTGGTTTGATTGCCGGCGAAGGCGTTGCTCATTTTTTATATCTCCTGCTCCGAAATAACCTAATGTCTCTACAAAGTGTTTTAGAAGTAAAGGAAAATGGTACTTAAATTAACAAATAGACTGACATTGATGTTAGCAATTTAAAATTTGAATTAGTAATTTGAAATTTGAAATAATTTACTAATTTCACCATCGGTAAGAAATTAGTAGATTATTCGAAGACCACAGACTTACATATACTAAAAGCACTGCTTGTTATAATACAACGAACATAGTTTCTTTGAAATAATACAACTATTAGTAACAATTTAATATTTGCATGTATAATGTACAAACATAAGCAGATGAAATACTTGTTTATAACGCTACTCAATCAATTCTTACAAACAAACAACACTTGTATTTTCCTCTGCAGATGTAACACAGAAGGGAATGTACTTTCTATAAAACCCCGTTTCTCCGGAATTTTTTCTTTTCTATGCCCTGTGCCTGACGTGTCACCTTGTGTCGCGGGAAAGTAATTTCGGACATCTTGTTTCCGAACTCGAGTAACTGTTGATTAGATATCAAGGAACAGATTTTCTCAAAGGAGATGTTAAAATCAGTTCGTAATGGTATCAGTTGTGATGTTCTCGCTAGTTTCTTTGTAGCAGATGTTTTTGTCTTTCGAGAGAGAGTTATTGTAACTCTGTGAATGAAACAGCTTATTAGAAGTTATTAAGTCACATTTTATTGCTGTTGAGCTCTTTCCGAATTGAGTCTTTTTTCCAACCAAAAATGAAACAGAAAACACGGCAACATTCCCCCTTTCTCTCGTATGATTGAAAACACAATTAATTCATTCTTTTAATACATAGGAGGATTAGGATTTATTCTAAATGATATTCAACAGCTGAATTTATGTACAGAACTGTTTCTTTGATGCAAGTATTAATAAATTTCGTATTTTGTCGATACTGAATCTTCACGTGGGGATTTAAGAATAGATACTTTACTTCTTTTTTTCTGTATGGAAATGTTTGTGTTTTTCAAATCTCAGATATCCAAGTGTTTACAGAAGCTTCTTCTATTCTTTAACTGAACGGATTTCTTTAGTTGATGTTCTATTAGTTGACGACTTGTAATTTTAAGTTTTATATCTGGTGGAAATATTTTAAATAAATTTTCTTTTAACAGAAATAAAACCTCTTGTGTTTACTTGGCAATATGTGCTCAAGAATATAGTAAATATATTGTTGCGTGCGTACGGGTTTTTTATGCGTAATGGCAAACAGCACATTGAGCCGATCAATGTTGACGAATTTCGCTTACTGCCCATGCTCATTAGTGTACCGTTGGCGTGGGAGAAAATACTGGCGAATAAAAATAAACAAACCTACACAAGCCTGTTCGTTATGTAGGCCTTAGCGACTCTTTACGATTGCAATACTACGGACACTTTTTTGTGCTTATAGCACTCGCTTCCGTTTCATTTCATTTTGGTTTATTTTGTTCATAAACATTACATTTAAGATAAGTTATTTGTAATAATTTCTTTGGCTTTAATTCAGTCATTTAAACTAGATATGTTCCTTAAGTTGTTAAAGTATTTATGAATGGAACGCATGATAAATAACCGATTGATTTTATTCCTCAGAAGTTTCCTGTTTTGTAATCCTTCTTAAACGAAAATTTGGGAGTTTACAATTGATATTTATACCTAAGTAATGAAGCAACGTGCAACCTAAAAACTTAATCCTGAACTGTTTACGCCCGGATAACAGAACATTAACCATATGCCATATTTATCTTCTTTTAAAGTTACGTCAAAGTCGTAATTGCGGCAAAGTCTCTTCTGGGCATGCGCAGTGTGCGTAAGTCTTTTAACATTGTTCAACTGAATGTGCGGTCTGCCATTACGCGTTTTTTATGGATTAAATGCACAAGTCGTTAGGAAGTTAGAGAAATTTATTCTTTTCACAAAAAATAAAACAAAATGCTGAAATATTTCGTCAAAGATATTCGTACAATATCACAATATATCAAACGTTAAACAGAACTCAATTCAAAACAGAGGAATTAATTCAATCTCACAGCGAATTCATTAAATCAATAACACCATTAAGTAAACAAACCGTTCGCTTAAAACAGCGACCCCTGAGCTGAGGTGTTTTAATTCGACTTTTATAAGCTTTTTAATTATTCACTAGAATACAGAGCTGTTCGCACATATTTTAGACGATTTTGGTAAGCTGTAATAAAAAGTCGTTCGCTGCAAAAGAACTAAATGCAATTGTACTCAGATATCCAAGTGTTATAATACACTTGGATATTTTAAAAGTTAAAATTATCGTCTGTGGCTTGAAAGTTTTGTGTTTATCCAAAATGGCGAATTTAACAAAGCAGTGGTTCGAAGGCTACATTGACGTTCTTTCCGAAGAGAAATAGGCATACTCCGTTACCCAAAAACGATGTGAGAGTCATGGTTTTGTGAATAATAAAGCGTCGATAGGTAATATCATCGACAAGAAAGGAAAACAACGTGAAATTGGAGCCTCAAGTGGGACAAAAATATTCCAAACAATCGACTACTGCAAAGGTACGTTGTTTAAAAGAAAATCCCCCTAGTCAAAGGACAGTTGCAAATCATTACAATGCTCGGTGTCCACTGTAAACAAAATGATAAACGTCGATTTAAATCTTAAGAAAGCGAAAAAACGCAATGTGCATCGTCTTCTTCCGAAGCATATCGCTCGACGCAGGATACGCTGCAGAATTCTATATGAGAAACACTTATCCGACGAAAAATGGAAAACCACTGTCACAATAGATGAAGCGTGGGTGTATTTAAATGGTAAAAAAAAGCCATTTATTATCGTAAAAGGGGAGAAAAAAATTTAAGTACGTGGTTCAAAGAATCGAAAGAAAGTTTTTCTAATGGATTCATGATTGTTGCTGGTTTTCCTTATAATGGCGAGTTAAAAATAAAGAGAGTGCCAAAAAAATGTCAAGATTAACTCCAAATACTATCAGGAACATATTTTATCGCCCATTTTTCTGAATGAAATACCATCGCTTTACCCACAGTGCCATCCTTCTGTGAGACTCCATCGGGACGAAGCTAGCAGTCACACATCAAAATCCACTGTAAATTTCCTAAAAGAAATGGAACAAAAAACTGGTATCGAGGCCATACCCTTCACTCATATCCCTACTAAATCTCCCGATGTGTTACCTATGGATTTTTGTGCTTTCGGACTTTTAAAAACTGCGTTATCCAAACGTTGTCCCCAAACCCTAACAGGACTGTGGAAAGCTGTTCGGGAGGAATGGGATAGAATACCTCTTCTGACACTTCAAAAGGCATTTTTATCCTGGAAATTGCGGTGTCGAAAGATGGTTCAGAATAAGGGATGTCAAATAGAACATTTAAAACACAAGAATTTAATGTAATTTAGTTTTGTGAATACAATATACATCCTCTAAAAATGTGCGAACAGCCTCTGTATTCCTTTTTTGTCGATTTTTATGGATGGCAACAGCAATTACTACATGTTTATTTATTAAATATTAAATGCACGCGCTCCTTTATTTTTACTTTTCCGCCTTAGCTTTCTCTTCAAAATCGTCTGCGTTGCACTGGAAAATAAAGCAGTTTTAATTACAATTCTAAATAAATAGCTAAATAAATACGAAATCCGTAACAATATAAAAACTAAATAAAAAAACTGTAAAATCTTGTGGGTTTATACTTTTAAGTACGTCATACGAAATGAATGAGAAAGGAAATCTGTTGCGTAAGAAATCGATTTTCGAAATATTATTCCGCATTGGCAAATTTTAAAAATTTATTTTTAAGCATTAGACAATTCAAAACCAGAATAAATCAAATGTTCGGAGTTTAGCATACGATCCGTGTTTGCTTCTGCAACCAGCTTCCTCAGGCATCTAAGAGAAGCAATTTCCTTCCGAAAGTTTCGGCATCTTGCTTGTTCGAAACCAGGGCTTCTGTCCTGGATTATCCTCGCTTGTGTTTGCTTATTAGAATATTTCTTGTCTTCAACGTTAAGGGCATTGAACACATCTATCAGATACTTTAAAGCCACCTTCACAGAGGAAGTGAAAAATAATATTCTCAGATTAGAAAAGAAGACAACGTAGAACGTTCGATTTCATACTTTCACCTTTTCGCAAACCAAAAACCACGCATCACATTACATGATTAATTCATCACGAGCCGTGAAACTCGTGTACTTTAACTAATACCCCTAGTTCCAAACTTTAATCGCTTCAAAACCCTTCGATGCTTATCAGAGATCCGTAAATAAAATAGGCAGAAGCATAACTATGACCGCGTTCCAATCCAAAATCTGGCAACGGCATAAATTTCCGGCGTTCAGGGGCGAAGCCTGGTGGGGGGAAGCGGTTATAATTCCTAACATCTGTTGGTGCTGGTAGTTAATGAACGTGCTCATCTAGCTAAAAATGAAGCTGGGAGATAAATTAAATATTAATTGAAAAGCAATTACCAAATTTCGCGATTAAGGCTAGTCGGGATTAGTGGGCCCAAGGAAATTATTTAAATGAGATGCGTCCGCATTTTAAACGCTAATGATGGATTTTTTGGTTTTCTGGATTTATGAATACATTTTGCGAGGGTTTTGTAACGCTTCAGAAGTTATGCGGAATAAACTGCAGTATCGATCCGAAATAATCGTCTGGTAACATGAAACGCAATTTAAGCTCTATTCCTTCAATTCTTGTTTGGTTTCCAAAGAGAGAAACTATAGTACACCTTAAGAAAACTAAATTTCAGTGCTATAGCGCCAAGCCAAAGATTTCCATATTGGATTCCTCCGTCATTATTTGCTGATTCTGATACAAATAATAGCAGGAAACGAAATGAAGTGTAACTTATATAAACTTTATTCTTTCTTCATTGCGTGCAACATATTTTCATTGCAAAAGTGTTACGTTGTTAGAAGCCATCAACACACAGATCTAACAAATTGCTAACGATATGAATCGTAACGTCCTGATCAGTGAACCATCTGTTCCTGAAGAATCGATCTGAATAGAAAAGGACAAAATTCTGGTGAGTAATAATAAAGGAATAGCGAATAATAATAAAGGGCCTTGTACATCAAAGGCATTCGCTTTTTGCACATAATAGAGAAATGCAAACATGATTCATTTTCCAGCCACCATGGCATCCAAACGATTGCCAGATAATGGTTGTTTATTAAATAGTTTATGGTAACATTCCACGATATTTCCGACTAGTCCAGGTTTAGCTTGCAGCCTGATTCTCGCCGGACTTTCATATGGAGACCTCCAGGTACCCGTTACCACCAAGAAACCATCATTGAACGACATCGTTACGCATGTTCAAATTGGAACCATGACAAGCCAAATCTATCGGGACGTCATTCTGGAACAACATGTACGTTTGTTTCGGGGCGCCATGGGCGCACAATTTGTGATTATGGATGACAACGCTCGTCCTCACCGTGCAAACGTCGTAAGCGAATGCCTTCAATCAGGGGATATCACCCTATGGACTGGCCAGCATTCTCACCGGATTTGAATCCAGTAGAGCACGTGTGGGACATGCTTGGCCGACGAATTGCAGCCCGTCCACCCCCTCCTACAAGCTTCGGAGAGCATTGCTTTTGGAGTGGTGTAATATCCCCCAAGATCAGATCGATCATTTGATACTCAGCATGCCTAGGCGTTGTACGGACTGTATTGCATCGTCTGGGAGACATACAATATACTAACAATCATACCAACCACGTAATATTGGTTTTTTGTAAATAGGTTGTTTTTGTAATTTGCTCCAGGGAGAAAAAAATCGCTAATTTTTTTAATAATATCAAACATATAGCATCTTTTTTTGCTCTTTACCTTTTGTTTAATAAATAAGCTTTACAAATAAGTCAAATTTGTTTTGCTTCTAACTCTTCCTTTGCCTGATTTTGCATTATCCTTAATTTATAGACATGAGTGTAAATTGAATTTGAACAGAAAGCGCAGTGTAATGAGTATCTCCGCTACTTGCGGGGTTTTAAAATAACCTAAGTTGAACTTACGGTTTGATAAAATGGTTATCGAAGACTACACAAACTTGATCGAATTAAGCTGACTCAAAACTTTAATGAAATGTTTTTAACGTCAACTAGCAAATGGCTAAACATGGAACGTTAACTGCTAGAGCTGGGCGGCACAAAAATGAAACAGCATTCGTCGCTACTAAAAAAGCTGTATCTTTATCCCTTAAGTACAGACGTTCATTTCTCAAGGTCTCTCAGACCGCTGTCTATTTTATGCATTTTAAAAATATAAAATTTTAAAATAATGTACTCTTGTTATTATATAAACATTAATACACTTTATTAATACACATTACTTGTTTATTAATACACTTTGCTTGTTACACTGAAGTAATTATTTCGTTTTAGAACTTTAAAATTAATGCATTAAAATTTTATTTTTAAATCACATATGGAAAAGTACGGAACGCTTCATCAAATAAGTAAAATAAACATTCCTTACTTTCAAATGCCTACAAACTAAATTATTTAATAAATTTTCCGTCTACGGAATCTGGATTACATAAAATAATGCAAAAAAGGCTAATATATTGTTACGAAATGTCCAGGCGCGGTAAGATAGCTTCCTCGCAAAGCAGGTTTAGGGTTGCCATAAAATTGTAAGGAAGGGCGTGGTTGCCACATTTGGCGTGAAATCGCCCATTTGGCGACAAAATTGGCAATATGCTATAGACGCATGGAGAACCTTCTAGAACGAATTCTTCCTGGTTTAGCCAAGAACGTTCTCGAATACAAGCCAAAAGCTATATAAACCCTGCTGGTACGCGGAGAGTGAGTTGGCCTTTCGTCTAGCGAGCTGATAGTCAGTAAGCGAGTGTCTAGTTGGTCCTCGACTACATCGAGAGCGTTTCTTAGTGTATCGCGAGATAGTGCATCGTCGAGTTTTATCTTAGAGTGTGTTGAGCTTCGGGAACGACTGAACCGAGTCGGAAGCCATACTCTATCGTATTGTCGAGTGCATCGCGATTTCTAGCGTGGAGAGTCTCGAGAGTACGTGGAGTTCCGAGAACGACTGAGCAGAGTCGGGAGCTGTACTCTGTGCTTTGCCGTGAAGCTGTCTGCACCGTTATAGCCTGATAGTCTGAAGGCTGTGTCGCTGATTATCTCAGCGTGTTTCTAGTAGTTCTTCGACGACTGTAAGCGTGGTTTTGGAGCTGTCTTGTAAAATACTGGCCAATAAAGTGTGTTTTGATACTTCATCAAGTGTTGCCGTTGTTATTCACTCTAAATCGGCGAACCCTTGAAGCGAAAAACGTAACAATATAAAGAATATTAAAAAAACTGCAGCCCATTATTTGAAGCATTTTCAACAAAATTTTTGCAAATTCTCTTAGCACATTCATTACATATCGGATTCATGCAGTTGAAACATTAGATAGGCAGCTTTCCTTCTCAGTCTAGAGGGACAAAGAGAGCATGGTTTACACTTTTCAAGGGTATCAGTTACATCTGGGTTAGAATACATTCCGCTGGAAATACCTAGCACTCTCTGAATGCAATTTTATTAAAATGACCCGAGTAGTAATAAAGCCATCCCCCCTCACGCGAGAAAAAAGTAACGTCAACGCAGAGGTGAGGTCAGCATGACCGCGGCCCAATTTAAAAAATTATTTTAGAAAAAACTAATGGATAAAGTTTAATAAAAATTTAGGAATAATTATATTTCATGTCAGCTTGAAAGTACTGAAAAGGAGAAGAATAACTAATAAGCAGTTTTGCAGTTCTCGAAAATTTTCGCGGTTATACAGACCCCACCTTTGTGTTTAAGGGCTAAAACGTCTAAAACGCTCGCCTTAAGCAATCTCCGGTATAATTGGCGTTCTAACTGTTAGTAGGAGAAGTTATGATAAAGGTTCAAATCATGAAAATTACTTTAATTAACATAAAATGCCTTACAAACTAGAACAGCTTTTCTCACGTTGTGATTCGCGGTTCACAAGTAGTCCTCGAACCTGCCTTTGCTGTTGTAGATTTCCCAGAAAAGAAAAATTAATTGCGTACTGTGACTAAAAAATCTCAGAACATGGAAATTTTAAGGGGCAGTCGTTTATCACTTTTTCTCTCAAGATTAATATTTTATGAAATTTATTCCCTCATAACTACCTACGGATTTCACTCTAGTTTTAGCAAAAAAGAGAGGGATTTAAAGCACACTGACTACGGTGGCGTTTTTCCAGCATACATCCAAACATGGATCAGCTCCACAAAAATTGGTAGACGTAATGTGCGTACCAGTATTTACTTAATTTTTAGTTCATAACATAGGGATTATCCAGGGCTTATTATCTACAACTTATTCAAGATTATCTGATAACCTTGAGGTATCCGACCTCGTTCGGGTGCCATTTTTTAAAAAATAATTTTTATTTTAACTATAAACATATTAATTTGAAGATGAGTGTATTAATGAGCGAAAACAGCTTAAAACGTAATGCTAAGTAATTTTAATTTTGAAAAATAACGAAAAAACGGATAATTTTTGCTTACATTTTGGCTTTACGACAACGACCACGGTGAACAATGTATACATGAATACGCAGGTTTTTTTTTTAATTTTCATTTATTTTTACACTTGTTTTGTATGCAGTGAAGCAAAATAATTAAAATATCTTCGTATATTCTTGAGATATGTCAAAATGTATAGTATTTATTGTATATTTTCCTATTAACGCATTCAAAATATAAAAATAAAAAGTAACAATTCAACTTGTAATTAATATTTCTAAAATCTTCCGCCATGCAGATTATATGAAACATATATGGAAAGTATCATTTAATTTCGTCGATAAAAGTTTGAGTTATTGCTGGTACCATCGGCAATATTTGCAAAAAATTGCATTTTTCAGAAAACAAGTTTACAGTTTTCATAAAACAGTTTCTTAATGAAAGTAACATTTCTGACAATTAAAATTCCCCTGCTTTGTAACTGACACCTTGGTTCTTTTAACAAACATTGCGCTTTTCTTCCGAACAAAGGGTAATTTTGTTCTTTGGGTTTTGCAAAACTTGTGGAATGCCGCCAGAGTCGTGATTTTGTACTTTATCAAATTTTCGAATTGCCTGCTCAGTGCAAAATTGAGGACACATACCTAACTTCAAATATACTTCAAACAAACTGATAAAGCCATCATAAAATAACATTAAATAACGCAACATTTACAACTTAAATTTACTCCAAACATTAATGTTCGCGAGTTTATGAATGTTTCTTTCGGAACAATTTGCAATAAAATGCCATTAAAACGTTCCTTGATATTTTGAGTTTTGCCATATATGCACTTTTTTAATAACTTTTGTTTACGCAACTCTCTCTATATATAGGTTTAATTAAATTTAGAATATATGTTGATATACTAGAGGTTTCTATTTTGGCTGATTTTTTTTTTCTTTTCTGCAATCGTGCATTGATAGTTGCACAAATTCGTTCATCAAGGCGGACATTGGCCATGCATTGGCTTCGAAGAAGAACAGCTTCAATGGAACAAGCAGCTTTTACAGCC
>KK117166.1:0-48186 GCA_000611955.2 Stegodyphus mimosarum
GAGATTTTTATTACATTTTATGCATCAAGTTCTGAATCAAGCAGGTGGGTAGATAATTTATTGGGACAACTTATATAAAAGATGAGACCCATTTTGATGAAAAATTTTCTAAAAATACAGGGTGTTTATAAAGTCCCGGGCCCATTTTGATGTTTAATAACTCATAAAATAATAAAGATAGATTAAAATTAATAACATAAATGGTTAGACAGACTCAAAAAGTTTCATGACCTTGTCAATGAACTTCCACATGTGCCCCCTTCGTTTCACGGAGAATATCAAGTCAATAATCAATTTCACGCCAGGTACCGGCAAGCAATAATTCTGGCTTTTAGGTCATCAATGTTCAACACTCTCCTCCTGTAAACATTGTCCTTTACAAATCCCCAAAGGAAAAAGTCCAGCGGCGTTACATCAGGTGATCTGGGTGGCCAAGGAATTGGACCTCCTCGCCCAATCCATCTTCCTGTAAAATGGTCATTCAAAGAACTGCAAACGATGGTACCCCAATGAGGTGGTGCACCATCTTGTTGCAAAAAGACATGTGGTTGAAGCTCTTCTAGTTGTGGAAATACAAAGTTTTCCAACATGTCTAAGTATACGACTGATGAGACCATCTTTTCTGTAAAAAAGAAAGGCCCAATGACTCGGTCGTGCATTAGTCCATACCACACATTAACCTTTGGGGAATCCCTTTGTGCCTCACAGTATTCATGGGGGTTTTCAGATCCCCATATGCAAACATTATGGCGATTAACAATGCCAGAAAGATGAAAGGATGCTTCGTCGGAGAGCATTAAAGTACAGATATTTAGACTGGAAAATGAAATTATCTGAAATTAACCACACGTGCAGACGATATTTACAAAAGTAAAGATATTCAAACCTGAAAAGGAAAATATATAAGTTATTCCATCAATAAATAAGTTTGTTTATATCTTCATTATTTTATGAGTTATTAAACATCAAAATGGGTCCGGGACTTTATAAACACCCTGTAGTTAGCCTAAATTTCTATAGGAATAAATGCAGCTTTTTTGAAGTTGGCTAATTTGTACTTTTTGGTGAAAAACATGAAAACCATGTGTTTCCAATCTATTTATCTACTGGTTATTGGATCTGAAACAAACTAATAGTATTCCATGGCTTCAGACATTTGGCCCATGATGAGCCCTTTTTTCTAATAAAGTAAAACATGGGTAATTTTTATTAAAGCAAATATAAATGATGACCTTTCAGTAAATTTATGAAAAACAATATATGTATGTGTGCAGTTGGTTGAATATAAAATAAAGAGCAAAATATTAATGTAATTTACTGTACAAAATGTTATAAATATTTCACAATAAAAAGGGATAGAAAAATTTATTTGAATAAACATTTTAACTTTCAAAATGCAGAAGCCAGGCTGTTTTCCATATACACATCCATAGTATTGAGCAACTAATTGAACTGGGAGAAAAGTGTTCATACATACTTTGTAATATACTTTTGTCACCAGTCTATTTGATGTAACAATAAGCAAATGTCAATCAAAATTATCCATTATCAGTTAATTATGTGTGTTAATTTAAGTTTGTATTTGTATGAAGTGACAGCTGCTTGATTTTTACTCACTAGAAACACTCTTTCATGTAAAATTAAATATAAAATTATAGAAGTTTATGAAGTTGACCTGTTAACAAATCAAGGATGAGAGAGTGACATGGAAAGTTCTTGGGTGAAAGAGAGGGCATGTATGATTAGAAATGACCCGAACAGACATCTATTATTATGAATGAATTCTAACATAAAATGGATAAAGCTGAGCTTTGTGACTAGCATTTCACTATTCATGAATTCCATACACTCTTCCCATATGTGTTACCATACATTATGCATACCATGACCTGCCATCTGAATTAGTGAAAAAATGTGTGCTAGTAATAACAATGTATGCTTAGCAAGGAATATACCAAATATAAAGTGTGGGGGGGGGACCTCTTTTAGAGCTGCACTCAAATTGGCAAATAAGCAAATAAAGGTGATGATTTACTTTCTTATATCATGACTGAGAAAAAAAATCGAGTTGTCTGTTACACCTAAATGCAAACAATGATTTGTAGCATGTTAAATTAAACAATAACTTATAGCATGGCATCATGCACATTATTAAACAAGCCATTTAACTTTTTAACTTACATTTTTTAATCAAGCTTATTTTCTTAAAAAATAATTATATTTTCAATTTTAGGGAAAAAAGTACATTTCTGAAAATATTGTAATGAAAGTTCAGTGAGTTCTCGATGAAATTAAATAATGCAGAGTTTTTAATGCAGTATATTGAATGCTTTAATCTCTTTAATTAAGTTAGCATAAAAATATTAAAACTAATTAAATTTTTATTTGAAATTCTAGCAAAGCAAACTTAAAACTTATCACTGTAGTACTTAAACTATTTTTACGTATTCTTTAAATTCATTTATTTGCAACAAATGTTTTAATTGTGCTAACCATCTTTATAAAATTGAATTTTGATTCTAGTTTTTTAATGGAAAATCAAAATCCTTAAATAAGTACACAAACAGACATATATGCATAAATATTTACAGCACTAGAGAAAAGTACTTGAAAAAAACTTTGTTTCACATTAAATTTACAAGGAGTTACTAAAAAATAATTAAAAAAAATAATAATTTACATAAACTGATGTTAGAAATAAAAAGAATGTCAGAATGATATGAGTAATAATGCAACATTCATGAAAATATGTACACTAATACATGCAAATTATAAAGAGAATGAACAGTCAAGAGAATTGCATGAAACGTAAAACAGGAAAAAGAAGATGCCTGAAATATGCTTGTTTGTTCCATTATTTACTTTTAGTATTACAGCTTTTTAGTCATACAACGAATATTTAAACAATGTCTGGAAAAAATTTAAAAAACTCTAACTATCTGATCCAAAACTGTTAGTATTGTGAAGAAGTAATATAAAATTATATAATCAAATTAATAAATCTGAATCAAGATAAGGCAAAACGTATTAAGAGAACAAACAGAATTATACAAAAATTATTTTATTTGAAATGTGAAAACAGCCTACAGTATAGCATCACATTCAAACATGAGAACAGAACATTGATTGTAAGAAGCTGTTAATAAATTAGGGCATAGAGGAAACAATGAACTGATAAGACTGAATTTAAGAAAATTTGGTTATTCATTGATAAATTTCATTCTTTTGATCAGATGGTCAGAAAACTATTTTGAAGTAAGATCTTATTTCTTCAAAATGTTTTCTAAATGTGGAACACTGCACCACTATGTAAGGTTTGAGACTGTATATTCCAGAATGAAGAGTAATTTGTAACTGACAGAATAAATCAGTAATTTAATAATTCAATAAATGCACAAAATTGTAAGATAATTATTTCAAAGTATATCAAATTTAGGACAATAGTATACAAAAGTTAGGAATGCAAAAGATCCCAACTGAAAAAAATGTAAATGAAAAGAGTACCAGCTGCACAAAACTCTTTGCTGAAACTAAAACTAAGATATTTAGTTTTTTGAAAAAATGATTTTAAAACATTCTTAAAGAAAAATACGAAATTCTTTGATGAGATCTAATGAAAATATCAACAGAATAAACTTAAAGAGGTTTAAATGCCAGGTTTTCTATGAAAAATTAAATAATGTTTCCTAATTTCTTATAGAATTTTAATCCATATAAATAAGGTCAAATAATATTCTCCTAGCACTTCATACGTGTGCTATTTATATATTACCAAGAATTACCTCGATTTTCTATTCCTTTTTATTCATTACATCATTTAATGAGAAATAACTGTTTTGCTAATAACCGAAAATGAAATCCACTGTGACCCAAAGTATTGTTCGGTACCGTTTAATTATCTTTTCTTACTTTTATTTATTACACTTAGAGTGCAAGTAGAAGCGTTACAATACAATCACAGCAGTACTCAAATCATAATAATTTAATTATATGAGTCACTGAGTAATATCACATGTAAATTTTCTATGTCACACATTGAGAATTATGTAAAAGAGAATGTTTACAATCTAAGAACAATATTTGTTAATTTAAAAATGTTTTGCCTAAAAGACATTGGAAAAGTATAGTTTTCCTATACCCTTAAAATTCACGTGCATTCGATACAACAGCTATAGGAAATTTTTAACCGATAAACCGTTTATTTACCGATACTATTTACCTATTGCAATTGCCAAGCAGTGATAAATCCAAAGAGTAAGGCAACCACTGTTAGAGATTTATTAACCCTGCTCGTATGTCATTGGTCAGCAGATATAATGTAATGATGACGTAGGAACACTTCCGTTGATGACGTACAACACACTTCCGGGTTCCGATTTGCGGAATTGTAGCTCGTTCGTTTGGAACACATGCTTAGTGCAAATTCAGAAAGAAAAATGGCAACATTAAACAAAATTATACAAACCTAGGGAAATGAGCTGACTAGCGGGTAATAATTTTATAAAAAATAAATAATGGAATTTTCTTGTCGTTTGATGAGTGCAGAAGTTGCTCATGAAACTTCCTGTCGTCTGATTTTAAATGTATCTTCTGTTTACAGATGATTATTTTATATATACGCATGTATATAACCGCGCGAATTGAAATTGTTAAAAACAAATCTCTCCTGCATTTCGACTACAATGGTTGATTTTTAAAAATAATGACAAATTTCTCTTCAATATTCAGCTGTAATTGAACAGCATTTTTAAAATCTATTTGTTGATTCAGGTAAGTGGAGAGTTTTGATTGCTTTTCCAGAGAAAGTATTCCTAAGCTCTTTCTTAGAAAATGTTCTAAACTAAGTATATAAAATGGCCAAGGCAGAGTTGGGGAACTGATCATTTAAGGGAAGAGTTATTCATGTTTAATATTGGCACATTACTCGTCAGCAATTAAGATCAGAGTTTTAGTAATTCGAGCTCGATGAGGCTACTTAGGAAGAAAATCCAGCACGATTAAAAAATGCTAGTTTTGAGAAACCGTCTTTAAAAAACGTCAGCAAAATTATAACTAAAATAGCTGATTATTTAAAAGACGTCGGAGCTAAAAACTATTTTAGTTTTATGAAATCGGATATTTAAAGTTTAATGAGAGGTTATTTTCTTAAAACACCAAATCTACAGGAACTGGTATACCCTTTTTCCGATTAAAGTTTAAGATTTACTGTGCTATAAGAAATATGATAAAAGCAAATCAGCTGTATAAGCGGAAATTTTTCATATTTAAAAATTTATGCTAATCGGAGAATGCAATAAAGCAGATATAGTATATACAAAGTTATACTATATTAAGTGGCGGTTAAAATCAGTATCCCTTGCAAAGAAAAAAACGAATCCTGCAAATTTTGGGTGCCCCTTGTTTTTAGGCGATTCTGTTTTGACGCCAAGATCCCCGCCAATAAGACACAATTTTAAGATGGCCGCTACACAAAACCAAAACAAGAAGTCAAAGAATTTCACAAACTCTGTGTCCATGTACACATCGACCTGTTTTCACTTAAAAAAAAAATCAGAGAATTACACAAACTAATCATTGCACATTATTGACTTTGTCCATGTGCACATCGATTTATTTTCAATTAAATAAATCAAGAAGCTATTTTTTCAATTAAATAAATCAAGAAGCTAAAACCATGTTAAAACTCTCATGGTAACCAGAAATAGGGTTTCATCGCCAAAACTGAACAAAATTTTTTGCCAAAAAACAAGGGGCACCCAATTCTACACTAGAGCCAATGTTTGAATTGTGCCAGTTTTTTCCTCTACTTGTGATGTGCCTAGTCGAATAAAAATTATCTGAGGTTATCTATCTTTCTGAATTTATTTCAGTAGTTAATTTTAAGTTTATTGCTTTCCACATGTAGTATAAAAATCAATTTAAATAATTAAAATTGCATACTTAAAACTATTAAATTATATATTTTCCTCTAAACTTTTGTGGGTGGCCAGTGCACTTCTTTATTCGAAACTTAAGTGGTGTTTTGTTGTGCGTTTTCTTTCTCTCCTGTTGTTTCTGCAGCTTTCTCTTCTGTCTTTCTTGATAGAAGCAGTTATATTACAACTATATTTTATTACTGTACTGTGAGTGCAGATGAACCTATTGAAGCAGTGATAAAAGTACTTAAAGTTATTTTAAACACCTGATTTTAATTTTTCAGTACTTTTCTATTATCAGGACCAGATTCAGAAATGTATGTATGTGTTGTATATACACTTACATACATGCATACATATGTACATCTCTGAATCCGGTCTTGATAAAAGAAAAGTTTTAATTTTTTATTATTCAATTTGTATTTGGAATAACATATACTATATTTAGTGATAGAAAGTTTCTGATGATTAATGTGTCGTCTGTGTTTTATGTAAATTCCATCATGGGCATTCACTGAAAGCCCTGCTGAGGATGACGTGCCTGAGATTTGAGACAAAGAATTATATTATAAATTTTTATATAATTGTTCAAGATGAGGGGAAGTTTATGTGCAGAAAATTATGAAAATCTAGGAAAATGAGTTGACTTGCAAATAATAATTATTTTTAAAAAATAAGTGTCATTACATTGATACAAAGATGTGCTGGCATCATTGTGTTTTCATTGATGATAATGAGTATATAACTGGGTGTTTCAGTTTTGTATAATCACAACCCGGTAATTAAATAATTAATCTTGTTGTAGTTTCTCTTTCTGTTTCATAATTATATGTCTGTAGGATTATCTGAATCATGAAAATACATATTAACTTCCGTCCTTCCAAAAATTAGGTATATACCCAGCAGTGAAATTGTTTATTTCTTGTGCAATGCTGTGGAAGTGTAACATAACAAGTACATGACATGGGAAAAAAAAAAAAGGTTTGATGGAATTGTATCATATATTTATTTGTTTGTTGTATAACTTATTTTCTTTTTCTTAACAAGGCAGATCTGGCAAGTCTGGTTATCACTAGTAGCACAAGAAAAATGAAAGATATAATTTAATTTTATAAAATTTTTAAAAGTTGAATATAAATGCGAACAATGTTGTCAGCAAAAGAGCAGTAAGAATTAAGGAACCTTTGAAAAAATTAGCATAAAAGTATACAAAACTTAAGCTAATTGCAATTAGTTTACAACTAAAAATAATTGGAATGGAAGAATTTTGTACAAGCAATGATTCAGGACCAAAATCTTCCAACTTCTGCTAGAACAAAGATTTGCATATGCATATACAAAAGCATATGCAGAACCTGTTTGTATATGCTTTTGTAACAACTTATTAAGTAACATGGTTTGGACCAGAACATAGGAATTTTTTGAATGCTAATAACTTTGCTCGGCTGTAGTGTAGAATTGGGTGCCCTTTTGATTGGCGACAAATTTTGTTAAGTTTTGGTGATGAAACCCCATTTCTGCTTACCATGAGGGTTTTAACTTGGTTTTAGCTTTTTGATTTTTTTAAGTGAAAATAAATCGATATGCACATGGACAAAGTCAAGGCAATGTGCAATGACTAGTTTGTGCAATTCTCTGATGTTTTTTTAAGTGAAAATAGGTCGATGTGTACATGGACACGGAGTCTGTGAAATTCTTTGACTTTTTATTTTGGTTTTGTGTAGCGGCCATCAAAGAATCGCCAAAAAACAAGGGACATCCAATTGTAAACCCTTTTACCTTTTGCTCTTTAATATTGCCAAGAATGCAGAATTCAAAAGAATGATCCAAATTCGGAGAACTGAGGTTATTTCTGCTAAACAGAAAATAGTTGTTGGGTTATTTTTAAGTGAAATTTGTACTGATGTTGAAGAAAATTTACCGGAAAATGTTTTGGGCATTTCCTTATTAAAATGGCTATGTTGGTCAGTTGCCAGAACTGGGAGATTAGTTGCCAAATTTGGAAAATATGAGATTTTTAACCTGCATGGATTTGATTTTTAGACTGTTTTGGTTACGATGTTGTACACATATCATTCTTTCATTAATTATTTTCTCTCTAAAATGTTGTACACATATCATTCTTTCATTAATTATTTTCTCTCTAAAATGTTGACCATTTTTAACTTTCTATCAAACAAAAAATAAACAAATGTTTCTTCTGGATACTTTCATTCTTTTGTATCTTTTATTATTATTTCCCCTTTAAAATATTATCCATATTTTTCTTCCCATCAACTCAAAGAGCTTGCGATTTTGCATTCTGAGTGAAAGTACAGAAATGACTGTCCAAGGTTAAGGAGAGGAATTGTGGAATACTCTGTTTCTTTTGCAGGAGTGGAAAAAGGAGAAATGTAGCAAAAAAAAAAAAAAATTTTTTTTTTTGAATGTCAAATAATAGTCATTCTGAACTTCTCACATGTGAATGCTCATAACATATTTTCAGCATTCTGCTAAAGAAGTTATATCAAATGATTTGATGAAGCATGTTATAGAAACGTAGAACTGCTTTTAACATGAACATAATGCTCACAGCTGGCTGTGAAGAAAAAATGGATTAGTCCTTCAGATTCATGAGAAACTCCTTGACTTTTCTTAATAGCGGACGGAATTCACAAGAAGAGTGCTGAGAACATTTGCTGTAAATTTGCATAAGTGTAACAAGAAAGGACTGGAATATCTGGTTTGGACTGGAATATTACAGTCTGAGTAACTAACTTATAGAGGCATATCAGTCTTTGGCATACTAGAAACACAATTTAAACTGACATATAGGGCTATTTCAGTTTTGGCTTACATACCTGATTCAAGAACCAATTCAGTTTTTAACTCATAATGCTCGATTCGAAGTAATTTAGAGAATGGTTAATTGGTGAATAAAAAAAAAAAAAAAGAAATGGTTAATTGGTGAATAAAAAAAAAAAAAAAGAACAGAAAAACGATTCATGAGAAACTCCTTGACTTTTTTCAACAAAAACATTGATGAGTGTTATTAAAGAAAAGTCATGAAAAATTAAAACACTGCTTACAGGCTTACATGACTGTTGTAAAATTCATAGTTGCAATCCTGTAAGAATTTAGAAATTGCATAAAATTATAAGATTACCTTGTCGACCATTGCGAGATCTGTAGCCAATCATTAAATCATGGTGGTAATATTTTGCCAAGTTATATTTAATTGTTTAGTAATTTGAATGTTACATTTTTCTCGAGAGTAATGTGTGAAAAGATTAGAAGAAACAGAAAATTAAACAAAAATTAAAATTGGCATGCAAATTAAACTTAACAACTTGTAGATCACATTTGTGGATTATTTTAATTTAATTAACGTATGATCTATGAATTATGGAATATATAACTTCAGCTACTCAAACTTTATTGATTACTATTAGCTTACTCGCAACACGAACGAAAGACACGCACGCACGCACACACACACACTCACACACACACACACACACACTTGCAATCTTTGGAATATCAAATAGAATGTTTACATGGATGAAATATATCAAGAATTTTTACCTGATAATTTGATTAATTTGAAATATTTGATAAGTTGACTATTTTTGAATGACACTAGAATTACTTTCTTTATACTTTATTTCTGATAACATTAAATCAAATATTATTAATAAAGATCATATCTGATACCATTATATGAATGTTAAGATTAAAGTAAATTACACTGTAGTTTTCAAAATTATTTATTCAACCCTCAAGTAGTTGCATTCATGCTGTTGTGGACGAGTCCATTTTAAAGAAATTGGGCACTTAACATATTTTCCTGCTGGGAGAAATTTGTAAAGATTGTACCAATCAGGATGGATATTTAAAGAACAGATAATTTTGTATTTATTTAAATAATCAATAGATATAAATTACAGATGTAACGTATAAGAAAACTTAGTTAAATGTGAGCTCAAGCTTTAAGACTGACAAGTGAATTTATTAAAATTAGCACTGATAAGGCAGCCATAAATCTTTAATGGCATTTAAAATAGCAAACAGTTGTGTCGTCATCAACTCAGCCCCACATAAATTTGCTTTTATACAAATCTAAATGGTCTTGCGCAGTTGAGGTATCTCATTATGCTGTTTTGCCAAACCATGCAGTCTTTCAGTGTTTTGAGTATGAGTAGCAGTATAACTAGTTCAATATCCTTGAAAATACTCCACTGCTTGCTATTATGTAGAATGTGGGTGCCAAATTTTTATTATTTTTTTCATAATTCAGGAGAGAAATAGTAGTTAATTTGTATATATATATTTTTTACTAAAAACTAAACAAACTAAACTTATTGAGGACTGGGGTTACATAAAATCAAACTGATGATAATATGAGTGTGTTGTGATATCACACTTATCAATTATTAGCACTAAATTGCTCTATTTGGCAGTAGTTTTTGTTTGTCGTAAATGGTCATTGAGAAAACACTCAAGTACTGAAATTTGTACTTAATACTAGAGGTACAATTTACATTTTTATTTGAAGCAAAATTGAGATATTTCACGTTTAAAATGTTTATTCTGTGTTTAAAAAGCACTATTTACACTTTATCATGATATACTTTTGCTTAATATATGTATATATGTGTATATATATCTGTTTTTTCAAATGGACACAGCTTTTTATTAATTGTTATCACCTGCTATTTGGGACAAACTGCTTTTGCTTAACGAGAACTCTCTAAGAAATTATCATTTTGCTGAATCTTTTTCTAATGTAAATCTGTGATTAAAGAACTTAACACAGGTGAATGCCAACGACGAGATAACTAGTAGATTGCATTCTTTTCTAGGATGCCAACTACGATTTATCTCGCACTGTGTTTACTTGCCATTTTTGTGCAACTACGATTAAACTCGGAATATATAAGTGCTAATATCGATAGGTGGCTTCTGGGAAAAGAACAAAAAATCGATACTGGCTTGCATGAACAAAATATTTATTAAAAAACGAACAAAAAATATAATTATAAAAATTAATTCAAATTCAAGAAATAAAATAATATTTTATTGTTTGTGGAACTTCTTAAAACAATCTTCCGCACAAAGGGCTGGCTTCTCTTTACAGGCTGGACAGAAATAACGTGTCTCTGTGCATTTTTTTTGCTTGGGTACATATATGATATGGCTTTGTCAAATTCTTGTTTTTTTTCTGGTAGGTGGTAGACTCTGTAAATAATGGAGCTCTTGTAATCTAATTTTTTTCGAAACTGGTTGAATCTCTTCTCCAATCAACACGACAATGAATTCTTCTCTGAACTTTATCAGTTTTATTTTAGAAGTTACTTTTTGAAAAATTTTGTGAGCATTGTGTATATATATCTCTATAATATGTAGTGAAACCTTTTTGGGCCATCTAATATTCTTTCTTAGAGATGAGTAGTACAAAAGTATTTGTTCTAATCGGTCAATGCCAGACATTCCATTATTGTAATCTCGAATTATATTCGGTTTCATAGAAATTTTTCCATTGCGATAGGTATCTGCATACGAATTAACTCGTAGCTTCCGTGAAGAGATTTCTGTTACAGAAGGCAACTAACTACGAGATAATTCAAAAGACCTTTATATTTAATAAAAAAAAAAAAAAAAAGCTTTTTGATGATAGCTATGCACTAGAATTAGAGTTTTTAATAATGTAATGTGATTAAATCAAATTGTCATTTTAGGCCAGAAATTAGAGTTTTAATAATGTAATGTGATTAAATCAAATTGTCATTTTAGGCCAGATTTCTGAAAATTGCCATGGCAGTCAATGTGTTAAATTTGTAGATTCTTAAAAGTATTTAAATTTTTTATAAATCGAAGAAAGTTTAAAAAATTATTTTATTATATTTATTTACTTGTTTATTATGATTTCTGTTTTTCTTTGTTAAATGTATATGTATATAGTAACAGTATAATATGTATAAGTATATAAAAACTTGGATTTTTTCAATGCATTTTGCTGAAAGTTGCATGCATTCAGTTTCTCACTTGCTTTAATTTTGTTTTGTTGAAGTTTAACTGTATTTTGTAGCTTATCAGTTACCTAAGTTATTAAATAGAAGTATTTATTCTTTATGATTATTTTTCCTTTTCTTTTTTCAGCCAGATGCTAATGGCTACTTCAAGCCTTTCATTAAAGGAATTTGGAAGGCGTTTCCGTAAAGCATTATCAGTTCCATTTCTTCTAAATCAGGTGTGCTCTACTAATATACAGGAATTTGTGGAGTCCTATGCTGCATCTTTAGGTTGTTCAGAAAAATCTCTTTTCTTTCCTTTATTAACTTGTGCAGCTGCTTGTATGGGTACTGATTGTTACATTGAGTTAACTAGTCACTGGCATGAACCTCCTATTTTGTGGACTTTAGTTATTACGCCTAAAACTCTTCTGCGAATTGATGTTGCAGAACATTTGAAACAATTGCTTTTGAAAGCACAAAATGAAGTCTGGGTTCTTGAACATTGTGAGGACACAAAAGATCATCTGAGAAAGTTCGTCTTTGACTTGCTTACTTTAGATCAGCTTCATGAAATGCTAAAATTAAGTAATGGACATGGTTTAGCTATTTATAATAGTGTTCGTTCTCTTCACAAAGTTATGGTGACTCCAGAAGATGCTGATATTATGTTTAGATTATATTCTGGTTTAGGATGGTTTGCCGATTCCCGTGTAACTAGAAATACTGTATCCAAAACACGAGTAAATTTTTCCATTATATCCACACCCACTAATGTTCATCAGGCTTTAACTACTTCTCCTAATTTTCCAGAACTGTTTCATCAGTGCTTCTTAACAACATGTTCTGAAGAAAATCATGTGAAATTTGGACAGCTTTCAGTAGTTTCTGAAACAGAAAAATTATTAGAAATTTTTACCTCATTGTTAAAATTGCATTCCATGAAGGGACCAATTGTATATAAACTAAGTTCAGAAGCTACCGAAAAATTTAGCCAAATTCATGATGAGCTAACTGATAAAGCTAAGCAGATGGCTAGGAAAAATGCTCATAAAGTTTTTCAGCCTGCTCTTTCATATCTTGGACGTTTAAGCTGTGTTCTTCATGTTTTAGACAATGTATTGGAATCAATTAATTATAAAGTGCCCATTACCCAGTTAACATGGAGTACAGAAATTAGTGCATCTACTGTGTGGCAAGCAAGAGAACTTCTCGGTCATGTAGTTGAACAGCGTCATGCATTAATGGAACAAACTATGATTGAGGCTTCTCAACCAAAGAACGTACGTGCTCCTGCCATAGATCTTGTTGATGGACAAACTGCTCCTCGGCAACAAAGAAGTCCTTATACTGCACATACACCACCAATGAATTCTGTGCAAAGAAGCCCAGTTCCAGTACAAAGACCTACTTTTTCACCTAGTATAGCAAGGCGGAATTTAATGAACACTCGAGTTCGAACTCCGACCCGAGGAACTTTTGAGCCTTTGTTAAATCAAAGTAATGAACGGCGTAATGTGGAGCCTATCATTGCATCTGTTTGCTCGGCAGGTTTGCCTGTTACGAGAGAAGAGCCTGCATTTCGTCCTGTAATTAGTAGCTGTGAAACTTTGGCTAATTCAACAACTAATAATTTAAATGCTGAATTAAATTTGCCACCAACATTATCTGTTTCAGTATCAGATGAATCGGAACCTTCTCAACCAGTTCTTCTTTCACGAACACCTTTCACATCTGTTCTCGATGTATCAAAAGAAGATTTTTTAAAATCTCATAGAAGTTCTGTGAGAAAGTTGCTAATGCACGGTATAAGTCAGATATCGGCATCTCGTTGTGTACAATTAAAACTTACACCAGATCCAACTGCATCAGAGGAGGGACAAATTTACACTTCTAGTTTTGCACGTTCCTTTCTAAAAAAACTTGAATCATTAGGTTTTGGAATTTGTGATGGTCCCAAAAGTGGCAACCTTCGTCATTTTATTTTTAAGAAAAAAAAATTTAGTGCTTTGACTGAAGAACAGAAGCAGATTTTATCTGATATAAAGATAAGTGAGAGAGATTATAATAAATGTTTTACTCTTCCTGCTGTGCAAGAAAGTAGCCAGAATGGAAGTGTTGTTTGTTTAGAGTAATTGAAGAAACAATTGAATGAAATGTGACATAATATGTATTAATAAACCAAATGATTTAAAATCAGGCAATCAAATGCATATGGAAAATTATTAATCCTTATACTGCACATACATGTTTATGAATTGCAGGTATAATAAATTTATGACTAAATTTTCATTAAATTTTTATCTAGGAATGAATATTTAGTAAAAAAAGTGAAATGTTATGATTAAGTAGGAAAATATATATGGAAATTTTAATAATTTTTTAGAACCATTTATTTGTTACAAAACTGAAATTTACAATTTTTTCAGGAAGAGAAGTAAATTTTTTATATTATTTTAATTTTAGAAGATATATGCTCATGTATGTATACAATTGACCCTTGAACAATGTGAATTTAAACGGTATAAATGCAAATTTTATGCATATTTTTCAAATGTTTCATGAGGTATGCAAATTTATGAATTGAATGATGTAACTTAGTGAAAATTTTAGGTATGTCATGAATGGTATAATATAAACATTTAATAATACATAATAAATGTTCATCTTAATACATGCAATTTCCTATTTAATCATTTATCACCACAAAATATGCACATTTCTCTTACGAAAACCTTTCCTATTTGATGTATAAGTTAATAAGCATTTATATTTATGTATATATATCATTAGAAAAGACAATACTGGTATGTACATAGGTGATTACTGCAAAGAGGGCATTTAGGTGTCAATAAATATACTATGTGTAAGTGAATTTTGTCATCCTTATTTTCTTTCTTTAGAATTGCTTTATTGTAAACTCACAGTATCTTATAAAGTCTATGCTGATTGATAGTTCGTGTTATCAGTAATGTTTCTCTTCAGCAGTAGATTGTTTATTACATTTTAAGGGAAGCAAAAAAATCTTACAGATTTTCAATATCATTAAGTGAATTTCAGTACTCCAAACTCCCTAACTGTTGCGTTGTTCAAGGATGAATTCTTTCTCTCTATATACACATATATATGCTGAATATACCAGATAGTATTTAAACTTATTGAGAATAAAAATAACTTGTTACAGGTATCAGTGTTTGGATATTAGTTGGTACCCCCCAGTATATCACTTATAAAAACCATTCATAACTCTATTTTTCTGTGAGCATTGCAGCATTTATCTTGAAAGAGTTTTTTTTTTTTTTTTATTTGCCAAGAAATGAACCAGAGTTCATCATTTCCAATACATGTGATATTTTGCCAGAAGTAACTATGAATGTGTCAAATCTCACACATTGAACCTGAATGATGGAAATACAAATTTAATAATTACTGAGAAGTATTAGAATGAAAACCGGAAATTGGTTTAAAGAAAATCACTTACTTTATTTAGCAGAGTTCATATGATGACAGAGATAACTGTTGAGATTAACAATGTAAACAAATAAAGAAATAATAGATCTGCTAATGTTGAAAACATATTTCAACTCTAAAAAGCATACTTAAACTGCTGGGCATATAACAGCTAAAATCATTAATACTCAAGTACACTGTGCACAAAAAAAGGGGGGAGGAACAGTTCTGTATTTCTCATTCTATGGGTCGACAGACGACGTTTAACTGTGTTTTTCATGTCTCGAAAGCACAACTTAGGATATATATTAGATTTATATATAGATCATTTTAACAAAAGTATTTTGACACAAAAACAAAATTGGACATTTTCTGAAATGTCATACCGATTTTTTTCTTTTCATATTTTGATTCTGTGGCTCAAATTATACTAAAATGCCGAGTTTTGTAAAAAATTGCACGAGTTTAAAAAAATGAATTTTCAAAGGTTTAGCTCCTCAATGTTAATTGAATTTGGTAAATATTTATTAACATCTTTTTTTTTCACAGATATTTTCTGATTTGTTTCGAATATTTGTATGTTTTAGTAACTTTTATAAATTTTTCGAAAAAAATTGTAATTACATCCTGTAAAATTTTTACCAAGTAGATGTGTTTCTAAGCATACTTGGGAAAAATTAGAATTTTTTATTCAAAATTTCCTAAGATATATATGAATTTATGTATTGATGCATTTTGAAATTTGGCATCTTTTATTATAAGCGATAGTAACGTCAAATTTAAACTCTTACAGAAGATCATTCATGGGGGAATTTCTTTATTTTTATTTTTATCAATAATGCGTAATAAATAAATATTAGTAACACATGAAAAGTTATTTTTGTAATTTATAAAGGATATTAATCAAAAGTTTAAAGATTTTTCTTTTCTTTCATAAGGGTGAATTTTTACCTTCGCCATTTTATCACCTGCTATTTAACTTCATTTTATATGCAACAAAATTTACTTTGCTGATTTCAAAATTGTGCATCATATACACTTTCAGTACTTCTGAGTACATCAAGCAGTACGTCAAAAATATAAATAAAACATTCTGTATTCTACTACAGAAACTTTAAATGTGACAAAATTCACTGGAATATAAGTTTTTTTTCTTTTTTTCCTATGTGTAGTAAAGACAACAAATAAAAATGATTTTGAAGATGTTTTTATATCCAGTGATAGTTCGTGGCATTTTAGTGTATAATAAATTTCTTAGGCAAACTATTGTTTACATATAAAAAGGCTCCTAGTTATCATCAAAGGCCCTTTTTTCAAAGCAAAATATATTTTTATTTAAACATAGGATTTAGAATAAACTCATTCATAAAAGTCAAACTGTGATTTGTCAAAACCTGAATTTTAACCAGTACACTAGAGTTCAATGAGTTTCTGTTTTTCTTAGTTTAGAAATCACTAGGTTGGTTGGTTGGTTGGTTATTATCATTAGGTTGGTTGGTTATTTAAATATGATAAAGCATATGCTGACTGTCTACCTAAGGGAACAAGTGCCTTCATAGAAGACTTTTCTAAGGATAAGTGGCTCGTAGTCACATTGAACATGGGAAAAATCACAAAAACCATGCAGCCAGCTTGCTCACCTAGGTTGATTTTCAGGACAAATTATCAGTAGTCTTTAACTGCTTGGCCACTAACAGACCGCTTAAATTAAGAGTCAGGTTATTAGATTTGTAAAGCATCTTATATTAATTAACCAGTTATTATGATTTAAGTCTTTACTATAAATTCCTCACCAGAATGTAAATTAGCTTTGTGTGGTATTTAAGCTGAGGATTTTTAGTCTTTAAATTGAGAGAACTTATGGCAATCATATTTTGCTGTTAGTATTTTTAGCATGCTCTGTTTAAAAATTATATTTGACTTTAGCATTCTTAATAGCTGATGCTTTAAATATGTGCTGGTTATAAGCCAGCTTATCCTGTTTAATGTGTAGTCTTAGACTATGTTATTGATGTTTGAATTTAATAGTCTGTTTTGTCAACTTAAAATATTCACAAATTGTGAAATTTCATTTGTAGCGCAAGTTATGCCTTTATGATCAAATTGCAGGTAAAATAAAAAGGTTATTTGAACCTTCTGTATTTTATGAGTTGTTCAACATATACATCCAACTTACCATCTGTCTAGTAGGGTTGCAAGATTTTACCTCTAGTTTCCATTTACAATAGCAACCCTACAGATTCTAATTTACTATTTGATTAAAAAATATTTAAAGTATTATTATATGCTCGTCAAACAGCAAAGTTTGGATAAAGCATTAGTTTTTAAATCACAAAGTAATAGTGCAGATTAATATGTAGCAACATCTTCTATTATTGTATTCACTTGGTGTTCTTGAAATCTAAGCTAAAGATGGAATAAGGACTGAAAGAAGCATTAAAGATTAAATAAAATAAGCTGCCTCCTATATTTTACTAGCACTTATTTAAAGCATTGGCTAGCAAGAATGCTAAAACCAGAATATAACTTCTGAACAGACCCGGTTAAAGTACTAACAGCAAGACATGATTGTCAGAAGATCTTTCAACTAAAGATTCAAAACAATGAGCTTAAATATACACAAAGCTAAGAATGTCACAGAAAACTTGTTTAAAAAGTGAGTATGGTATATAGCAAACAAAAAAGAAAGGATGATTATATATATGCAAATGTCTCAAGAAAATCATCAAGGCATAATGGTTTTCTTGAGAGAAAAGCCATTAAAAAGAAAAAAAAAAAAATTAAGGCATTACAAAAATTAAATATTTACTTATTTATATATTTATTTATTTGCATAAAATTTAGTCTTTCTTGTGTTATGCTGTTCAATTTTTGTGATTTAAAATATGAAAAATTTGAACTTATTCAGAACTATGGATATATTTTAAGAAACTAAGTGTAGAATGATAAAATCCTGCAAACCAATGGCACAGCGATAAAACTGTGGAAAATTGTTTGCATGCATATCATTTTAAATCGCAAGCAAAAATCAGTGCAATAAATCAAAATCAAATCATACATACATAAGCATGACTTACATATTTCATAGTGCATAGTTTCAAATTAAAATGTAATAAGACAAATTAAGCTTTAAAAGTTTGGCAGTTTGGGTCCTGTCCCAGCTTTTAGTAAAAATATATGAAATATGAATTTTTACATTAATTCTCTTACAAATAATGTTTTCAGAAACTAATGCTCCCTCATACTATTAAAAATCATGTAAAAATATGGAAAATAATATATATGGAAAAGAAAAAAAATGGTCTAAAAATTCTCAAAATAATTTGAAAATTTGGAAAAAAGTCACAGAAGAAGTCCCGATTTTGTGTCAAAATACCTGTGTAAGAACAACTGTATACATAAATCTAATATATGTCATAAGTCACATTTTTGCGACATGAAAAATGCAAGTTAAATTTAGTTAAACGGTCCAGTAGAATGAGAGATATAGAATTGTCCTCACCCCTTTTTTTTGTGCAGAATGAACCTTAATATAACAGTACAGTGATTAGATGTAATTCTTATAGATTTGAATGTAGAATTCTGCTTTATTTTTATTTATTTTTTTATATTTAAGAAATGCCTTATATATATGAAAGGAATAGTAAACACCTCTGAGTACATATAAATTTATTAAAAGATAATAATTTGGAAAAGAGCAATAAAGTTATCTTTGTTCTCTTGTACTGCAAAAAATCAACTTTTTATGAGATATTAAAAATAAGGAATAAAATGGGAGACTTTTCCAAGAAATTTATATATATTATCAAATTAAGATTTTGCCTTGTTCTATCATATGAAATGTTCACCTGCATTGTTTTAATTTCTGCTTTATTTATTATTTTTTCAAGAACTGTCGAAATAAAATTATGATTTTAAAAAATGAAATTATGGTCTTTAATTATTATACAGTTGACAGTTAAAACATTGTTCTCAATCAATAGTATTCTGTGATTTTTCTTAATCTTGGATTGAAGAGTATAATACATGATATCAATTAAAACCCTTATTTAGCCTTTATTTTTGCAGCTGTTAGTTGTATACATATACTTCCAGTTACAAAAATAGTGTTAACTATGTGAATATTTGTGCTTTAGCATTTTTGTCTTTAAAAAAATTGCCTAAAAATTATGTTTCTCCAGCCTCTATACTTATATTTAGGATAATCTGTTATAAAGAATAAAATGCAAAAATGTGTGACTCTCATGTGACAAAAATTGACAGGTACTTAGTTTTAAAAGTCAAAATCATAATCGGTGGCTATTATATGCAGATTGTAAAAAGTATTGGATCAATGTAATTTTTTTTTCCCAAAAAAGAAGATCTTATTCACAAAGTCTTATAAAATTTTTGTTTTGAAAATTACTGGCAGGCTTTAATATTGTCACAACCCCAATTCATACAAGTATATGCATAAATTAAAATTTCTAGTTCAATGAAGTTTCTTCTCTGATTATTAGATTATGATTCTAAAATAATAAAATTACATGATAATAATGTATTTTTAGCATTTGGAAACTTACAAATTACTTGTGAGAATATCCTTTTAGCATACTGTGTCTAACAAAATTATAAATTACAAGAGAATATCATTGCTTGACATTTAAGAAAAAATTCAATTTTGAATTATTCTAATTTTACAGAGTTTGTGCACATTCCTTTACATGGAAATTTAAGGACTAAGAACCGTGAGTGAAAAAATTGAGACCGTTTCTGCAAATTGAAATTGAATAAATTAATACACTTATCTATCCAGTCAACTTCACTCTTGTATTACCAATTTAAGAATAAAATTGTATATAGAATGCATTATTAGCAAACTTAATCTAATACTGAATGCATCTGTAAAACTAATTTGAGAATAGAGCTAGCTTCTTAAAAGTTATTAAATAGTTAACTTGAAATTACAAAATTTCTTGAAACATTTATATTTGACACTTATAATACATACATATATTTTTAAAGGATATTTACATCATCACTATTAAAAAATCCTTTTATCTTTAAAATATTCATTAAAAATTACCATATTAAAATCATAATCTAATGAAATTTTTTAGTTTAAAATAATGGATAATTACATATATAATTTATCATGTATTTAAAAGGATGTCAGAATAACTAAACATTAAAAACTACACAATTAAATATGTGTTTTTTAATTTGAAAATTTTCTAGATATTTTAGCTAATTTATACCCATTTCTTACAGCTTGGCTATGTATCCCTCCTTTTTAGCATTTTGATCTATTTCATTTGTTTTAATAAACAAATCAATATTTCTACATGTCTCTGCTGCATTTGTTAACTTGTTAATATTTTTAACAATATACCCTTTATACAAAGAAAAATGTTCTTTTTCTTTATATAATCAATTTCTTCCTCAGTAGGTTTATAAAATTTAGCTGTCTTACTGAAACCATACTCTAGATAGACTGACAGCAAATTATCACTCTGTCTAAGTTAACGACTTTGTCGCAAGAAGGTTTAAACAAACCTTTTTATTAAATCAGAACCTGAACATAAATGCACATTTCGTGCTTACAACACATCCATTCACTTATGTCTTCTTTAGCATATTAGAAGATATTTTTAGTGGAAATTTATCTAGTATAAATGGAAACTAGACTTTTAGCATTTTAGACTCCTTTTCAATCATCTTTCGACATGTATATAATTTCAATTTTGTGCTGGAACTTTGACTACTTTGGGATATCAATTTATGATGTTATTTTATATTTATTATGTTAAAACTATATATTATGTGCCCTACATTTTTGCAATTGCCTATGTTCATATTTTTCTCATGTTCATCATGTGTTGCCAGCTATATATTTTTACCAACTACTTCACATGATTATTTTATGGACTTGTGACTTTCATGAAATTTTCTCTACTTTTATGGACTTCAGCTTAAACCTTAGAAATTAAAATTTTGTACTTATGTTGATATATTCAAAATAATTTATTTTTTGATGTAGGTAAAGTCATTGTACCTAGGTACTCCGGTGATGCACCATTCTACGAATCTGCAGACATGGATTTTAAAAATGCTACTTTATATTTGCATTTCAGCCCGCACACTATTCCGATATCCATAGGCTGAATGATGGACTTACAGTTTGGAGGAAAGAATAACACGGATACATTATCTTTTACTAAAACTTTAAGTGAATTATGAACTGCAGTCTAATCGTTACATCATCAGGCAAACCAACCAAATTCAAATGTTGCCGAGCCTTGGGTATGAAATGATTTTTGAACCAATCATTCATTAACAGTTGTGCTGTCCATGTTTTTTTATTTGCACAGTATATAATGGGAAAAATCTTTACTCAAGGTCGACTTTACTTTAAATACTCAAGGTCGTGTATTTTTTCAGATTACAAAAAGTTTACACTTGTGCATTCCTGATTGCACAGGCTAAAATTGTTAGACTCGCTTTGGAATCTTTGACACTAGTTGAAGGCTTTCCTGTAGAGCTTGTCAAGGTATTTTGTGGTACATATTGCCATAAAAGACCAGTTTTATCAGCATTGTAAATTTATCCTGGAGATAATTTTTCACTATTAATGAGTTCAACGAATTCATCTGCAAATAGTTTAGCAACTTCAGTACCAGCTGAAGCTTTTTCACCTGAAATTTTTAATTGCCTTATACCATGATGATTTTTAAATTTGGTTAGCCAACTTGTTGAATCCGGGCACCCAATTTTTAAGTTCATTTCTTCAAGAAATATTTTGGCTTGAGTCACCTGTCATTGGCAACAAAACAACCTTGAGCACTATACAGGTGACAGTACAATTTTGCTCAGTTTGGCCCTAATTTTAAAGGTGAGCAGTTCTGCTCAGGGGTTCCCACACCTCTTCCCCAACAACAAACCTCTCGAAAGACCTTTTAGCTCACCATTTATTTAGAGTGTGACCAGATACTATATTTACAAACATCTATGCCTTCTCCAGGATTCGAGCCTGGGCCCTTTGATACGGCAGTCAGCATCGCTAACCAGTATCCCAGTTGGGCGGCAAATAAAAATGTTTTATTTTAATGCTATTTCTTAATTATAATTTGAATATACTATCATTATTTTAATGATATTTATCAATTTTATTATGTTTGAAAAAAAAAATACCTTCGAAAATTTCGCAAATATTTGTATAAAAAATATAGTATACTAAATATTAAATAATATACTAAATATTAAATATAAAATTTAGTATAAGCTTGAAACTACCAAATTTTGTACCGCATTGTGAAATAAATCTTTTCTCAAAAAGGGAAAAGACTTTTTTGATGTAATATTTTATGAACATTCTGAAAAAAGAAAAATTTTGAAATGTTAATTTTTCATTTGAGGCAGGGCCTTGCACCCTATTACAAAGTAGGAAGAAATTCAAATGAAAACCTATCAAGTAAATATTTATCAATGAATCGAAAAATATTCCTCCAAAGTGTTAATTCACACTCAAAATGGCAATCATAAAAACAGACAGAAATGTCAGATGAGTAAAATTAAGGACATTTTACCGATATGGGCTGAAATTCAGTCTTTTAGATCGAGGAGTAATACCATCACATATTAATTCCAATGTTGGTTCTTTTGCTACTGTATATGCTGTTTGAGTATTTTGCTTCATTTATCAGTTTACTTATATTGTGGGAAGAATGCAGATAACATAATCCAATTAAAAGCTAATTATGTAATTATTTGGTGATTTACTACATAACAAGTAACCATCCTCCACAATAAAACGTAAATTAAAAATATCTTTTACAGTAACAGTGAACAGTGTCGTTTTATTCCAATAACAGTTTAACTCCTATTACTCGGATGATTCTGATTTGTTATACTGGCATGAGATGTACTCACAACTGGGTTTGGAATATTATGAGGGCTGTCTAAAAAGTATCCAAGCTTTTGCTGGCAAAAATATATTACTTAAGTAATGGAACCTAATCCTCTTCAAAGCAGGCTCCTTGTGCCTCCACACACTTAGTCCACCGATCCTTCTACTGCCAAAAACATTTCTGAAAGCCTCTTGTAATGGTGTTCATTTGTGCCATCGTGATATAAAAAAATCATTCTTCTCTACTCTCAAAAGAGGATCCTTTCAACAATGTCGTCTTCAATAAAAAAAAAAAAAAAAAGTCGCAATGAGCCATGTCTGGAGAAAAATTTGGTGAATGACTGTTCCATGTTTCACCAAGAAAGTCTAGATTACGTGTGATGAATGTGCTGGAACATTGTCAGAACAACTGCCAGTTTTTCGCCATTCAGAGGTCTGGCTGTTTGTGTGGAAATGCAGCATGGAGAACTTGTTGATAGCAGTTTTCTGTCCTCCCGGTGCGTATCATGATGCACAACTCCACGGATATCAAACAGCATAGTTAGCATCACCCTGATTTTGCTTTGTACCTATCACACTTTTTTTGGGCCTTAGGACGCTTCCATTGTTCATAATCGTACACCATGACTCATCTCCAGTTATCACTGTGTTCAGAAACTTTGGATCAGTACTAGTAGTGTTCAGCACACCCTGTGTAACCTTAAGATAGAATTCTTTGTGTTACACTGACAGCAGCTTGGATACAAATTTCACAGCTATTCTGCACATGTTCAAATTAGTCCGCAAAACTGCACGTGCTGAATTTTTTGCTAATCCCAACCTCTTTGGAAGTTTCTTATACTGTCAAACAATGATCTCCTTGTACTAGATTTCCCACCCTCTCAGCAACAGCTGCATTCTAAGTGGGTTGTGCCGTATTGCTTTGCTCAACTCATTCAGTCATCTTGAGAGAAATAAAAAATTCTGAGGAATTCATATAACAGCACCTTACTCAGCGGCACTGGAATGCAGAAAAAAAATTCAAACATGTGCATTAAGCTGTCTCCTTTCAATGTGCACAATGGCGCTACCCTAGCATCATTATTTTGGGCATGAAAATTCAAAGTCAGATACATTGTTAGACAGACCTCATAATCCGGGTAGCCCGGGAAGTATTTTTAAAGCTAATACTAAAAGAATCTAATCAAGTATAACATACTATGTATCTTGAAGAATATTTCTCACATTTTGTTTTGATCGATAATGTATAATTGAAGACAATATCAGGTTATGCTTCATTTTGTGTAATGTCCATTTAAAAAGCCACAGTCTTCAATAATAGGAATGGTCTAGTAGGGTTGATTTAGCAAAATAGAAACTAAAGCAAAAAAAACAGTGAACACTTTATCATATGAGGAAGTAGTAGTTAATGGTGTTATTCTTCAGCCCTACAGCAAGCAGGAAATGTTAAATTTCAAAAATTAAAATTTTATACTACAGAATACATGATGCCTAACTGTTAGCTGTAATGTATAAGTACATAGCTGCCAATTGTCTCTGTTTTTAATTCTTAGCTTTTACTAATGAAAATGTTTCTTGGCAACTGAATTAATGAAACCTAAGTTGTGCAAATTCTATCCTCCTACTGATATTCAACATAATATTATTTATTAAATTTTGACTTGATTTGAGCTGTATTAATCTTCTGTAAACATTTATAAGACTTTCAAGATTCAAGCAATGTTTAACCAGTGGATATTTTTATTCAATTTTGTTTTACATCAATCAACAGCACATTACTAAGTTTATGCACATTAATTATTAATTTCATTTTTATCACTTTTAAAAGTATTTTGATAAATAAAAGCTCTTCTTCCCTACTCAGGCTTTTCTCAGAATAAAAATGCAAAAGTACAAAAAGAAATTTGCCAAACACATAAAATATCTAATTAAATATTAATATATTTTACATCAAGACCACATTATAAATAGTTCAAAAAATGAATCATGCATTATAAAGTGAATTTAAGTCAAATGAATCCTTTTGAAATGCAATGTTGTGCAGCATAAAAGCCTACTGGAAACTTCTGGTTTTTGAATGAACCCCCTGGTTTTTCATATTTTAAGGCTGGCACCACTGTAAGGGGAAATTACTACACGCCACTATAAGGGGAAGTAAGTTTCCTTGATCAACTTCTGTTCAAAGATTTGTTCAACAGCATGGAGATAAAGATACATGCCGTTTGTTTCTTGAAGGGTGAAAAATCTTTTATTTGAAGCTAATCCCAAATAAAATGCTGAATTTTGAACTTTCAAAAATTGAAGTAATAAGTTTAGCTTGATGTTCATCACTTGCACGTAGGATGGTTTTTATATCACATTCAAATACAAAATATAATACTAAGCAATTTATTCTAAAAAAAATAATAAAATATACAAGCAAATACACTTCTAGCTTTCAGCTTTCACCAAGAAGTTCCTTTTGCTTCAGTTTCATTGTTTTTTCCAATTCTGCATTGCACTGCTCAGCTACTGCCATAATCTATTGAAATAAAAAGGTAAAAAAGAATTATATTTCATATTTATATCTTTTTTAAACAGTATATGTAATAAAATTTTAAAATGTTAGAGCATCCAATGTATGGGTTTAAAAAAAAATTACGCAACAATCTAGCACAAAAGTGATTCCTATAAAAAACATATTTGTTGAGCACAATCTGCAACATAATGAATTGTGTCTTTATTTATAGACAATTTTTAACTGGAGTTTTTGCTTTGACAAGCAGATTATATATAAAGATGCCTCTGAAATATACTTTACAGCACTAGAAAACAGCTGTCTGATTTAGAGAAAAGTAGCCTGTGAGAAGTGGTTGTTTCATCAAACACATCTGCCACTATTTTGTCCGGTAACAAAATGTAGTATCAAGCGATACCATTTGAAGATGACTAGGCAGATACTGTGATTACGTCCGTAATGAAGATCATCTTTTACCTTGTAACAGAGAGATAATCACCTGATTTAGTGATGAGCTTTGTCATTCTGGAAAATGTAAATGTACAATTGAATGCGTATCTTTTGCAGTGAATCCAACTTTTCTTTCAGTGCACATGACTTCCACATGTATGGAGGAAGAGAGGTCAATCTTCCAATTCCAGATTTATTGCTGAAAGCAGATAGGAAATCATCTTTTGGAATAGAGATCTCTAACTATACAGCAGTCTAAAATCTCAAATGTATGTTGATCACATTCTGAAATCTATTGTATTCCTATGGTGTCATGCCATCTATATACCATTACTAACACGATAATGGCAAACGCATACTTGGTTTGGTTATGGCAAAGCATACGAGGGCTATCTACTGGAGATGCTTTCATGGAGGACTTTCTAAGGAAAACTTACTTGTATCCACTTTACACATGGAGAAAACCATGAAATCACTCATGCAGCCACCCGATCGTCAGGAACCAAACCCAGGTCGAACTACCAGTGTTCAGTGACTTCACCCCTGGCTACTAGTGGGTTCCAACGACACTCAAGACTTTCTCAGAACAAAAGTATTAAGAATAATGCAGCCTCAAAACTTCAGAATATTGTATAATATTTCAAAAAAGAGTTTACCAGTAAAAATTTCAAAAATGTTTAACTGAACTAAAGATCGAAATTATTATGTATGGTTACTGCTTTTATAAATGCAGTTTATTAACCGTTAACTAATTGATTAAATTAAAATTATAATCAAAAGATTTTATCCTTTGCTAAATAGCAATATTCTGAGAACTGGCTATAGACAAAGAAGAATCTAAAACCTCATGTTTTGCACAAAAGCAATATTTGACAAGGGCTGCTTATTCCTTTTGTTTTTCATCTTATAGCCTTTGGGGCAGGATCATTTCTGAGAATTTTATTCAGTATGTGATTTTAAATATTAACTGAAAACACTTTCTCGAAATATATCTGCATGTGATATTAATTTATAATGGAATAATATTGTAGTAAGCGTTTTTTCCTACCATCTGGTATTGCTATTTTGAACAGCTCATTTCAAATACATGATTTTATAATCAAATGGAATAGAAATATAATTTTATACTCCGTGAGCTTAAATTTTGGAAGAAAAATTCTTTAACTAGTAAGCCTATCAGTTACTGTATTTAGCTTACAGTTGTTTCAGGTTTTTATGAGAACAAAAACTAACTAGAAAAAAGGTGCTGACTCACAATGTATATGCATTTTGTTTTGGTTTACAATTAGCAGCAATGAAAGGAATGAATGATGGTATCAAGCAAAATACTGTAAAAATTGTTATGAAGTATATATATTCATGAATATTTTGTGAAATAAAAGATTTTCTAGTTGAGCAGCCATATGAATTAAAAGTTATGATGGACTAATCAGCAACCTGACTGAATGAAAGTACAGAGTAAAGCTGATACTTTGTTCTTCGTAACATATTAATAGTGTCACCGATAGAATGCCATGTAGTTTTGATTCAAATTTATTCGATCTGTGAAATAAAGACTTTAACAAAGTCCATACGTCTAATATCCAGAATAATCTAATATCTTGACCGGCAGCATTTAAAAAAAATTTTTTTTGTGAAAAGTGAGAAACAATTAGATTCCAAGCACAGCATCTCACTTTAATATATGCTTAATATTTCATGTATACACAATAAACCTTTTTTTTTAAATAAAGCATTTAGGGGGATTCTGATTCTTAATTTAACTCTGGCACTAAATAAATAATGTTGAAGAAACACAATCATTTATTATTAGCATAAATCTATATGATCAATAACTTGGTTCCATAGCTACCTTTTTGCATGGCATATATCTTGAGCTGAGACATTCTAAAATTTATGCTGATTTTACATGTATAGAATAAATTATAACAAATTATAACTTTGATGCCTACTAACAGGCCTTCAGTTACAGAGTTCTGCATTTTATCAGTGTTTGTATTTTTATACATTTAATGGTTTCAAACACATTTATAACCTTCACAGAAAATAATTTCATGAACAACCATTTTTCTTAATAACTTAGATTAGATGTAAACGTTTAGTTAAAAAAATTGCGTATTTAAAATCTTAACTACAAAAAGGGACACTTAACAATTTTAGATGGATAAACTGCAAATCCTTAAATATAATGAACAAAAAAAAACAAAACAAAAAAACTGAAAGATTTCAGATTTTAAATTACGTCCAAAGGCGCGTTTTTTTAACGTTTCGTGCGCTACCTTTTTTTTATTAAATATCATGTACTATGTACTCAAACCATAAAATTCAGTTCAAAATCATTTTAAAATGAACATATCTTTAGAATTTCCGTAAGTCTCGTGCGCTGGAGATAAAAATGTTTTTTTTTTTTTCCGTGCAGTGTTGCCATTGCTCGCTTTGAAATCATTTAGTTTGTTAATCAGAAATTCGTTGAAATGTTACAAAACATAAAATCGATAATAAAGCAAATTTCAAATTCAAAATTAGGGCTTCCAGATGCCCATATTCGCAGTAGGATTACGTCATTCAAAATTCGATGGCTCTAGGTTTTATCACAGTGCGAGAAACATGCACACATTTATGCAGATTTTTCATTTTTTAAACTTTAATGCAGAGCGATAACATTTAGTGGCAACAATTTGAAAAGTGAATCGGGCATTCCGAGTGAATCAACGCAAAATCGCAAAAGGAAAGTAATAGTCCTTCGGGACTAAATCCCTTTGGACTAAAAAGGTGAAATTTAACACTAAGCATATTCATATTGTATCAGTCAAAGGATTATTTAAGCACTGATCAAATTAAAAGTAAAACTTAGATAGATAGCTTTATTAAAAACAGAATATTTCTTCAAAAAATACAATATGCCAAAAACAATTTTAAAGGCAAAAGCAGGAAATATTATTTGAAAGGAACTTCTTCCAAATAATACCTTAAAACATTCTATAGCTGAAATAGTAAGCATTTGGAAACGCAGAATTTTTATGTTCGAATTCAAACTCTGATCAACTAATCATTTAAAAAAAAAACCCACTATTATCAAATACTGGCCAAAATAGATACATATATTCCAAATTCTTGATATGTACTGGCAACTGCCAAGATTTGAAAAGCTGTATTTCCATCTTACTGCACATGATCAACAGATGGCAAAAGAGAAGCCTCTGAGCAGAAGCCACTGTGGCAGTCTTGAATGGACAGCAGTAACCAATGAATGCAACAAATAGACTTCTAACATGGCCAGAGTCTCCAACTAAGTCTTATGTTTCCTTTTGCTAAGTTCTCTTCTGTTGCATTTCTTCAGGATTCTATTTGGGTTTCAGAAAATAAGTTTTGATTGAAAAAGCTGTTTTCCCCCCCAACCTTAATGCTTGAGGTCGGATCCTTTTAAGTTTTATTTTAAGTAAGAGGGAACTACTAGGAGATTTAAAACTCCAGGTTCTAACATTACACAGAGCAACAGCTCCAAGTTCCAACATTACATAGAGCAAAAGCTCCAAGTTACAACATTACATAGAAGCATAATTATTAATTAATAATGCCTGAAAAATTTAATAACTAAATCTACTAATTGCTAGCTTGCAATCAGGACTAAAAATTAAAATGCAAGAATTAAATCTCTTCCTATCACAGATAGATGCAATACTGAAATCTCAATCTTAGAAGGAAATTTCATTTCAAAAAGCTACAAAAGAATCTAAACAGTTTTATAATCCTATACAGTTTTCAGAGCTGTAAATACTTCTTTTTGAGTGGTGTAGCACCAGGGTGCCTGGGCAAAACAGCCCTACCCCTTGTAGAATTGATAGGTTGTTTCGAATTATAATATACTCATTAACCTGGAAAAGACATATACAAGCAAAGCAAAAACAATAAAGAGAAAAGGAAGTGCAGACTTATGGAACGATACGAGAGACACATATGCAAGACTGAAACATGATAAATACTAAATACAAAACATACAAAAACATACAGTACGATAAAATTGACAAGTACACTAGTCGTTAACATTTAAGATGGCCATGGGCCTTTTACAATTACTGTCATTAAAATTATAGTCATAAGTACGAATTACTGGATTTTCAATATTGGGCAGATTTGCATAGAATTTGCGGGCAAGCCGGCAGTAAAATTTACAAATTTCCTCGACTTTAAGCTCCTCATGTATCTTGCTGTTACGAATATACCAAGGAGCATTGGTTATCTGTCTGAGTATAAGATTCTGCACTCTTTGCAGTCTTTTTCTGGAGCTTTTGCATGAGTAAGCCCACACAGGGCAAGCATAACATAAGATGGGACGCAACACGGTTTTGTAAATGAGCAACTTGTTGTCTATGGAAAGTACACTGTTTCGAGCAATTAAGGGGTGTAGTGTGATTTTAGCAACTCGAAACTTTTGAATAATAGATGTGATGTGTGGGGTCCATGTCAGAGTATTACAGAGGATCACCCCTAAGTAAGGGACTTGCTTGGCCCATGGGATTTCTTGTCCATAAAGAGATAGATTCCCTTTAATTTTCTATCTTCTGGTGAACAGTATCGCTTGAGTTTTGTCAACATTAACTTTTATTTTCCATTTAACAAGCCAAGTCTCTAGTATGTTTATGTAAGCTTGTAACCGTTGGATTGCTAGACTGGGAAATGCACTTTGAGTGAGGATCGCAGTGTCGTCAGCATACATTGCGAGTGTTGTGTTGTCTGTAACAGGAATGTCGTTCACATATATGTTGAAAAGTGTAGGACCAAGCAGGGACCCCTAGGGGACGCCTGCAAGGATTCAGCTGTAAAGTTTGAGGAAAGGAATCCCTATCCACAGATTCCTATTGCATGAAGATTTTCAGCATATTTACTTTGGCATTGGCAATAACAAAATCGAAACACACTGTACGAAAAAAGGATTGATAAATGTTATCTGAAAATATGATGAAGAAAATTTCTAAGAAATTTATTCCTCCCATTCCATTTTTATGGAAAAATGGATGGGGGAACGGGATAGGAAGAACAAAGCAATGGCAGAGAGAGGAAAAACTTTTTACTACACTTTTTAACTACAACAAAATATCAAATTTATCAAAAAGGGAACATACATTTCAGTATTATACATTGAGATTATTGCTTATGATAATTAAATTGTAATGGTGATCATTAGTTAATTCAAATGATGATTTTCTAAGAAATTGTGGAATTATTAAAATTGTAAAATATCAAAATGAAATCTGCAGAACACATTTTATAAAAAAAATATTCAAACTGCAACAGGAAAATAGCTTTCATATTTATTGAAAGAGGCCGAAAAAAGGGGGGAGGAGGCTATTTTGACCAACTCAAAAAACAGCTTGTTTTATGAGACTTTAGAATAGAAATATAACACTTACTTAATTAAAAAAAAATTATTTTACCTGATGGGTAGCATTGAATATTAAATCTTCAGACAAATCTGTTTTACTCTTCGCTTCTTTTACATATTGATTTTGTATGGATCTAACTTCCTCTTTTGCTTTCACAGCTATGGCCTTAGCATTCTTAGCCAAATTCTCACGGTGCTCTCTTGAAAGCCTGCATTTTTAAAATTTATAAAAGTACAGGGTGCCCATTAAAGTCTGGTACCACCCATTTAACTGCTAAATGGCTGCGGCTATAGTCATTAAAAAAGTGTCTAGGCAAAGTAAGGTGGCAATTTGCCATATTACTTTGCCTAGACACTAGCTAAATGAGACCGCTACAATGCCACCTCATGTAAACAGCAGTGTTAGCATTCTTTTCTGGAAAATGGTATGAGCTAGGAGAAAAAAGAGAGTTACGAACTTGTACAGCATCATCGGTTTAGTACAAAAAGACACCTTGTGGTCAAGAATGTTCAGAACATAATGTTTTAAGCACGCATTTGCTTATTCATACTTTCCTATACTGCAGCGTGACAAAACAATCTTAGAAAGAAAAAAAAAAAGTTATTACAAAGTACCTTTATTTTCGATGTTCAGATATCTCTCCATCAGCTGAAATGCACAACCAAACCCTCATCATAACTTCATGTTGCACAAGCATCCGTAATACGTCATTAATGGTTTTGCAATGTTTGCGGAGTATTTGCATACATCTGCTGTATGAAATATTCTCACAGGGAAAAGTATCTTGGAATTAGGTGAAAGTGGAGACCATTCTTCGAAACCACCATACCCCACTATTTGTTCTCTGAATTCTTCTATCAGTTACTGCTTTGCTGGTGATATCTTGCGCACATGTGCACCGTCATGTTGGAACCATCCATTCCATTTTTTTGGGATTTTTATTTAATTACTGCAAAGCACACGATGGCTATTTGCCTAGAAGGGATGCCTTCGTGGAGAACTTTCTAATGGAAACTGGCTCGTATCCACATTACACATGGGGAAAACAACGAAAATGTCCATGCAGACAGCCAGTTCACCGGGAGTTGAATCCCGGACCAAACTACTAGTGTTCAGCGATTTTACCACTTGGCCGCTCATCCATTCCTGAATTAAAGCTTTAGTAGTTTCTAAACAAAATCGCGTATTACATCTTGCAGAAGTTCTAAATATCGTGCAGCCATTATCATACCAAACATGAATTGAAAATGGTATTCAATGTCAAACATTGGCAGAACATGATGGGTTTTTCAGTGCCCAATAACAGGTGTTTTGCCAACTGCACATATCATTCTGTGAAAAGCATGCCTCATTCATCCATATTATATCTGTGGTTGATCCAAGAAAGTATAAAAAATGTGTGAAGGCATATGATAATACATCTTCTGGTTGTACTTTTCACCCTACTTTAGCTGGTCTACTGGATTGAAGTCAGCTAGTCAGTAGCCTATCTCCCTTGAATGTTTCACAACCTGTAGGAAGACTTTGTGTGAAGTATGCGGATCTGCAGGAAAAAATTGCTGATACAACCACATTGCCAATCTTGCCTTTCGCCCACATTCACCATAAAGTATAACTATCTCACAATAATCATTTTTTGAAACGTGCTTCATGACCATGAGCTTCAACATACAGCACCAATAATACGAGGGTTGGAACTTTAATAGTGGCAACTATTTATTTACAAGGAATACAAAAGTGATTCATGTCACCATGTTTTACAGTTCTTCAATATAGTCGCCAGCATTGTGTACAACCCGTTTCCAACGATGTGGAAGTCGCAGAATATCTGTAGCAGCGCCTGTTTTGTCGATAGTTTGAATGGACCGGTCTACTGCCGCAAGAATCTCAGGAATAGTTTGGAAGCGAGTGCCACGAAGTGGTTCCTTCATCTTAGGAATTAAGTCATAGTCACAAGGACATAGATCTGGGGAGTATGGTGGATGGTAAAGCACTTCCCAGCCCCATCGCTTGAACAAATCAGTCACAGCTTGCGCTGCATGCGGCCGAGCATTGTCATGCAAAATGAGAGGAGCGTTCTGCAGAAAGTGTCGCCGTTTTTTTCTCAAAGCTGGTCGGAGATTGTGCTCCAAAAATGAGCAGTAATACTGCGCAGTGACGGTCTGCTGTGGGGGAACGATATGCTTTAGGATGACACCATCACTGTCGTACACGAGAATCACCATAACTTTCACATTGCTGGGGTTCTGACGAAATTTCGAACGTCGTGGTGACCCGTGATGACGCCATTCGTTTGATTGGCGTTTCTGTTCTGGCTGGTACGATCGGGCCCAAGTCTCATCCAGCGTAATGATACGGCGTAAAAAAGCATCTCCTTCGGGCTCATAGCGCTCCAGGTCGGTTCGGGGAGCATCGTATCGTAGCCATTTCTGCATTTCCGTCAATTGATGTGGAACCCATCGTGAAGCAATTTTTCTCATGGACAGGCATTCCTTCAGAATGTGCAGCACAGTCGTATGCGCTAATTCTGTTTGTCCGGCCAGCTAACGAATTGTTTGGCGGCGATCACTGTCCATTAGTGCATCCATCCAAGAGCTTGCACGTCTGCATCGCTGACACTCGGACGACCTGGCTGCAGCATGTCTGCCACGTTTTGGCGTCCTTCATTGAATGCTTTCACCCATCTTGCTACAGTTATCTAAGGTAATGCAGATTCCCCGCAAGCCTCTTGAAGCCCTTGATGACATTGTCGTGCTCTAAGACCTCTGGCACATTCAATTTTTATCCAACATCGTTGTTCTTGTTTTGAAAACATCTTAACAACACTTTCTTTAGACCGCGAACTAATACAAGGATCCGTTCTTCGCGTCACTCCGCATGCGCGTGGCGTAGGCAGAACGAGTCTTTTTGCTGAGAGGTAAGGTAGGTATGTAGTTTACGTGTGGTATACGCGATATTGTTTGGTTTTGTTGCGTAGCGTTTTTTCAGCTGTGTTGCCACTATTAAAGTTCCGACCCTCGTACATCTCTTTTACAGCTGTCTCAGGTAAAGAGGTGTGACGTTTCATCCACTATTTGCATAATGCATAGATTTCGCATGTCAAGCTCAAGTTGCATTGAGTTGATGCGTTTTGCGACATGATTGTGCACGATCTGTATATTGCCTAGTCTGTCTGTTACGAAAACCAGTACAAAGCTGCACCCCATGGGGTTTGAGCCACACTCTTCTGGACTGTGAATTACAAGCAATACCACTATGCTGTGAAGCGGGCTTGTTTTTCGTTCGAAGAGTAATAATTTCTCTTTTTGTTCAAGTTTTGTGATGTCACAGTTTTAGAAATCGCAAAGAGAGAAATGTGGCTTTCAGCATTCGTGTTCACAAGGTATCTTTTTGTACTAAATCGATGATGCTGTGCAAAATTCACTTTTTCCTCTGAACTTGTACCATTTTTGAGATAGGAACGCTAACTCCACCGTTTCCACCAGGTGGTGCTGTAAGTGATCTTATCTAGTAGCGCATAGCCACTTTACTATACCTAGACACCACTTTTATGACTATAGCTGCAGTTGTTCAGTAGTTAAATGGGTGGTACCAGACTTTAGTGGGCATCCTTTATAAAGATTATGTGAATTTAATCAGTATAGCATTCCCATAAATTTATATACAATTTTATTAAACTAAAGCTAAAATGAATGCATTTCTTATGAAGCATCAAAAAAAATTAGAAAATCAATTAATTTTACACCATTCCATTTAAAGTAAAATACTGTCTTAAAGGGAAATCATTTTATTTTTCATTTTTCTAAAAATGTTTTCATTTAACAGTAAGCTTTAATTTAAATATAATTGTTTTAGACAATAAAAACTTAATAATAATAATAATAACATATTTTAACTCAAAGAACTTAATGGAGATAATTGCATGGCATTATCAAAAAACATGGAAAGTGTTTTCCACAAGTATGCTACCTAGCAAACTTTGAATATTCAGGATTTGATATCAGATTTTGAATGCAAATGGTTTGTTACAGTAGCAAAGTATCATGTCAAAAAATCTTTGCATGTATTATAAATGATGACAAATATATCATCATTTATAATACATGCAGAAATTCATGAAAGTATGGTTAAATATTTCAAGAAAAATATGGAAAAAGTTTTGCCCTGGAAACAAAGACTCTGAAATAGTTCTTAATATCTGGAACAAAGTTATAGAAGGAAAAAGACTGCTTCTGAAGATTGAGTTCCATATTCTATCTACTACAAAAAACTGATTGCTAGGTAACTAATTTTAGAACTTGCAGTCATCACTGGACTTTTGTATCACAGAAAATCAGATACAGAAGGCTTAATAAGAAAACACATTATGGCAGAAGTCTAAGCCCTGAGTGCGTGCATTACATCTTCAAGAAACAAAAACATAAAAAGTCCAATCAACATTTGGGGATATGAATTATTATAGCAGTATAGATGTGATGGCAATGAATAATGAAGGGATGTTGAAATCAAGTCTTACAAATTTTATATAAAATTTTTCAGGGGTGCATGCAGATTTGACTTTTTGTTTATGATTACAATATACATCTACACAGACAGATCTCCATCCCCAGGGAGAAAAAAAAAAACCTTCACTGAATCAATTTTTCTAAATAGGAAAAAGAGCAAGTAAAGTGGCCAATAAAATCTACCCATCTGAACCTCGCAGAAAACACATGGGTTCTTAATGCCTTGTTGTTGTCGTGTCCATTACCACATGGAAGAATGATTGCCAGAGCCTACTCCGAAGAGAGGTTGGACTTCTATTTTCCAACCCCAATTTTGAGGGACAGCACACTGAGGGGGGTAATCCAGGGGTCTCCCTACCCTCTCCTCACCCACCAATCCACACAAGAGGACTTTCAGCTTGCTGCATATTTAGAGTGCCGCCATGCCACACCGACACTATACATTTACAAACATCCATGTCTTCTCCGGGATTCGAACCCGAGCCCTTCAGCACCGTAGTAGGCTTCCCTAACCACTATACCATCTAGGCGACTCTTAATGCCTTAAAGACCATATTATTAGAGAAGTAAAATTTACCACCCTTTAAACCATAATTAATCACCCTATAAGAGCATAAAATCCTGCTATGATATGCATATACAAGCTAGAGGAGATCATATTACCTATTAATGTCAAAAATCTACATTTTTTTCCCAAAGGGTACTCATTTTTTACTCTTGTATTAGTTCAATTTTGTCAGAGCCATAATATGATTTTGCAACATACATGTTTTATTTTATTTTTTTATTTGTATTCATATGTTATGATGTTATATATCACACCAAATAAAGTCATGTAATTTTATTCAACAATTTTGAGATTTCAACGTTTTTGGCATTTAAAACTAATTCAAAACATACCAGCTTATTTGGATAGTCAAAAATAATGGGGGGGGGGAACATTTAAAACTTTTGATTTTATTGCTTTTTTAAACGCAGAGAGTTGCAAATATATTTGCAGCAAGTTCCAAGATTTTATAAATTTTACTTCAATTCAGCAGTGGAAATTGGCAATCGCACATGGATAAGAGCACATATTTACTTAATAGTATTTTTTTTACAATTGCACCATGGATAGGTTTAACATATTTACTTAAATTTACTTACTTTGATAATATCCTTTACTTAAATGTGCTTATTTTAATAATATCCAATATTATTCCAATTCTAGGTAAAGTTTATAGTAAATTAATATCGACAGAACTGTAGTCTCACAGTACCAACATTTTCTTCATTATGAAAAGATAGTGTAAATCATTGCAAAGTGTTGAGTGAAATATAAGTTTTAATCAATACATTTCAGCATACATTTTACATGCTAAAAATAATTAATTAAAAAAAATATACAGTAATTCTTACTTTGGAATTGACAGATAAATCATAGTTCCTTCCTGCTGGGGATTCATCCCACTTCCTGATTCAGTAATAGCTTGAATTGCTGGTTTTAACCCCTGGAAAAATATTTAAACAGTCTTGAGATTTTTTTTATTGTTATCATTATTATAATTTTTCATGTAACATATCTAACACATACTTTTATATTTCAACTCCAGGTGTGTGAATTATCAGATTGCATATACAGTTGAAATCCGAAAATTCACACACCTCAAGATCGAGAGTTGTATACATAAAAAAATTTTGTGGATTATAGGTCATGGTCTTTCTATATTTTGTTTATATTTTCTCCTTCTAATGTTTAATTACATATGGGGGAATTATGCTTTAAAAATTATTTAATCAGGATTTATTGAAAACAAAATTATTCCATTTTTAATATATTTATATATATAAAAAAATCAGTACAAACGAAAAATATTGTTGGGAGAAAAGGGATAAATGATACAGAATTTTTTGAAGAAATTAAGAACTTTCTGAGGGGAGGGATAAAAAAAGCATTTAAATATTTTATGTAAATATAGATAAATAAATAAATAAATAAAAATTGGGCATCCACCTACAGAACTACTTTTTAAATAACATTCATGCTCTTTAATGGAAGAAAAACTACATAAAATGAATAAATGCATTGTTTACAAAAACAGCATAATTTCCCCTAAACTGAATCCTTACGATAAAACCACCTTTATATTGTGTGCATGTGGTATTGGATTAATAACACAACTACCAGCTTTGAAATTTTATTTTATTAAAAAAAAATCAGTTGCACATATTATAGCTTACTTCAGCCTGTAGGGGTTGGACTGATCAAGATACAGATTACTTTGTTTTTCCTAAGCTTATTTTAAGTTTTAAAATTCTAATTTGTGTCTTTGTTAATTTAGAAATGAGCCTATTTACTTACTTCTTTCATTGCACCAATCATCCAATAATTATGTGGTAAAAGATGTACCTTTCTTTTTTTAACTCATTTTTGGTTTTGGTATATTTTGGCCTTTTTTTCATTAAAAAAAAAAACCAAAATGCACTTTTTTAATACAAAAATTAAAAATAACAAATATATTCACCATTTGTGTATTAAAAATTAAAATTATCAAAAATTACAAACTATCATGATTTTTACAAAAAATTGAGTTTGTTTAGCTTTTTTTTGGAGGGGGGGGGAAGGTAAAGATATCACAAAATTAAATTAAAAAACACATTTCAGGAATTTAACAACCAATGATAAATTATCAAAAAAATTTAACAGCCAATGTTAAAATATCAGGGCCCCAACATAATAACCACAAGTGAACATTTAAGGCTGCAAGTTTAGTATTGTAATTTATTTATGTAATTAAGGTAATTTATTGATGTTAAGATTTAATGAATAAATTGCATAGCAGAACCATAAGCTTAAAGCATTTTAAAGCTCAAAACAAAACCAGAATAATAATAATTAAAAGCTGAGAGATACTTCCTTGTTAAAGTGGCCACCATGCTTAGTCATATAAATTGGCAAACTTAATCATCCAATATATAACAAGAAAATTTCAGATGTTGCCCAAAACTGCTTTAACAAGGAAAAGCCACTAAGCTAATTGAAGCAGCAAAAATAAAAAGAAAATTATACATCCTTTTGGAACTTATTTTAGCTTTTAAAGAACTATACTCTTCAGATTTAAATCTTCATGCATTGAAAATTAAAGAACATCTTGTGGGGCAAATATTTTCTTAAAATTCATACTAGTAAAATATAGACCAGTTATTCATTCACTATTAACAGATAAAACTATTTAAATAATCATCATATAACAATGAAATAACTGATACTACAATGGTCAGCTGCACGTACAATGTATTCTCTCCCACAGACACTTTTCCTTATCATGTGCAAAAAGCTTTGGATAATAAGTCAATATACACAATTTTGTAATATTTATAAATAACTAAAATTTTTGTCATCTTTATTATTTCTTTTCTGGCAGGTATGAAATTTAATATAAAGCAAGGCTGTTTTCTCTTTCTCTCTCTCATTTTTCTTTAATTTTATATTTTCTTTTTTATTGCAAAATTTCTGTGAAAATGTATGCAATAAAATAGTTGCATGGTTAAAAAGTAAATTCATATATTAAAAATGTAGTCCGCCTTTTTTAACTTACTACACTCGCTGAAATCACAGTCTGCTGTATTATATATAATTTGAAATCGCAAAAAGCAATTTAAATTTTTAAATGTGTTATTTAAAAGCTGTTGTTAAAACATCTGAGTAGTAATAAATGTAGACAATGAAAATAAAATTTAATCACCCTATATTCAGAACTAGAAAGTATGAATACTCAGCGATATGCATAGGATTAAAATCTGCTTGTTTTGGAAAACATTATTCAAAGCAATTTTTTTTTGTGTGTATGTGTGTGTGTGTGTGTGGGGGGGGGAACTGAAAGGTTTCAGATTTTAAATTACGTCCAAAGGGATTTTTTTTTTTTTAACATTTTGTGTGTTACCTTCATTTATTACATATCATGTTCTTCACACTTAAACCATTAAATACAATTCAAGAGCAATATAACAATATAATTTTAAAATGAGCATATCTTTAAAATTTCTGATACACAATCTCGTGCGATGGAGATATAACTGTTTTTTCTGTACAACGTAGCTATTGCTCACTTTGAAATCCTTGAGTTTGTTATTCAAAAATTCATTAAAGTTTTACAAAACACAAAATCAATAATAAAACAAATTCCAAATTTGGGCTTTCAGATACCCATATTCGCAGGAGGATTATGTTATTCAAAATTTGGTGGCACTAGGTACCATTGTTTTATCACAATGTGAGAAACATACATACATTTATGTAGCTTCTTCATTATTCAATTTCTTTAAATATAATACAGGGTGATAATATTTGGTTGCAGCAATTTGAAAAGTAAAACAACACTTATAGTGAATCAACACAAAATGCCAAAATGAAATTAATGGTCTTTCTGGGCAAATTGGCCCTTTGGACTAAAAACAAAAAATTAAATAAAATAAAAATCATTTATTAAAAAAGTTCCGAAAATGAACTCATAGAAGAATTCGAACACTAGAACAAACAAGTTTTATTTTATGAAAACAAATTCAATATATTTTTTAGATATCCTTTAGCTAAAATTACATTTTTCATATACACAGCTTCAACTAATTCTTTTCATATAAAAATATCTATTTTGCACTAATTCTCCATAAGAGTTGCTTGCAGTACAGCTTCTGAAGAGATGTCGTATTTCCCTATTCTTTGTCCACCTCATTCCACATTTGCTTGATAGGATTTATGCCCAGAAAATATGGAGGATTTTCGACAATCGGAGCAGTTGTATAATAACTACAAGTGAACATTTAAGGCTGCAGGTTTAGTAAAATTACCCTATAGAAACTGACTATATTTTGTATTTCAAGTTTCTTGCATACACTTTCAGGTTTCCTTTAAGAACACATATACTCATCCATATTATTTTTTATAATATGGTAAACTTCGAATCCCAGACGCCCAAATTACTCAGATAGTCACATATACCCAAATTACTCAGATGGCAAGAAATTTTCAGTTTCTCTTTTTTTTTAGTTTCATAAAGGTAAGAAAGCAGATGGGCTTATGTGAAATTTATAGTGTTGATCATTTAAACAGAACACATGAATCAGAATTAGTTTAAATAATTTAATTCTGGAGGTTTTCCCTTCTGGACGACTTCTGAAGTTGATGACGAAACAATTAAAATCATAATTGAATCAAATCGTGATATAACTGTGTGAGAGATTGAAATAAGGCTAAATATATCACACACAACAATTGTAAACCACATAAGATGTCTTGGCCTCTTTAAGAAGCTTGAAATTTGAGTTCCATATGACTTGTAAGAAATACACTTAACATAACGAATAAATATTTATGATCCACAATTCAAATGTAATGCAGTCCAATCCATTTTTTAAACAAATAATCATTGGTGATGCAAAATGGATTGTCTACAATAACATTAATAGAAAAAGATCAGGGTCCAAGCATGGTGAGTCAGCATAAATCCTATCATCAGGGTCCAAGCATGATGAATCAGCATAAATCCTATCATCAGGGTCCAAGCATGATGAATCAGCATAAATCGTATCAAAAGCTAAACTGCATCAGAAATAGATCATGCTCTCAATTTGGTAGGATTATAAAGCTGTTACGTTTTTTGAGCTGCTTCCAAGCAACCAAGTGATTCAGATGTTTACTGCCAACTTATGAAACTGGAAGAAGCAATCAAAGAGAGAGTGCAGAATTGGCAGATTGCAAAGGAATCGTGTTCCACTGTGACAATGCGAGGCTTCACACATCTTCTGTAATATGTATGAAATTACTGGAATTTATAATACAGGAGGATAATTACATATTATCACCCTGTATTATATTACTAATGATGGGAGTGACATCACATACCCCTTACAGCACCAATCTTGCATTATCAGATTATAATTTATTTCATGCAGACTAATGAAGTTACCAGAAAGACGACAAAAGGTCATCGAATGGAGTGGAAGCTAATTAATTTCAATGATTAAATTTTTTGTATAGAAAAAAAATTGAGGTTTAATTCACAGTAAAAATCTGAAATTACTTTCTTGTCAATCCAATATTATGCCTCCACCCTCATGTTTAACAGCAGACAAGCAGATTTTCGGATTTAATTTTTTATTCGACTTTCGTCACACAGCAATTCATTCATTGAACTTAAATGTTATAAATTATGACTCATTTGCAAATATAACATTGCTTTAATCTGATAAATCTTTGCTTACCATACATTTTGCCAACATCAGAAATACTTTTCTTTCTTTCTTGTTGACAATGAATTTCCTTCTTGCCCATTGTATCCATGCACTAATAATTCTTCTAACAGTTTCAGGGTTAACTTCTATTGTAAATTGTTCTTCTAACACAGTTGTAAGTTTAACTATTTGGGCTTTGTTTGACTTTTTACAGACTTCAGTGTATTTTCAACAGTTCCACACAATTTCTGAAGTTTTATAACACCAAAGAGTTAAATTTCTAATAGATCTTGTTAGTTTGAAGCATCCTACCACGTTCACATCAGATATGGAAGTTTTAATATATTTTGCTTAATAAGTGATTATTTCCAAATGTAGACAATAATTCTTGAGATGCATTTTCATTTAAAACAATAAATTATGACAATAAACTTAATCTATTATAACATTTCAACAAAAGTTTAAAATGTCAGAATTATTATGTGAGTTGACTAATACATTTTGAATAAACTGCTTTGTTATAAAGAATATTTTTATGATATTTATTTTGTAACAAGTATGGCTTAAAATAGAGGAAAAATAATAAGAAAAATATTTTGAGTCTATGTTCAATACTTAGTACAAGATCTATGCAAATAAATTCCAAAAATACAAGTATCCAAAAACAAATGTAAGCAAGTGTATTTATTTCTTAAGTGACACAACTAAAACATTATTTTTAAATGTGAAAATAAATACAATAATTTAAAATACATGAATGAAAATGATTATATCAATTAACTTAATAACCTATTAAATTTGAATTCTTTCCAATTTTAGAATGCAAAAGATGGAGTGGCCCTTCAAAGAGCTGGTTTTATTGAGTCATTCAGCAATTTTTATTGAGTCACACAGCATACCCAAAAAACTGTCGTCACTCTTATTAATGGATCTCCACTGTACTTCTACAAGATAAAACTGAATGCATTTATGGTGTAATACTCTGCACTGTAGTGTAGAATCTCTAGCTTCAAAATCCACCAGCGTGATCAAGTTGTTTAGTGTTGTCTGCAGGACTGATAAAGTTTTCCTGCTGGTTTAAGGTTCAATGATTATATTCTAATCCAACCAGCTCCTTAAAAGAAGGTGTATTAATCACTCTTAATAATGATAAATAAATAAACTTAAAAGAGACAGTTGCATACTATATCCATGGCTGCCATGGTACCTGGAAAACAAGAGAATGTCATGGAATTTAAATACTTTAATCAAAATCTGGAAAAACCAGGGAATTTCATATGGCGATATCCAAAAAAGTGATTTTTGCACCATAATTGGAAGCAGATAACGTTCTTGGTAAATTATGTATCACATGAGCATCTGTCTGGGGATGGAGAGAGGAGGAAAGGATGGAGAGGTTACTGCATATACTATTTGAAAGTGAAAAAATAAAATCCGTAATTGTACATAAATCAAAAGTGCAATTTAAAGAAGTGTTATTCAGAAGTAAGGACGTTTGGAAAGACACTTTTGCTAACAATGCTGTGATGAAACTTGATTTTTTTTATAAGAACTTGATTAATAATTCAGATTTTGAAGAATTTTAGATTGTTGTATAGCTAGTTCTTATTTTATCACAAGGCAGTGCCACAGTAGAAAGTAGTTTCTCAGTTAATAATGATACGTTGGTGGGGAAACCTTCAGAAAAATTGTTTAACAGCAATGCGAACCATTTATGATGCCGTAAAAGTAAATGGAGGTGTGATGAATATTAATATAACTCCTGCTATGTTACGATATGCCAGATCTGCTTTTGGTGCATATTATCATGCACTCAAAGAGAAAAAGCTTTGTGATAGTGAAGATTAAAAAAAAAGGGGATTGTTGGACAAAAGAAAAGCATGAGCACAGATTAAAATTTTGGAAGGAGGGGAGAGCAGATATGTTTCTTCAATTGCCTCACATATTGAAGAATTAAAATAACAGAGCTAGTTTTGTGCTAATTTTTTATTTGCACTTTTTCTATTAATGTTTTGTTTAAATATTCTAAATGTCTTATTTTGGTCTTCAATTCTAATCAAAAATTACATTTAATTCGTATTATACATGTTTATATTAAAAGTTTTTTTTAAATCAAAAGTCTGTTTACTTCTTAAAAAAAAAATTAACCTTTCAGAATTTAGCAATTGTAATACTAAAGAGGTGATTGTTTGGCAATTATATATTATTTCATAGGATAGTAGACATACCTGCTCCCCTACTGCCATTTTGTAAACAATATCTTCCAATCCAGAATTTATTTCTACTATTTCTTAAAGCCATAAAGCTATCATTCATGACATAATTTTATCATAATTAATGGTGGAAAAAATCTAACGTTCAAAAGTTTATACATAGCATTAAAAAAAAAAAATTCACTTCAGATTTCATTTGTTACTTCGATGGAATAAATTGTAAGCATTTAATTTTTGTAAATGTATGTTTTTATGCATGTAAAATAAATTTTTCAAATATACTTTCAATTAGTAATTATATTTGTGCTTACATTTTATTATAAATGTATTTCAGTTACTGCAAATATTTCAGATGCACTAACAATCACTTCTATTATTATATACTCTTTTCATGTAATTAAAAAGAGATTTATTTGGTCTTGACTAATTTTGTGATGCAACTGACTGCTGAACAGAATGTTGGTTTGGTACATAAAGAGCAAGTTTTCTTAGTTGGGCAAAAGCTTAGTTTAAAAGTTACTGAGGAGAACAACTCCTGTTATAACTATAATAACAATGCTGGGGATTCAAAAGTAATTTTATACATATATATACACATATATACATATATATATAAATTAAATCCATGTCACATGTAATTGGCAAATTTTTGTGTTTTCAAGTGGTACTATAATTAATTTACCCTCAGCACAGCCAATGTACACTACGCAACTAGACTGGAACTAGACTTAATACACACATGGAAAAATCAGGGAATTTTATTTTTCTGTTTCAGTGACAACTCTGTATATCATCACCAGATATTCATTACTTTTTCCAAAATTAATGTAAGATTTCATTAACATAACAGCATTAATAAACCAATCTATCATGTTTCTGTTATAGTATTTTAACAGATTTCACAACTTGTTGGCACCTTTAAGACAACCACTTCAACAGAGGACCAAAATTTTTGGAATAGGGGTATTCAACAAAATTCATTTACACACTTTTTGCTTCAAAAGAAATTATTTACATACATTCTTAACCTTTCTTTGTACAAAAATAAACAATTAATGATTAAAGATATACTAAAGCAAAATAATATAAAAACCAAATTTACCTCAGGGAAATCTGACATATTTATAGCAATTAGATTTGGATTTTTCTTTGATATTTGAGCAAGTTCATGCAAAGGATATTCCTCATTTTCAATCTTAACTAAAATATTTTCAATGCTACCTAATAATAGAAACACATAAATAAATAAAAATAAAATAGTTATTTTAAAAAATTAGTTAATTTTAATATACTCCTTTAAGTAATCCAAAATGATAAATATTACTTTTTAAGCACAGTCATAACACAAATGTATATAAAAATAAATTATATTAACTTTAAACAATGTTTAGAAAAAAGAATTTACAGCAATAATATATTAAAAAATATTATAAAAAATGCTGTGATCAAGCATAATTATGTAAACTACCTATTTTCAACTATTTCTATTAATATAATAAGCATTGTAACAAATGAATATTGTCGGCAATACCCTCTACCGACGATTTAGAGATAACACTTAGTTCAACGCACATGAGCTGCAGAAGTTATTGTTTGAATTCACGCCCTAAATTTAAAAACTATTTTTATGTAATTCCATTTTCTGTTTTGATCTTTTTTGTTTGTTAATGTTAGGTGTTAATAAAACATTAATTAAAATTAACTCCTGATTGATTCTTTTTTTAAGGACAAGAGAAATTGGGGCCCAACTCGCGGCAGAAGTATAGAGTTGCAGAATGCGTCAAATTTACTTTTGTTTCAGGATACTTCACATAAATGATCTTCTTACCCCAGAGGTGCATTGCTAACATCTACCCCAATGTGTATAATTAAGATAAGAAATCTTGACTTAAAACTATTGAATAATATTTGATTATCGGTAGTATTAGAATTTTAATTCATACTAAGTTTTGACAAATGTGTGAACAAGTAGTGTTTATTTTCAGTTATTGCAAAGTTGATTTCTTTTGTATAACCCTAAGTGCTAAATATTATCAATGATATCTAAGGACTGAAGGATGAATTTAAATACATTTAAAATTCAAACAAGTATAAAATTAGAATATTAAGCTTTAACAGTCATAGTGTGAACTTTAACTGAGACTTTATGACGGTGTTTAAATTTCGCAAAAGACAAAATGTCCTTTTTCGGTAGGGGGAGAAAAAAAAAATTTAAAACTTCTAGTCCTTGAATTGGAGTTAGCCATGGCAGACAATCTAAAAGTGATACAATTAAAACAACTCATAACAAAATACGATAATTATGATGAAGAATTGAAAAAAAATATGTTGACTAATATATAGAAGAAAGACTTGAGAAAGAGAAACAAGCTGAATTAGAACATTTCGCTCAAGCCAAAGAAAAAGAAGAAGAGCGAGCTTATGAATTGGAGCGCTTGAGGCTTCAACTTGAAGTTCAGAAGACACCCCTCTCCACTACAGCAGGTCCTGTTGTTGAAGTTAAAAAAACCAATTGGGATCTTGAGAAAATTTTACCTAAATATGATCCTAAAGATAATGACATGGCCTTGTTCCTAAATCTTTTTCAGAGACAACTGAAGTTTTTAAAGGTTCCAGAAGAAACTTGGGTTCCGTATTTAGTGGGATCATTAAAGCTCACTGCTGATAAATTCTGACAACTATTCGCTCTACATTGGAAGAAAGCAGAAAGTATTTAGCATGATTTGTACTTTGAACTAACCAGTTATTTTGAAAATTGGCTTAGAGAATTAAATATTACAAAATTTGATGACTTAAAGCAGCTCATTATAGCTGACCAAACGAAAAAGAGAGTTTCTCAAGAAATAAGATCAATTTTTGGACATTTGGCCGAACTTAAACTCGTCTGCAGAATTAGCAGAAAAGTTGCATACTAACGATTGTTTACATAATAATCAAAGTTGCAATCTCATCAACTCGAAAGAAAACTTCCAATTGCAAAGGTGGTATCCCAAAATCCATGCCAGTGAAGAAGACATATACCAATGTAGAGGATAAACCAATCCTCTCATGCTATGGTTGTGGCAAAGTTGGACGTATTAAATCAAAATGCCCAGATAGTCAGCACTCCACACATTCAACCTCAGCTTGTTTTGACAGTATTTGTATACAAAAGTTAAGCAACACTAAGATAACTGCAGTAATGAATATTTCGATCAATGGATTATATGGCACAGCTTGTGCAGATAATGGAGCAAGTCATTCAATCACTGGCGAAAAACTGTACCAAATCTTGGAAGACGATGGGGTGAAGTCCATGAAATTTTCTCACTGGTCTTGCTAATCGTAGCCAGACAATGAAAGATGTGTACACAACTTGTGTAAAACTTGGCCTTGAAGGACGGACCTTCCCTTTCACATTGACAGCTCTTTCTGATGCTACAGGTAATCAAACACTGGAGAAAACTTCCTTGAATTGGAAGCTGGAGTAGTTTTAAATATTTGAGAGCAAAAGTATTTTTTTGGTGACAATTCAAATAAATGTTTTCCATTTGCTGATAGAGTTCAAGTCCAATTCTGTGATATGTTAAGAAATCCTTGCCTATTATGTCAAGATGAAGGTGAAAATCTAACCAAAGCGCAGCAAAAATAATTGAATGTTTTATTGGAAAAAGACGAAACTATGTTCTCTCCGGGGGGGGGGGGGGG